>OX103974.1:37207481-37259787 GCA_944470395.2 Schistosoma turkestanicum | reverse complement strand
TAGAGAGTTTGTTTTTATTAAAAGCATTTGCTGTCGATTGTCATTGACTATTGAATTATGAAACTCGCTAAACTTTGGCTAGTTATATTTTATCAGTGAAAATAATGGTTTACTGATTTTCTTTTTATTTGACAAACAAATTGTAGTGTGTATACTTTTAAGTTGAGCCCACAGGGCTTGTCCCAGCCTTTGGACAAATTGACTAAGGCTTTCTTCTCGTTTGATCTTGTTAACTAATCGCTTTTGTTTTCGTTGTTTTGATTCGAGTATGTGTACGTGCTGCCTACTTCGCTTATTACATATCTGTTTAGATTATTTTGTCTGACTATAAATACTTAGTCACGCTTTATTGCATAGAGTTAGTTCACTAGCTTTCTCTACTTCGCTTCGCTTTACTTTAACGCTCTGCATTCTTGTGTCTGTCTTCACGAACGATTACGTGAAATAAACTCATCCAACTGAATGCATATTCGGTTTCTAATCACTACCATCGCACAAACGGAGTTCGCCAAAGTATGATATACGGAAACTGAAAGGAAGATTTATTTCTCGCTATATATTCGACTGTTCGTAAATAAACAAGTCAGCTCATGGGTCACTAAAGTAGTGAGCTCTATTTCCAGTTCAATGCAACACACAAAAGTGGTGAGCCCTATTTAGAATCCAACGCAGCAACAAAAAGAATAACTTGACTGAACTGATTTCTAGACTTTCGGGTATAAAGTTATATTAAAATTTTCATTTTATAAATAGCGAATCTCAAGTTAAGGTAGATGGAGAATTGTAGACTGTATCTCAAATAATTCACCTAAAAAATGAATAAGATAATGCCATTCAAATTAACTCGAATAAATTAGGTACCTGTATTCAAAAGAAATACTATTCAACTTTTTGGTTTCATTAGTTTCTTTTCAGGATGTTATTTTTCAGGTTTAGCTAAAGACCACTGGTACTACTCAGTATCCTAGTTGTATAGCATAAACTCTTAGCCAAAAACTCTTTACTCATATTTAATCATGAATAGCACTCTTACTATGAAAAACTCTTGATCGAAACTTAATTTCTCTCAGTTTAAATGGTGTTTTTCTGTTATCATAGTTGTTACAATATCGTTTAATGTCTGTTGGTGTTACATGTTTTACCTTGTTGATTAGAACACAAATTTCATAGAGTATATTGATTGTTATTCTTTCATGCGTTACTTTTTAAATTCATCAGTGATATGTTTTGTATGCATTTAAACTATACGATCTATACAGAAAGCACACTTACCATAGCAATACGTCATTAACTTATTTTCATACTTACGCCTATTACCTTGGGTATAGCGCAAGCCGCCGACCAGCATTCTATGACCTAATCTGTTCTAAGCCTTTGTATCTAGTAATACCCAGTTGCTGTTCATTTTTCTCATGTCTATCTCCATTTCTCAGCACAATGTATTTTTCAGATTTACTCTTTTCCTTTGATCTTGAGGATTCCAAATGAGGGCTTGTCTTGTGAAGAATTTAGGTGATTTCCTAAGTGCGTATTCTATTCAACTTCTAATATTTTCTTCAACCAAAATCTGCTTTGTTCTCTCTCAACATAGGCTGTTGCTGATAATGTCTGATTAACCGATCCTCAGTATTTTGCGTAGACAACTGTTAGTGAACATTTATATCTTGTGGTTGATCACTTTCGCTGTTCGTAAAATTTCCACCCCATACATTAGAACTATTTAGGAATTGGAATTAAAAATTCTAGCTTTGGGGTTGCTTGATCGTCAGTTGTAGAGACACGGCCCTTGATTTCCCAGCCGAGTCTTCATATGTGCAACAGATTCACCTTGTTTATCAATGGTGCTGCCCAGATACTTAAAGGTTTCTACATCCTCCGAAGCTTCTCCGTCTGCTACACTGGTCTTCTTCTCTTACATTTGTTGTTTTTTGTGGGGTTGGAAAGCTAAGTTATCTGCGAATCCTAGATCGTCAAGCTGCATCCTGGCTATCCACTGTATACCGTGCTTCCCTCCAGATGTCGACGTCTTCATAATGCAGTCGATCACCAGGAGAAAGAGAAAGGGTGAGAGTAAGCAGCCTTGCCTGACACCGGTATTCATCTCGAACGAGTTTGTCAGCTGTGCTCCGTGCATGATTTTGCAGTGTAGTCAGTCATAAGAATTTCGTATGATGTTGACTATTTTCTCAGGCGCTCCATAGTGTCGAAGAAACCTCCACAGTGTTTTCCTATCCACGCTATCAAATGCTTTCTCGTAGTCAATGAAGGTGATGTAGAGTGGTGAGTTCCACTCAGTTGATTGTTCCACAATGATCCGTAGTGTCGTGATTTGGTTAGTACACGATCGATCCTTACGAAATCCAGCCTGTAGATCTCGAAGTCGGACATTTACGGAGTCCTTCATCCTATTGAAAAACACTCTATTGAATACTTTCTCTGGTACTGATTGTAGAGTGATATATCCGTAGTTCTCACATAGTTTAGGATTTATGAAAACACCTCACGAACGTAAAACAACTGAAAATAATTACTTGCTCATTTATTTGCTAAATTTTGATATTCTAAAAGAATAGGTAACTCACTCAGGACAGAAAAGATAATAGATTTTAACCATCATAACATTTTAGCGAAATCCATGTTAAATCCTGTGTAATTTGTAGGTTAGATCGACACATGATACCCCATATATAGACAGGTGACAAAATCGTGCTGTTTGGCACTTATCAGAAAGGTGTATCTATAATTAGGATGGGACTGATGCACCACGGAAAATTTGATCCTAAGTCCTCCAGTTTCGTCATTGAGCTATTCTAGCAGTGACTGACCTTCTGTAGGGAAAAGATATATTTACCATTAGGTGGTCACTGAGTGATGGCTAAAGTCATGTAGGTCACTTCCTTCTTAAAGTTGAGTGAATTCTATCAACCAGATCGTAGTGTTAGTGACTTAACATCATATGCACATGATGTAATGCAAGGTAATGGTTGTTTATCAGTATTAGGCTTTGTAAAATACCTATAATTATGATTTTTAAGGCATTTTGAACAGAAACAAAACATGTCTACCTTAATTTCTAATTCTTTATGGTTATTAAGCTGGTGTGAGTTTTTGATCAAAATGGTTTTCTCATAATATCTTGTTTTACTTTCAATGTACTTACACACAAATAATTACTTTTTGGTTACTTCACTACCTTTTTTAATCACGAACCGATCTTAACTAGGCTATCATTGTAAACTTTGACTCAGTAAACTGTTATCGCATCCTAGTATGATGGTCTAGAGTTTAAGTGTCTGCACTCGAGATCCATGGCTCTGGAAATGCAACAATGTGAAGGCTCACCCTAGGACGAATCAACTGTCTAGGGGTTCAAGGTTTTCATTGGTACACTAGCTAAGTTCTGTTTGCGTCTTAAGTTTTAAAATTACCTAAACCTTATTCGACTTGAAATAAAGTATTATCACATTCAGGTCTACTAAAGTTACAATTTTTTAACCACTCAAGAACTATCGGTAATACTGATTATATTTACGTCATTTAAAACTAAATTTTCTGTCAATCGTGAATTCCCTCTACTATTTATGTTGTGTTCTAGTGAACGTCTCTTGCACATGTATTCAATTTGAAATTCTTCAAAAAAAATATTTTGTCCAATGTTCAATTCAGTGATTATTATTGGACATTGATTTTTGATTGTGTACTCATTCAACTGACGGAATTTTTGTACGTACTACGTATTAAAGGCTTCACATTTGTTCAGAGGTTAGTTAAGAAAAAGAACAATATTGACAATTGGCGGTAAATTCCCAGTATACTATATATAGTATTGCAATAGTAAATAGACATTTTTTCTTAATCCAATGTGAATACATACCGTCAGTAATCATAATTATGCAGTTACGTGATATAGTTAAGTTTACTACAATACTCTTTTGTTTGTAATTAAAATACGCAACAGCTTACGAAATTTAAATGATTCCGATTTTGTTTGACAAACGAAATCGGAATCAAAAACATTGAATAGTCTTTTCTTTAAATAGATGTATTACTCTTGTCAATAGAACTTCTAAACTTTGCGTAATGAAACATGAAACAGTTTTGTTGTACAATAGAATCAACATTGTTTACAACTTGAGGAATATTAATTTTTGATTCATTGCTGTGGTGAACAGTATGTTTCAAAAAAATTGAATACATTCAACAGAAGAATTTTATGGATAAAACAGATTTCCGCAAAAGAATTGGAAGGAATACCGATAAAACTACGTTTTTTTTACATCTATATGGATTATAGAAAGGGTTTTTCAATATAAATTCATAATGAGACAGTCAGTTAGTCGGTCAGTCACTTACAACGTAGAACTTCGTACATACGTACACCAGTTGAAGTTAGCAATGGAATTCAGGACGTGTGTTTCGTCCTGTTTAGAACTCATCTTTGGCTGAATGTACATGCATCTCAAAGTAGTTGTTCGCTCTGAAACTCGATAATGCAGTGGAGTCAGAAGTGACTGGTAAGGGGTTTGAGTTTCGGAGTGAATATCACTAGTGAGATCGGACAGGTGCATTCAACTCACGGTGAGTGCTCCCAAAAAAAAGTACGGCGAAACTCACATCTTGGATTCCATCGCTGGCCACCATCCATTTCTGTGCTTAAAATATTATGAAATAGATACGGACTCATTCATAAAATTTAAGTATGTGTTTTAGGATCCAAACTAAGATTTCGACTGAGGAATAACTATCTAAGGAAGGTTAGATACGCGCCTTGCCCAGTTGAAACCAAAACAAGTGATTTGGGTAAATGACGGTTCTAATATTCATCATAAATATAAATGTACATCATTATCTAAACAAATATTACCACTCAGTTATTCCACCAACAATTGTTCAGTTATTCAAATCAACAGCAACAGATAACTGATATTCTATCCTTTCTGGATAGATCAGATTCGTTCGACAGATAATATTTGGTTGCTTCATAACACAGAGTGTTTCTAATTATGGAAGAGTGCTTCAATTCACAATCAAAATGCACAATTCCAGTCAAAGCAAGCAACCCAATCAAAAGAGGAACAAATCTACATAGCTATCGCCATGACTAAGTATCAGCTGAAACAACAACATAATGCAGTTCAGAAAGAAACATAGAAACTCAGTGTAGACAAAAGAAATAGAAACTATAATAAAATACAAATATTATCATCTCAAAATGGAATTGAACAGATTAACAAAATGTACAACTGAAGGAATCAATAAGAACAAATTACAAATGTATACAACATAGAGGGATTTTCACAAACAAAACCTTCAAAATATCAGTCTTACATGTGGTTACATTTCGGTTAGGGTTAGGGTTACATTTCAACTTATTATTATTGGGTTCGTCACTAGTATGTTTGAGGCTATTACGAGTTTACCTTAGTCGATAAACGCGAACGAGACAATTACCAGCGTCCAGGTAGGCTACCTTGAATCCAAACAGTGAAACAGCAGTCTTGGTAAGCGTAGAAAGTATATTTTACAAACACCCAGCAATCACAGTACAATCAAGCATACAACTCTCGTTTATTTATACATCATAGAAACGTCCTTGGGACAATTAAGAAAATAGCACACTAAAATACACAACAGCCAATCACAGCCATGGATTTTGCTGGTGGGAATTGAAATCTCAAGGTCAACAGATCAGCCCCTGCTGGCAAACGCAAAAACCAAAATAAGGCATTTATCAAGCAAATTTTGGGGATCTAACATCCCCAACAATTATACAAATCATAGAACACTGCTGACAAATAAATTGATATTTTTTTCTAAAATCCTACATTGTTAAATTAACTTTTCTCTCTATTTCAGAATAATTATATTTTGCGCATTCATTGAATCTTGTACAAGGAATATCCAATGTTTCATGGATCGTCGTCCAGTGGAATTGCTTTAATCTTGAAAACAAAACACAAACAAAACAAACCAGAAAATACATAAATGTACAGAATTATTTTATATACATGTTACATGAATATTATAATTATTATTTTTATCATTACAAATATTACTCCATTATTTTCATTGGAACTTTCAAATACCAAACACACTGTTGATTTTCAAAAACCAATCATTACAGAAGCACCAAATGATCATATTACACATGAACATTTACTAGAATTCACTTGTAAAGCTATTGGAAATCCTAAACCTTCAATTTTATGGTATAATGCAAGTACAAATCAATTAATTGAAGAGAAATTACAAACAACCGGTTATCAAACCAGTATACATGTGAATAAACATTTAGGCAAATTAATGATTTCTAATCCAATACCGGGAAAATCTTATTCTGTTTATTGTAATGCATCGAATCCGATTGGATGGACAATTAGTGATCCACCTGTGATTGGAGCTATTGTCTATTTAAATGATGAATTCAGCGTAAATCCTTCTGATGTTGAGGTGGATGAAGGAACTAGTGTAACACTTGAATGTTCACCTCCGAAAGGTTTACCGAAACCTCAAATTTCATGGATAAAAAATAATAAAACTGTAATAAATGCAGGACATGTACAAAATTCTTACAATTCAGATATGTCAAATATTGAAATGATGTCGAATGGAAATTTAAGATTAAATCCAGTTCGTATGAAAGATAGAGGAAATTATATATGTGTTGCAAAGAATTCAGTTGGAGAAAGATTATCTCAACCAGCTAATTTACGTGTAAAGCCATTGAGACAAAAATCTGTCACTTCAAAACATGTTCGAGTGAGACAAGGTCAACCAGTGAAGTTAACATGTCCAATTAGTAGGAATAAATCAATAAAATGGAGTCGTAAATCAAAACAACTATTGGCAGTATCAGAAAGAATTCAACAAATCAAACAGGATTTAATCATTAACCATGTAATGTCGTCGGATTCTGATGTTTACATTTGTACTACATTCAATAGTGAAGAAGGTGAAATACATCTTGTCGTTGAAACATCACCAACATTCATAAAGTCACCAGTGAATTTAATGGTGAATATTGGTGATAATGTCAAGTTTGAATGTATAGCTGATGGGAATCCAAAACCTGGAATCTATTGGGAATTACCTGACAGAACTCCGATATTTCCAACAGATAATTCATCGACGCAGTCTACATCCTCATCATCACGACATATTGTTCACACGAATGGAACATTAGAAATCAATGCGGTCACTTCGAAAGATGCTGGTAAATATCAGTGTATTGCACATTCATCCATTGATATGGTACAGACAAGTGCAATGTTGAAAATAAAACGTAGAAAAAAGGATTTCACAACTATACCTACAATAACATCTACAACAATCTTATTAAACAACCATCATGAAAATGTTAAGAAATTAAAAACAGACAGTAAAACGTCTAATATTGTTGAAAATTTGTCAAAATCAACGGCTTATTCCATTTCACCTTATATTGGGCTACCACCGTCGAATAAAACACAACTTATTGGTGAATCTGTACTGATCGATTGTGAATTGCCTAGATTAGTGAAAATTATTCATCCAAATGAATTGGAAACTTCACACAGCAAAAATTATAATCACAATAATAAATCCTTTACTATTCAAAACACAGAAAATTGGAAAGTACATTGGAAACGATCTATATTATCACATAGCGAAGAAATAATTAACGAGAAAGCGGATAATAGATTTAAAATTTTCCCAACTGGTTCTTTACAAATCATTGATCTTCGAGCAAATGATTCTGGTCAATATACATGTTCAGTAATAGATGAAACAAATATAAACTATGCTATAACAGTCAGTTTGAATGTTATACTTTCTTCTAAAAAGAAACAAGGCGGATTGTCAGACTACTTACAAGACTATCCTCTTTCTGCGCCGAATAATTTTCAAATTATGAATAAAACACATCAAAGTATCACATTAACATGGAATCCACCTTTGATTTATCATGCTAAAAATCATGATAAACTTATTTTATCATTGAACTATTGGATTGAACTATATACACCGGTAAAAGTCAATGAAGGATGGATAATAGTTGAACGTAATTGGCCAGTAAATATTATCACTTTAAATGGTCTCGATTCTAATATCCCATATTATATTATAATTCGTGCTCGACTAAATGAAGGTCGTTTAGGATGGGCAAGTGATCCATTTGGTCCTTTACTAACAAAAACATCTCAAATCTACGATAAATATTCATGGAGACATTCACCTAATCAGCATTCTTTTAAACCAATTGAATTAAAAAATATTCAACTTAATGTTTTATCCTCGAAAACTATTCATGTCAGTTGGAATGTAGTTGAACAGTTGTCGGTGCTATCACAAATCAGTGGATATATTATCTATTATCGTAGTGTAGAACATGTCAAGTGTTTAAATAACAAATATTTACAAGTGAATTCAAATGATCCGAATTTTGTCAATAATTATTGCAGTTTAAATCCTGAAAATTATCGACATCATCAGCATCCTCATCGATCAACTAGAATTCATGAAATTTACAATCGTTTAGAATTAATGCGTCAAATTTATCATGAAGAACAAGAGAGTAATAATATCACTGATTCAGTGACCTCTTTACCCGGTGTTATATCTACAGTCACGATTGAAGCTCATTATACACAAACTATTCCCGGTCATAAATTATCACAACCTATCAATCATAAAGTAACCAGTGTATTAACTGAATTAAAACCATTTCGTTGTTATGAAATTGGCATTAAAGCATTTCATCATACTAAAGAAATATCAATGAATTATTTAGAAACACGTGATATATTCACACATACAGCGTTAACTTACGAAGCTAGTCCTATATCTGCACCGAGAAATATATTTGCCAATTGGTTATTTGGTGAAAGTTTAGAATTAGGTTGGACAGCACCACCTGTATCCGATTGGAATGGAATTATTCTTGGTTATATTGTTTATATACATGATGAACTATTACAAACTTATCATCATTTAAATGTTAGTTCAGAAGGTAGAAAAATTGTTATCAATTTGAATGCATTGCCAAAATTGTTCAATGTTCAATTAGCTGCATATACATGTATTGGGATTGGTGTACGTAGTGAGGCGTTGAAAATTGATATCAGTCAAAGAAATTTCGCACAAAATAGGAATAATAATAATAATAATCATAATAATAAAGATTTGTCTGTATTTATAACAACAGAGAATGTTCAATTATCATCATCAACTTTGATTGTAACAAATTATTCAACAAATCATGACAAATTAATCCATCAACCATGGTTTATTAGTGCAATCATCAGTAGTCTATTAGCATGGTGTATTCTATTCAGTATGTGTATACTCTGTTGGATACGTCGTCATAAATTTTGTAAACGAAAACGTTTAACCTATCAATTGTCTCAGTCAAATTTTCAATACACTACCACATTGGATAATGGAAATTGTAAATCGAAATTGAATTATCTCGATAACAAATCTACTAATCTAAAGCATAATGGTCATTTAAACAATACATCCACAATAATGATGTTAGGAAGTGTTAGTTCTGGTGAACAGACAACATTTAGCACTAGAACAAAACATCCACAAATTTCTTATTTACCAACAAACAAACAATCATCAGAGAATAATTCCAATAGTAGTTCAAGGAGTTATGCATTACAATCTACTGATTATTCCGATGAAACACGTATCATCAAATCACCGTGTAAACTATTAGATCATTTTCATACAGTTAATGGGATCACAGGAAATTCAGCCAATAGCAGTAATAACAATATTAATCATACTAATTCTATAGTAACACAATTATCATCTACACGACAAATGACACCGAATTCTCCGACGAATATCACTTATTTCCCAAATGATGCACAAGATCCGTTGAAAACAAATTCAACACATTTTTTTACATCTGCTTCACAAACTAGTTCAGAACCATTTGATTCAGCTATTTATTTGGAACAAATTCCTAATAGGCAACATTTTCATAATCATAATAATCATAAGAATGGTTCATTAGGTTCCATTGTATTGACATCACCGACAATTATGACTAGCATGAATGATGATTTGAATCATTGTGTCAACGGACAAATCTATGCACCAATTGTAACACCATACGCCACTGCATCGATTATACCAAATGAAAATGGTGATAGACGATTACAAACATCGAAACAGTCAATTCATTTCAATGAAAATTCTACACAAAATATGTATATAACATGTTTAGATTTAGGGAATTGTCAAGCTGCGCTGAACAGGACACAAACCGGTGGTATATAAGTGGAATATATTTATAGAGAGAATTGGGCTTCTCTTTTGTTTCAAGTTGCCTATCGGTTAATATGATCTTTCTCTCTATCTATCTATCTATCTATCTATCTCTTTATTAAACAGTTTTTTGGTTGATTTTTGTTGACTGAATGAGATTTTAGGGAAACAAATATTTATGATGTAAAGAAAAATGTAATTAATTTGTTTATAAATTGCATCTTTTTTTCTCTTTGCATATTTTGTAGATGAATGAAATTTATCTAACTTTCTCATGTTTATTTATTGATATTAAAGACAGAAGAAAAAGGTTGAATAAAACTATCATTTCTCTAAAATAAGATCATATTTCTTTTTAATTGAGCTTATGTCAATGAAAGGAATTTCACGATTGATTGTTAAAGTGTTGACTTACTTACTTACGCTTGTTATCGACCAGGGTTCTCCAGTCTACTCCGTCCTAGACCTTCCTTTCCAGTTCTGTCCAACTTTTGTGCATTTTTCTCATGTTTGTCTCTATTTCTCGGTCTAATGTCCTCTTTTCTTTTTTCCTTGAGGACTTCAAGTGACGGCTTGTCTTCGGTGCTTAACTCAATGTGTCTCCCCTATCCACCTCCAGTTCTTTTTCCTAATATCTTCCTGATCTGGAGTCTGCTTTATTCTTTTCCTTGGTAGGTTGTTTCTGATGTTGTCTGGACAACAGATCTGCAGTATTTTGTGTAGACAAGTGTTAATAAACACCTGTATCTTGTCGATGATGGCTCTCGTAGTTCTCCAAGTTTCTGTTCCATACAATAGAACAATTCTGAAGTTCGTACTGAGAATTGTGACTTAGGTGTTGTTGGTCGACAGATAGTTGTTTTGAGTTGTGAATTTTCTTCAATCTTATTTATATCAGCATTAGATCAAGACTGATAAAGTTTACTGGAGTGATTTGAGTAACCTAACTGGATCAGGCATAATATTTAAACAGAATAGTTATTGAAAGAGTTGATCTAAGTAGATAGCTTCATCCCATTATTTACTATAGATACTTAGGTACAGAATATCAAGATCTCTCATGAAATGCTTCTACGAGAAGTTTTCTTCCCTAAACAGTGTTGAACTGATGGTGTTTAATAAATGTACACAACGGCTATGATTGAAGTTACACAGTAGTTATTTCTAGAACTGGATATCAGATATTTTGTTATCAGACAAAACTTAATTAATAAATACAAATAAACTTTATTAGACACGTAAGTATAAACTATTGAGGCAAGTAGATCGTTGTACTGAGATATTCTTTCTTCTTCTTCCTATAAACAAATCCCTTAAGAAGATCTGATCTGTGTGTCGGTAATTGTTGTAACAAAGCAATAACGTTGTTGTTTTTGGAGAACAGAATGAATACATTGTATTCACCGGCTGTCTTTTAAGTAGTATACATTTGAAAATATTGTCATTCTAAGTGAAGAATAAAGTCTTTAAAGTTCGATTTTGTTTCATTTATTTGACCAAAAGACTCAAGGTTAGGCCAAATTGAGAGTATTCAAAATAATTTTTCGATATTCTAACTTTGTCACATTGAAATTTGAATGAACCATTCATGGCACTTGAAAGATCTGATCATAACCTTGAAGCTTCAAAAGAATAGCTAATTCCTTATTGATTATCATGGTAATTTTGACTACAAATCAGTGAGTTCAACTCGAAATTGACTTTTTGATTTGTTTTTATACGCTCTTAATACATCCTTATTACATCATACAGTAAAACATTAATTTTGATAATTTAAAACATTCAATTCAAATAATAATTCTGTTGAATTTCAATCGAAACCACAAACTGTTATAGGTTAGACATCCACTGAAAAAAAACTCCGCAACCCTGAAATGACAATTATCACTTGTGACTAACTATGAGAGGAAATTTTCGGAGTTCAAATGAGAGGTCGTAACCAGCGGTACCAAACTGTGTAGGAGATGAGGAAGATACTCACTGAAGACAATGGAAGATAGTTGTCCACTGTTATCGACTGACGATTGTTACATTTATACGAAATGTATGCAGGTTCAACAGTCTGAGGGATAAGCGTTTGCGAGTGAAACCCTAATGTCTTATATTTGATTCCTGGTCATAGATGAATACTGCTGAGGAGCAGACGTTCAGATCTTTCAGGTTATTAATCAATGTCTAACTTTGATCATTTCGTGGTTTCAAAGACTATCATTCTTGTCTTGTTTAGAAGGAGACTAGTTATATGAAACTAATATTGTTCTTAAAATTCTACTAATTTGTATCAGCTCATAGTTATTTGAAAGTTGATTTCTGTTAAACCAGTTGTCGACTCTGAAACGGTGAAAAAGCTAATCTTCCTGAACAAAGTTTAATAAATGCTGAAAGTTCGCACGGAAGGGTGGTGGAGATTGTTAAGTTATTTTTGAAAATCATAAATCCATCAGTGCGAAAGACGAGGGATTCATAGAAATTAGACATTAACAACTGTAGATACCAGCTCAGTGGTCCAGAGGTTGGGAGTTCGAGTGGAAGACCGTAGGTCCTGTGTCCTAATCCTGCAAGTAATAGTGTGGTGCTGTGGTGCGAACTACTTATAAGTAGTATATAGCGTGAGTGTCAACGTAAAGTCTGGTAGCTTAATATGGGGGGAAGATCAAGAAAGGAAGAGTCAGAAAACAATGGAATTTGTATGAAACGCATGAAGAGTGACAATGGATTGATGTTTGGCAACAGGAACAGTCCAGTTCCATAGGATGAACTGATCTTTTGCAAATGAACGATTTACGATATGGTTTTCCGATTTTACTGAGTAACTCTGTAATTTTCGTTAAATACAATTCGGTTGCCTCCACCTGTGTTCTCGTTCACTACAATAGGAGCAGTAGATTCTTACTGCCGGTGAATACCATATCAGGACAAAACGACCATTCAGTGCTTCCAGGTTTTGTAATGGTGGCCTAACATTGATGGATTGACTAGTTTTTTAAAAATGCCGAAAGGATGAAGGATATTTCCTCTAACAACAGTAGTAATCTTATAGCTGATTTGAGAATTCGGTCAGTTTTTGGCGACATATTTTAGCTTATAAATCTCCGATAGCAAATTACTGCAGGCTTCCTACTAAAAGTTATAGTTAGCCAATTTTGAAAATGTCAATCACCTCTGAGTTGTATGAATTTAGAATATCATTTATACACAGTGAAATAATCAATCAGTCACTGTTGGGCTACCATTAGAAACCTGGAAGCATCGGACGGCCGTTTCGTCCTGGTATAAGACTCATCAGCAGTGCCCATCCACGACTCCTCCTAATCACAGGATTGGAACCCAGGATCTTCGGTCTTGGGCGCGAACGCCTAACCTCTGGACCACAGGGCTGGCATCCAGCGGTTTTAGTGTCTAACTCTGATCAATCTAGGGATTTAGCGCGACCCCACCCACTTGTCTTAGGTAGTTACTGCCAACACCCAGCAGGGTTGAACTCCACTGGTCACGTCTCCTCACTAGAACTCCGAGGATTTCCTCACGAAGCTGGTCATTAGTGAGCAGGAGTCATGGATGCACAGTGCTGATGAGTTCCATACCAGAACGAAACAGCCGTTCAGTGCTTCCAAGTTTCTGATGGTGGTCTAACAATGACTGACTGACGATTTAAATATGTCAGAACACTGATCTTCATAACTCTAATTCAAAAGATATCATTTATACGATGGTAGACCGGTAGAGGTCGATTCCATCGAGCTACAGCTCATTAGACTGACTCATATTATAAAGTGACCACATTAACACTATTTTCATGCAGTCGCAGTATGGTATAGTGATTTCTGAGACATGATCAGGAAACATGTCAGTGATTTAAGATACTTACATCAACTGGGTTATCATCGCTATGCTCTAATCAATCTTACTTGACCTAGGCATTACCTACACAATGTTGCTTTCAGATGTAGAGAATCTTTCAGTGGTAAAAGTAATTGAATTGTAAATAGTTCTGGATTTGATAGTTCAGTTTTTATGGATATTATGTCAACTTTTAAACTCAGACCATCGGCTCAAGTTGATATGAGGTGTTTCGAATTGCACTATATATATAGTCTGTTCTTAACTGTCAATCCCCAACTGTCATTCACAAAGCTAACCAGATATACAACATTACGGATTTGTTTTCTCTGTGGTAGAAAGTTGTGCTGCATAACATTTTCTTACACCAAGCTAACTGTAAATAAGGATATCTGAATGTTACTCAAACAGAATATAGTCAACAGTGAAGTAAACAGATATCTGTTCTAATTACAATCCTCTATACATATGTGAATACCATTGTAAGTTAAGACCGAATTTATTGTTTCACGGACCGAATGATATACTTAAGGCGAAGTAACTGAAATAATTATCCTATAAAATTATTATCGCATAAAGGTTAGTTGGTGTATACACTTTAGAACGGTTCATTTTGATTATAGTTAGGTTTGAGAAATCATTGATTGCATTATCAGTCAGTTATACAATTACGCGAAATAAAGATATCATTTTAAGCAACTAATGATCCGAGAAATCACCTAATCATCAATATCATGTTTAATCTTTTTAGTATTCGAAAAAAAGCAAAGATAATTTTACACTTTGTCATAAGTTCGAAAAGTGGAATCAATCGCAATCCACTACTTAAGACCAGAAAACACATTACGCCGAGAAATAGAGACAGACATGAGAAGAATGAACAAAAATTGGACAGAACAGCAAAGGAACACCCAGGATAGAGTAGGTTTGAGAATGCTGATCGGTGGCCTATGCTCCATTCGGGGGTAACAGGCATTAGTAAGCAAGTAAGTAAATAACTTAAGACTTCATTTTTCTATCTTAACGAAAATCTTCAGTGAAAATGAAAGAATGTGTTCCAGGATTGTTAACATTCTAGCCACAATAAGTAAATCATATTAATGGAGACGAATTTCATTCAAGCTTTTATACACGATACACTAGACGAGTAAACTCCCTATCCATTCAGAGTATCTCACAATTCAACGAAAACGTATCTTTTATTGACTGGCTTATTCATTGATGAAGAAAAACTTAATTAGGCTCAACGTTTCTTAGCCTATCACTAAATCAAGCACTGAATAAATACACACACACGTTATCATCAATAAGATTTTTATTTTTAACAAAAATGGAAAATACATTACAATAAGGAAAAAAAAACCATGCAAAATGTATTTTAACTAATACCTAAGCTGATAATTTTATTTATGCTTCTTCATTCTCTTCCTCTTCAAATTCTCCTTCTTCTTCAGCAGTTGCATCTTGATATTGTTGATATTCACTGACAAGATCATTCATATTGGATTCAGCTTCAGTGAATTCCATTTCATCCATACCTTCACCTGTATACCAATGTAAGAAAGCTTTACGTCGAAACATAGCAGTGAATTGTTCACTGACACGTTTAAACAATTCTTGAATAGCTGTACTATTTCCAATGAATGTGACTGACATTTTTAAACCTCTTGGTGGAATATCACATACTGCTGTTTTCACATTGTTAGGTATCCATTCAACAAAATAGCTTGAATTCTTGTTCTGCACGTTGAGCATTTGTTCGTCAACTTCTTTCATAGACATACGACCACGGAATATTGCTGCTACTGTAAGATATCGTCCATGACGTGGATCGCATGCAGCCATCATATTCTTTGCATCGAACATTTGTTGCGTCAATTCAGGAACGGTTAGAGAACGATACTGTTGGCTACCACGACTAGTGAGAGGTGCGAATCCAGGCATGAAGAAGTGAAGACGTGGGAATGGTACCATGTTCACAGCGAGTTTCCTCAAGTCAGCATTCAGTTGACCAGGGAATCGAAGACACGTTGTCACTCCTGACATTGTTGCACTGACTAAGTGGTTCAAGTCCCCATAGGTGGGTGTGGTGAGTTTCAGAGTGCGGAAGCATATATCGTAGAGTGCTTCGTTGTCAATGCAGTATGTCTCATCTGTGTTTTCTACAAGTTGGTGGACTGAGAGAGTGGCGTTATACGGTTCGACAACTGTATCAGATACCTGAAAATATGTTTAGCAAGAATTTAATTTACCTTTGGTGAAGGGACTACTGAGAAAGTATTCATGATACGATCTGGATACTCTTCACGGATCTTTGAAATTAGCAGGGTTCCCATCCCAGAACCTGTCCCACCACCAAGAGAATGAGTCAGTTGGAAGCCTTGCAAGCAATCACATGATTCAGCCTCTTTGCGTACAACATCCAATACTGAATCAACCAATTCTGCACCTTCAGTGTAATGACCTTTTGCCCAGTTATTTCCAGCTCCACTTTGTCCAAACACAAAATTGTCTGGTCTGAATAGTTGACCGAACGGACCAGCACGCACACTGTCCATAGTGCCAGGTTCCAAATCAACAAGGATAGCACGAGGCACATATTTACCACCAGTGGCTTCATTGTAATATACATTAATTCGTTCTAGTTGAAGATCAGAATCTCCATGATATGTGCCAGTTGGATCGATTCCGTGTTCATCTGAAATCACTTCCCAAAACTGAGATATTACCTAGTGAAAATGATTGTTGCTCACCTTTGCACCGATTTGATTTCCACATTGACCAGCTTGAATATGAACAATTTCACGCATATTGAATTGAGTGAGTGGGTGAGTGAGTTGAGCGTAAGTGACGAGACGTAAAATTAGCTTGAACCTAGATGTCACTGGCTTTTTATATGTGTATATTTATATATATAAATCTATCCTAGTGTCGTCATAGTTACGGACTTAACAACGAACCAACTAATTGGATACAATGTATCAGTTTTTGTTTACATAGCATTTAAGGTCAAAGGTTTTATTAGGTGAATTCTCTCTCTATTATGCAAATATCTAAAGGCTTTTGTTAAAAAGAATACTGAGTCATATTGTAACTAGTCGTTAAATATGCTTCTAATATGCGTCTAATATAAATAAACCAATTTAATTTAGTAACAAGAAATAATTGTGTGTGTGTAAAATCTTATTCTATAAATTGATATATATATCAAAAGCTATTTAGATGTGTCAAAAAGTTGTGATTAGATGTGTGAAAATTCTGAAATTTTGAAAAAAAATAGACAGAAGAATTAGAAATGATTTTATTTACTTATTCCAGACTTATTATCATGATTGAAAGAAGTTTGTAAAAGAAAACTTTCAAATTATTATTGATTTGTGTTATTCGAACAGCTGAATGCATAACTTTACGTGCTTACTTACTTACTGACTTACGCCTGTTACCCACAATGGAACATAGGCCACCGACCAGTATTCATTCTTCAACCTACTCTATCCTGAGCCTTCCTTTACAATTCTGTCCGTTAATTGTTCAATTTTCTCATGTCTATCTCCGTTTCGCGGTGTAATGTGTTCCTTGGCCTTCATCTTTCTCTTTGACCTTGAGGGTTCCAAGTGAGGGCTTGTCTTGTGACGCAGTTGAGTGCTTTCTGCAATATGTGTCCTATTCACTTCTTGCGTTTCTTCCTGATTTCCTCCTCCTCAGAATTCTGCTTCGCTCTCTCTCACAATAGGTTGTTGCTGATGGTATCTGGCCAACAGGTCCGAAGTATCTTGTGCAGATAACTGTTAATCAAAATTTGTACCTTCTGTATGATGGCTTTTATAGTTCTCCAAGTTTCTACGCCAAACAGTAGAACTTTTTTGATATTTGTATTGAAAATTGTGACTTTGGTGTTGTCTGGAAGACGGTTGTTTTGAGTTCCAGGTTTTATTCATTTGTATAAATGCTACCCTTGCTTTATTAATCCTCACCTTAACATCTGCATTAGATCCATTTTTCTCATAAATGATGCTACCTTGATGTGTATTGGTTTTTACATGATCCAAGGCTTCTGTGTCAAGTATGATTTGGTTAGTGTTGTATTGCAGAATGGTGCTTATTCTTTTCTGTATGTTGAGACCTTCTGCTACTGAGGCTGCTGCTACTCTGATCGTCTTCTCTTGCATTTGTTATTGCGTGTGGGATAAAATAGATGGACCATCTGCGAAGTCCAAATCATCTGGCTGCATCCTAGCTGTCCATTGAATACCGTGCTTCCATCCAGATGTTGACGTCTGCATAATCCAGTCGATCACCAGGTCAAAGATAAAGGATGAGAGTAAGCAACCTTGTCTGACAATCATCGTCTTATCAGTGCATAGGATGGAGTAAAATTTACGTTTTGGCTTATGAGCTATAACGAATCTGAAGGAGTTCTCAACTTGTATGCGCAGTTTCTACTATTCAATTCACATTTATTCGTGCCTCAGAGATTCGATGTCAACGAAAAAAAATCGAATGATTAAATATTCTTATTATAGATTTATTCACTTTAGTCTTTTTTTCAGTAGTTTTCAATGTATTTTTATATGAGCCTTTTTGTAGACCGCTTCACGTAACTGGGGAGTCTCATCAGTGCTGATGGCCTGGTGACTGACGAAATCTCAGCTCGGATACAGAAGGCTCAGTTAGCGTTCGCCAACCACTTATGGCGTAGGCGAGATATCCGTTTGCTGACCAAAAGAAAGAGTTTACTGTGCAGTAGTTTGCTCCGTCCTACTATACGGATGCGAAACATGGCCGTTAAGAGTAGAGGACTTTCGTAGGTTATTGGTTTTCGATCATAGGTGTCTTCGAAGCATTGCTCGTGTATCCTGGGATAACCGTATAAGGAATGCTGTTGTTAGGAAATGAGTACTAGGTAGGGATGACAAATCAATAGATGAACTAGTGAAACTTCATCAGTTGAGGTGATTGGGATATTTGTTACGTATGCCTAACCACCGACTGCCTCGACGAGCTATGTTTTGTGGTGTAGGAGTAGGTTGGAAGAAAGCTAGGGGTGGCCAAACCAAAACATGGCAGGAATCCATGAAGTCACTGACTAGTGGACTGAGTCATGTTGATAGATGTAGGCTATCTGGTTGGGATCCGTGAGACGATAGTCACCAATGGTTAGAGACCTTGAACGATATGGCTCAAAATCGTTTGCAATGGCGCAGGTGTATCCACTCTTTGTGTTCTCTCTAATTCTAAACTTCTGAATTCCTCATCATCTCTATCTTTCTCCTTATAAATTTACCTCACTGAATTATACTTCTCGAATCATATCTTCGCTCCCTAATCTTTTGCATTACTGCTAATACTTCTACTATCATTATCACTCTTGAATTTGAACTGACAGTTGCGTCTCTGTGCTGATGTGTTCTGGCAACCTGAACTGATGTACTTATATACGAAGTTCTGCGTTGTATCTGTCTGTCTGTCAGTGAGCATTTTCTATAGGGTTTTTCAACAATGGGATACATTGTTGTTTGATTTTATTTAGCAAACATAACTATCAAGCGGTTAGACTTGATGCTATACAATCGCTTATATAAATGTGGACAGATAATTATCAACACCAAAATGACTCTTGAAATGTCTAAATTCTAGACCGAAAACACTTAAATATTGTTAGAGAATTGCAAATATCTAGGCGTAGATATCAATCCACCATCGTTCACTATCAACACAAATCAAGTCAACTAATAAATGCTGTTGTGATCAATTGACTACATAAACAGAGATCGACCTAACAGAACGGTTAATGGAAATCTAAACAGATAAGAAGGTAACAGCGTTTACAGGGATGACCAGTTTAAAACGATCATGAGCATGGACTGATTTGATCATTTATGTCCTAAATAAATTTGTTCGTCTTATGAATTAACATAGTTTAAGCGATGAAACAGCAGAAGTGTTACATTTTATTTATTACGAAGATATTTAAAGTAGGTAGGTCTCATCATACTTATGTGAACTCCGTTTTGTGCGACAATGATAAGAAGAAGTCAAAGGTGGTTTCAGTTGGATGGGTCTATTTCAAGCAATTATTCACTCAGACAGACATGAGAAGATAAAACGTACAAGCGAAGAGAAGTGGAGAAGGTGAGCGATCCAACTCAATGCCATGAGAAATGACAAAGTGCTTATAGTCAGACATTTAATAAACGAAGTAACTAATACACATAGGCACTCAAATAAAAACAGTCAGGGTTACAAACCGATAATTAACAAGCCTGAAAGATGTGTGAATAAGGTGTCGACAAGAATGAATTAGTTAATTTGTCCAAAGACTGGAACAAGCCTTGTTGGCTTGAGATATTTGTACATACAATACAAACATACATCTGTCATAAATTATGTTGCACATATAAATAGATCAATAATAAAGTGTCAGTTTACTCAGAATCTAAGATTACATTGGTTGAAGAATGGATATATCTACGCCATGGCAACCAACGGTTACTACCATCTCGCGGACTCGGACCAGGTAGTCTACATCTACAAACATGACTCATTCCAGCTCTCAAAGACTTCATTGATGTGTGCAATGATTCTGTTTGACCACCGCTATCATTTTTCCAGTCTACTCATCAATCAGACAACGTCGCTCGTCGAGGCATATTGCAATATTGTACCTCTACCATTCATTACTTCTGATAATTTATGTCTCTTGTCTAACGTTATTTTAGCTCTAACAGCCACAACTCATTGACATCAGGTTGATACAAAGAAATCTTACAAAATCTAACAACCACACTTTACCATTCCTGGTTGTCGATCATTTCAAGCCAGATTTCCATATTAAAAATGAAATACTGGTAGATTTTATTTCTTAATTTAGTAACTCCGCCGTTTTTGGAATACATCGTTGCCCTGTTCTTTCAAATTCATAATTTCAAGCTATTTTTTTATTAACTGACCGATCTCAATTCACATTGATCAAAGTTCCACTACTGTATTACGTAATCAATCAATATTTTTAGGTCAATGATTAGTTGTTAATTAGTTTGATATCCTAAACTCTTCAACAGAGCACTATATTTATTTTTTAAATTTCTTCAGTTTTATTGACTTTCTATTTGTCATTTCATCAATCATAATCCTGTGATATAAGTGAAATGATGGGTTGATATTCCAGACATATGGATAGAGAGAAATTATGTGACTTGAAACATGTATGTTTCCAATCCTTTGTATTTGTTAATAGTGTAGTATGATGTACAGTTTTACTCAGATCTGCTTAGTGCTCTCAATCGATGAATGGTTGAAGTGTAGGAAACAATTGCGTGTTTGAGTTTACATTGTCAATTTAATAAGATCCACCTAGCGTGATTAAGCAAAATACTTCGGATTCGTTGGCCAGACAAAATCAGCAACAACTTACTTTGGGAGAGAACAAACCAGATTCCAGTGGAGGAGGAAATCAGGAAGAAGCGGTGGAAGTGGATAGGACACACTACGAAAAGCATCTAATTGCGTCACAAGACAAGCCCTCACATGGAACCCTCAAGGCAAAAGGAAAAGTGGAAGTTCAAGGAACACATTACTCCGAGAAATAGAGAAAGATATGAGAGGAATGAACAAACATTGGACAGAACTGGAGAAGGAAGCCCAGAACAGAGTTGGTTGGAGAAAACTGGTTGGCAGCCTATGCTCCATTGGGGGTAACAGGCGTAAGTAAGTAAGTACCTGGAGTGATAAGATATTTTGTTTTCTTTCCTAAATTAATCAAACACCACAACATACTTATTCAACATCAAACGAATTTCACTGTTTTATGCATAAGCAGTAGATGGGAACCTTGGAAAATAACATGAATTCATGTTATTCTACTTAATTCTTTATTGTTCGTCTTCTCAAGATAAGAAATGAAATATGAAGTAAATGTTACAACAGTTGGTAGTTTCGTATCTTATCGACAATAATTTGTTTTCTAAGTTGAATGGTTTTTGGTAGTGGAGATTTCATTGTTCTTCTGAACAACATCATCAACACGAATTCTTACTTGAAGAGAATAAAATTCTACCACAATCGTCCACCTGAGCTGCACAATATCTCCCTCATCTTATCTACATTGGAATATTCAACGAATTTTGTTAACAAGAAGTCAAAGTGGGTGAATTTTTGGCTAGTAATGGAATTAAGAAAGCATGTGTTTCCTCCCATTTGGGATTCGTTTAACACGGTATGTCTACATCTAAGTGTTGAATTTCACAAAGGAACAAAAGGCCAGTTCCTAACATTTTCGAAGCCTAATGGGTGATTAGTGGAGTTACTAACTCGAGGTAGTCACCCATTTATTTGATAGATATGGACGTTATATTATAATTAGAAAAGATTTCAATGTTAGTGCACGGGTGCACTAAGTAGGAGAGCCCTCTGTAGGACAGACAGACAGATACAACACTGAACTTCGTACTTATGTACATCACTTAAAGTTGCCATACCACATTAGCACACAGACGCAACTCAAAGTTCGAATACAAGAGTGATAGAGATAGTAGAAGTATTAGCAGTAATGCAGAAGATTAGGGAGCGAAGATATGATTTGAGAAGTATAATTCAGTGAGGTGAATTTAGAAGGAGAGGAATTCAGAACATTAGAATTATAGAGAACATGAAGAGTAGATGCACCTGCGCCATCGCGAGCGATTTTGAACCATGTCTCTAACCATTGGTGACTTTCGTCCCGCGGTTCCCAACTAGTTAGCCTACATCTACCAACATGACTCAGTCCATTTGTCAGTGACTGCATGGATTTGTTCCATGTTTTGATTTTGCTGCCCCAAGCTATCTTCCAACCTATTCCCACACTACAAAACATAGCTCGTCGAGGCAGTCAGTGATTAGGCATACGTAACACATGTCCCAACCACCTCAACTGATGAAGTTTCACTAGTTCATCTATTGATTTGTCATCCCTACCTAGTACTCATTTCCTAACAACAGCATTCCTTATACGGTTATCCCAGGATACACGATCAATGCTTCGGCGACAGCGATGATCGAAGATTAGTAACGTACGAATGTACTCTACTCTTAACGGCCATGTTGGTATCCGTGTAGTAGGACGGAGCGAACTGTTGAACAGTACACTCGTCCTCAGTAGGACAAAATATCAGCTCACAATTCCACTACTGGCCAAAAATCAACTTATTCGACTAGAACTTTGAAATAAAGCCATATACTGACAAAGACTAATCGAAATTCAATCAGCGTGATCAAGAACGAAGTAATTCGGTTTTTCCTCTGACTAACAAACTTAAAACAAATTTGGGTTTCTTTTTACAAAATAAAATTCACCTTTAAACTTTGTTTTCTTTTTTTTCATATTGTACCCAACCAACTAACCCCTGTGTAGAAGAGTATGCACTTCAGTTAAACAACTTAATATTAGAAATTTTTTTCTTATGATCAACTAATTGTTTTAATTTTAAAGTGATGTTTTTATTATTATTATTATTATTATCATTGACAACTTGAAATAAACAAGCGATTCGGATAGAATGCTGAGATAAGTAAACAAGTAAATAAATAATTGTAACAATGGTAACCGAAAAACGACACACACACATATACACGCACACACGCACATAGAACGAAGTGTATTACGCTGGTTGTCATAAATTATATATCATAAGGTAAATTTCTATTTAGGAGAATAAAAAAAGAAGTCAAACACCGAAAATCGTATTCATCTATCTCTATTCACTATTAATTATACTGTATAGTTGATTCCTACTGTTTTTTTCTTTGTGTTTTATAGAAAATCAGTTGAACAGTTTGAATTTCAATCGGGAGATTGTAATTATTGATTGATAGAGAGTTTGCTTCTGTTCGACTCTATGGGTGTGAAACACGAACAGTAAGAGGTGGGGATATTCGTAAGTTGCTAGGATTCAACTATAGGTGCCGTTGGAGAATTGTTCGTCTATCCTTGGAGAACCAAGTTAGCAATGCCGTTGTTAGGATATGGATACTAGGTAAGTATTCATACTAGGTAAGCCCGACCGAAGCTGCTACCTTGACGTGGTGGTCGGGCTTGCCTATCGTGATGACCCAACCGAGCTATACTGGCTGGAACACATGTTCCTGCAGGTCCTACCATGCCAGGCAGGTCGATTGGAGAACGATGAGACTAAAAGCAGCTACCCAAGGTCTGAGGGCGAAGTCGTACTGCTGACTACAGAGGGGTGTGACAGCAGTAAGGTGTTTCCCTCGGACAACCAACATCTGCAGCGATGCTGCCTTCTCATAAGGAAGGAAGGGTTAGAAAAGGTCGGCCCTAAAAATGCCACACCTCCCCTACCTCACGGATTTGCGTCTCCGGCGGTAAGGTTGCCCACTAAGGGCCTTTAAGAACGGAGCTAATCCTCAAACAACGTCTCATAAAAAGGCCGTGCGTGACCGGCCTCAAGCAGTCGTCCCTTGGACTCTGCGGTCACGCACCAACACTAATCCATCTTCCTTTTCAGGTTCGTCAAGAAACAACCTTCCACGGTGTGGGCAGCCGGGAAGTGACAACCGCCCTCATACCCATAACAGAAAGCGAGACCAAATTGGTCAAAATCAAATCCTTCCTACATTCCCTAATACCTCTCTTATCTCCACAACTAACTCTTCTCACATTCATTTATTACAGTGCACAGCTAATGCAAACGATGCGAGTTTGCGAAACGTCGTTCCTGGTCTCCTTAAACCCCGTTCCAAACTACATGTTGGAGCATTCAATGTACGGACATTGTGTCAAATAGGGCAACAGGCATCATTAGCTAGGACTTTAGAATCTCGTTCCATCGATGTGTGCTGCGTCTCGGAAACGCGCATACAGGATCCGAGTAGCATCACTCATTTGACCTCACCATGTCAAGATAAAGAAGCAGCTCGATTTACCCTTCGTGTATCCGGTAGCCCTGATGCTGCTTCTAGGGGCCTCGCCGGTGTAGGTATAGCATTGAGTCGTAGGGCAGAACAATCTCTCCTTGACTGGATCCCTGTAGATAGTCGCTTGTGCGCCGTCCGACTCAACGGGACAGTAAGGACTCGGAAAGATAGGGACACTCGCCGTTGCCTCTTCGTCATATCAGCCTACGCCCCCACTGACTGCAGCCCAGATGATGTAAAAGATGAGTTTTACAGAAAGCTTTCGGACCTCCTCTAAAAAGTTAAGCGCTCTGATATAGTTATAATGGCTGGTGACTTCAATGCACAAATAGGTAGACTAAGTGAAAATGAAAGACACCTAGGTGGATGTTACGGTCTCGCGGCTCAAAGAACAGACAATGGCGACCGTCTGTTGCAACTGTGCTCAGATAACCAACTATTTCTAGCAAACACTAATTTTAAGCATAAAGAAAAACACCTTTTGACCTGGCGACCCCCGAAGTCGTCTCAACGTTGGACAAACCACTAGATCATATCGCCATCAGCCACCGATGGAGGGGTTCGATAGAGGACTGTCGCTCGTTCTGGGGCACATGTTTAGATTCAGATCATGCCCTAGTGCGAGCACGTATTTGTTTGAGCCTGTTTGCTGGACGTAGGAAAGACACCGTAAGGAAGCCTCTTAGGGCTTCACTTGATGATAATCAAGCTAAGAAAATATTTCAGGAGGAACTAGAAAAACAGTTAGGCGGCCATGAGAGTGATTCCCATCCTGAAGCAGGTTGGAATGATATCAAGAAGGCTGTGGAAACAGCAATGGTATCTGCTAGCAAGGTAAACCACAAGGCTAGGATGAAGCCGTGGATATCAGTCGCATCCACCGAACTGATGGATGCTCGAAAACGCATCCCACCTGACTCAACATGATGAGGAGCGTAGTCAGCTTAGGAACAGACTTATAAAAAGTATGCGTAACGACCGCGAACAGTGGTGGGTGGCAAAAGCAAAAGCGATGGAAAAGGCAGCGGCGATAGGCAACACTAGACAACTTTTCCGCCTTATTAAAGAAACCGGTATTAGGAACCCGAATGTGAGTGAGACTATCTCGGAAAAGGATGGTCTTATTATCCATTCTCAATCTAGGAGGCTGGACCGATGGGCAGAACACTTTAGGGATCAGTTCAACTGGCCTTCAGCCACACTTCGGTTGCCCACGATCTCCAGTCATCCTGAATGGCAAATCGATTTAAGTCCTCCCAGTTTACATGAAGTTGAAAAAGCTATAGGAAATCTAAGAGGAGGTAGAGCGGCAGGTCCTGATAGGCTTACCCCTGAGATGCTTAAGTATGGTGGTCCAATTTTAACGGTTAGACTGACCGAGATCCTAGGTAGAATCCGGGAAATGGACGTAATCCCATCTGACTGGTCCCAGTCGCTAATTGTCCCAATCTACAAGAAAGGACAGAAGTCCTCTTGTGACAATCACAGGGGAATAAGTTTAACTAATATAGTTTCTAAATTGTTAGCCTCGATTATACTTAGACGTCTAACTAGAGCTCTTGAAGAGCAGACTCGAGAAAACCAGGCTGGTTTTCGACCTGGACGTGGTTATATAGACCACATCTTCACACTACGACAGGTCCTGGAACACAGACACACATTTAGACGTCCGACAATAGTCGTGTTCCTGGACCTTAAGGCGGCATTCGACTCAGTGGATCGTGAGGTTCTGTGGCAGTGTCTGTCATTGAAAGGTGTACCAAAGAAGTACATTAACCTTATACAAGCACTCTACTCGATCACCACTGGTCGGGTGAGAGCATATGGCGAACTGTCATCTGAATTCTCTACATCAAGTGGTGTCCGTCAGGGCTGTCCACTCTCTCCATTCTTGTTCAACTTTGTCGTAGACATCCTCTTAGAGTTAACATTAAGCTCGTCAGATTTTTCAGGGGTTGAACTTCTACCAGGAAAGTCGCTTACTGATCTAGAATATGCCGATGACATAGTTCTATTCGGTGAAGACGCTGACAAAATGCAGAGTCTTCTGACTACCATAAGCAACAATGCGAGCATGTTCGGGATGCGGTTTTCCCCCTCGAAATGCAAAATGTTGCTTCAAGACTGGGTTACATTGGCACCTGAACTAGTGATAGGGAGTGAAGTAGTCGAGTGTGTAGATCACTTCACTTATCTGGGGAGTCTCATCAGTGCTGACGGTCTGGTGACTGACGAAATCTCAGCTCGGATACAGAAAGCTCGATTGGCTTTTGCCAACCTGCGTCACTTATGGCGTAGGCGTGATATCCGTTCGCTAACCAAAGGGCGGGTGTACTGCGCAGCAGTTCGTTCCGTTCTCTTATATGGCTGTGAAACATGGCCGTTAAGAGTAGAAGATGTTCGTAGGTTACTAGTATTCGATCATAGATGGCTTAGAAGCATTGCTCGTATATCGTGGGACAGCCGAGTAAGCAATGCTGTCGTTAGGAAACGAGTACTAGGTAAGGATGGCAGATCAATCGATGAAGTGGTGAAACTTCATCAGTTGAGGTGGTTGGGACAGGTGTTACGTATGGCTAACCACCGACTGCCCCGACGAGCTATGTTTTGTGGTGTAGGAGTAGGTTGGAAGAAAGTTAGGGGCGGCCAGACCAAAACATGGCGCGAATCCATGAAGTCACTGACAAGTGGACTGAGTCATGTTGGTAGATGTAGACTACCTGGTTGGGGTCCGCGAGACGAAAGTCATCAATGGTTAGAGACCTTGAATTACATGGCTCAAAATCGTTTGCAATGGCGCAGGTGCATCCACTCTTTGAGCTCTCTCAGATCCTAATCTTCTGGATTAGCCAGCACCTCTGCCTTTGTCTTTATAATCTTATCTCACTGAATTATATTTTTTGAATAATATCTTCGAACTCTAGTCTTCTTTATTAACATTAATGCCTATACTATCTTTATCACTATGGGATTTGATTTGACATTTGCGTCTCTGTGCTAATAATGTGGTATGGCAACATGAACTTATGTACATACGTACGAAGTTCTACGTTGCAACTGACTGACTGACTAGGTAAGGATGAAGTAGTGAATTTTCATCAGTTGAGGTGGTTGGGACATTTGTTATGAATGCCTGACCACCGGTGTCCTCGACGGGCGATAGTTTCTAATGTAAGGATATAAGAAAGCTAGAAGCGGCCAAACCAAAAAAGAAGGCACAAATCCATGAAGTCACTGATAACTGGAATGAATCATGTTAGTACGTGTAGATTACCTGTTTGTGGTCGGCTTTCGATCATCAGTGTCTCCGAAGCATTGCTCGTGTATCCTGGTATGACCGAGTAAGCAATGCTATCGTCAGGAAACGAGTACTAGGTAACGATAGCAAATCAATAGATGAAGTGGTGAAACTTCATCGGTTGAGGTGGTTTGGACATACGTTACGTATGCACAACAAGCGACTGTCTCGACGAGCTATGTTCTGTGGTGTACGAGTAGGTTGGAAGAAGGCTAGGGGAGGCCAAACCAAAACATGGCAGAAATGCATGAAGTCACTGACAAGTGGAGTGAGTCATGGTGTTAGATATAGGCTATCTGGTTGGGGTCCGCGAGATGAAAGTCACCAATGGTTAGAGACCTTGTACAACATGGCTCAAAATCGTTTGGAATGACGCAGGTGTATCCATTCTTTGTGTTCTCTGAAATTCTAACCTTCTGAATTCCTCATCATCTCTATCTTTCTCCTTTTAAATTCATCTCACTGAATTATACTTCTCGAATCATATCTTCGCTCCCTAATCTTTTGCATTACTGCTCATACTTCTACTATGGCTAACACTTGAATTGGAACTTAGAGTTGCGTCTCTGTGCTGATGTCGTGTGGCAACCTGAACTGATGTACTTACGTACGAAGTTCTGCGTTGTATTTATCTATCTATATATCTTGTGGTCGGCGAGATACTAGTGATCAATGCTTAGAAATCTTGAATAACGTGGCTGAAGCAAAAATACAAAATAAGTTATGTGATTAGATCGTTCATAAAGATCAATACGGCCAAGCTATGGTTTATATCAAGATTATAGGTTTAGGGTTAGAATTTAAAATCAATTTTCCAGTTTGATATGCAATCCCCAGAATATCATTAAACATTACAGTTTTAAATGTACTGTGACAACAATCAATTTTTTGTTACCATTTTGAGCGTTTTTTTATATGGCGGAGTTTCGTTCTCTGAGCTTTGTAGTTTTGGTTGTGGAGCTTTCATTGTCCTTCAAATGAAAACACCATCAACACAAACTTCAGGTAGAAGTGAGTTATTCGAATTTCGTTGTCGTTTGTCCTGTTGACCTTGATGTTGATTGGCTGTCATTGACCTTTAACCTATCATTGTCTGTCCCTTTATTTTAATGGCATCTTTTTTTGATTTGGTTCTTGATCCTAAGCTTGTCTATGATCTTTCTGATTGGTCAGAAAATTGGATCAATGTCAGCATGTTTGTTGATTGCCCTTTGCCCCGAGTGTCAAGATTTTAAGAAAGTCTTTAGTTTTCCTTGTATTTTCAATCGAATGTATGTCCACAGTTGTCCGCATGTATTGACATAAGGTAAGAAATGTTATATTGTTTGATTACTAATTGATGTCCACGTAGGTGAGTCTGAAGACGACGGACATTTTGTCCGACGAAGTGTTTTTCGCAGTTTTCACACAGTTTATTTTGTAGATAATGTTTAATTTTTCTTCTCTTATCATCTTTCCCTTTGGATTGTATGGGATTGATTGAAACAATTTTTCTGGTTTGAGTTCTATGACTATTCTGATTGGTTCCAATAATCGTACTGTAATTTTCGATATGCCTTTTATATACGATAGGATGATCCGTTTGTTGGTTCCTGTACTTAATTTCGCTTCAGTCGATTGCTTCATTTGATAATTTTTTCTGAAGTTGTGAGTTCTTGGGTTGTTGTCACTGTAGTTGGAAATTAGGTCTGTGCGTGTTGACTTTCGAAATACTTAAATTTCCAATTTTCTTGTGTCACTTCTGGTGATTAGTACATCCAAGAATAATAGTTTGTGATTTGACTCATTTGCCAATGTGAATTTTATATAATCAAAGACGTTTTTCAGATTTTGGGGCAGAGTTTTGGAGGTTTGTGTTTTTATACATTTGAAATCATCAATCAATCATTGTTAGACCACCATTAGAAACCTGGTTGTTGGTGTTCTCCAGCTCGTTCCTTTTAATGATGACGAATGTGTCGCCTGCACAACGAACTCGCATTTTTGGCTTGATCACTGGTGAAATTGAGGATTCTAGTCTTTGCACCATGGCTTCTGTAATGAGTTCGGATATTGGTGTTCTTTTTGTTTGTTAGTAGACTTGTTGTTGAATTGCAACTATGTTGTTAAGCATAAATCGATGAGTTCTAGGAGATATTGACTTTGAAGTTTCGTATACTGTGGAGGATTCTTGTCGTTGGTTAAGAATAGGGGTGGAATTTCTTTTAGGTAAACTTGGCTCGAGTGAGGTGAATAAAGCTGTTCCGTTGTAGAATATCACCGGTTCGTCGTTGTGGATTTGAATCCCCTTAAGTTTATCCAATAATTTTTATAGGAGATTCAATACAATGATTGGATGAATCCTCTAAATATTTCAATATTCTTGAAATTTCTCTTCATGGGCTGCATGTTGTGGTTCCAGAGAGGGATGCAGTTGAAAGTAGGAGAGTGTTGGGTTTGTGTAGCGACGGTCTATAGTGAGATAAGCGGCCCATTAAACTTCATTCTCCATGGTTTTGTTTAGATATTTGTTCAGCGTTGATAAGCTTATTTAAAGTCCTTGAGATATGGTTGTGTATTCTTTTCATCAGATTTGTTTATTTACACTTCTACCCCCAAGTAACTCCTTGGTTTTCCTGGTATATTTTTTCTTGTCCATAATTACTGTACTGTGTCCTATGTCCACTGGAACCATGACAATATCTTCCATGGTTCTGAGTTTCATTAAAGGCTTTTCGTTCTAGTGTTGTTGCTGTTGTCTCTTTGTCCCTATGGTTTGTTTTAAATCTTGTCGAGTTTCTTCATTTATTTCAGCCGTTATGCGTGATTAATCTAGTGAGGCAAAATATTCGAGTTTCCAATCGTCATTTGTATTGTAGTTCAATCCTTTTTGGAGGAAATGTTTTTCTATTGTTGAGAGATGTTTTGACACGTTGATCACAGCTTGTTTGAGTTTTCCTCAGTGTATGGCTTTGAAATCTTGTTCTCAGTGTTGTCTGTTTGACATCTCGATCGCTGCTGTCAACATTGGTAAATATTCTGATGTGAGTATACTCTCTGGTTTACTTTTTTGTTCTTCCATGTTGTGTTGCTATTTGTGGATCCTGTAGTGAGCGTCAGCGATCGTCAGGTGTACCATTTATCTTTCACTTTGCTCAGATATTGGCCATCCGATTGGATAGTTGACTGGTGGTCTGTATCTGACACTCGTTGGCAGAACATACTGACGAAGACGTTCGTGGAACGCCGCTTAGGCTAAATTTTCTCATTTTAAAACAACGAGTAGTGTATCACGCTCATATGTTTTTTAGGTGGTGGAGAAAATTTGTAGCATTGGTGTATGATTATGGTGGAGTTTCATTCTGTGAGCTAGATGCTTTCGTTGATAATGTTGTTCAGCTAAAACACAAAAACTCCATAATAATCATTCACCTGAGCTGCAAAATTTTTCCACCATTTCATAAGCGTTTTGTACATCATACTAAGGTAATTCATTTACGTGTTGTAAGTGTTGCAGTTCAAATTTAGCTAGAAGGTACCTTGGTTGAGGTGAGGTAATAACCCAGTAAGAACACAAGATGCAATCATTTCTAATATGGATAGCAATTAACAACAATCAGTAATCACGTACACTTCAGGTTTAGACAATCTAGAAAGCGAAACCAGGATAGGATAGATTGAAGATTTTCAATCACTATAATAAGCGATATTTAAATTTCGCTCAAAAGTTCAAAAATTCGCTTTCTGGATTCTGATTGAATCGTACCCCATACGAAACACTTTTGCGTAAATTTCTAAATTGACGAGCAACAACAAATACTTTCGACATTGTTAACGCAATGCTGTGTGGTGCCTTTTTTATCAATGACTTTAACACTGACTGTAAGCTGTTTGCCGAAGAATGGTCATTTCATTGCTCAAGTTTAAACTTATTGAATAACCGTAACCAGTTTCAAAAGTGTTCAATTTATTCATTTAATCAAAAGTGTACCTAATTCAATATACTTTTAAATTTCAATCAACAAACGCGTTGATTAATTTTAGCAATTATTTGAAAAGAAAGGTATGTACAATTAAAACTTGATGCAAACAATATGATTTCATTTGTCATAATATAGTGTAATATATACTACTTTTACAAAGAAAAATAAGTATATTGTATTGTGAGATCAGTATAATTTATTAGTAATTTATATCATAAAGTACAATTCTTCGTCCTCAGATTAATGATGAATAAAATTATTTTTATATTACAATGACATCTATTCAGTAAACTTTTTTGATGTAACTAAATCACTTAGTTAATGACTTACTTACTTACTTACTTACTTACTTACTAACTTAATTACTTACTTACTTACTCACCTAAATAGTTACTTACTTACTTACGTACCTACTTACTTACTTACTTACCTACTTACCTACTTACATACTTACTTACTCACTTACTTACTTACTTACTTACTTACTTACTTACTTACTTACTTACTTACTTACTTACTTACTTACTTACTTACTTACTTCGCCACTTACTTACTTACTTACTTACTTACTTACTTACTTACTTACTTACTTACTTACTTACTTACTTGCTTGCTTGCTTACTTACTTACATACTTACATACTTACTTACTTAGTTACTTACTTACTTATACCTGTTACACCTAATGAGGTATAGGCCACCTACCAGCATTCTCTAGTCAACTCTGTCCTGAGTTTTCCTTTTCAGTTCAACTCAAGTGCTGTTCCTTTTTTGGCATATTTGTCTCCGATTTTTGGAGTAGTGTGTTTTTTGGTCTTCCACTTCTCATTTGGTGTTAAGGATTCCAAGTGAGGGGTTGTTTTGTGATGTAGTTGGGTGCTTTCCTCAATGGTCAAATCATTATTTGGGCATTTCTCTATAATTGACTGTAGCTTCTCATAGAACTGATCTTTATCGTCCTCATAGCACTGAATGATATTCACTGCAACCCCCTCGTTCCTGTTTTTGAAGGATGTTTTGATGTTCCCTGGTACATAAGATTCATATAATTACTATAAGTACTTGTTGGGTTTCTTCGGACATCATCAGTGTGATTCCTTGTAGCTGTAAGGCAACCAATCAGAGATATGTAAGTGAAAGATTTAAATATGAGGAATTTTTCACGACATTAAATTTCATCAGCTTAGAATAATAGCTGACTAAACCAATAGTCACATAATTGATCAAAGATAAATTACTTTTGTCAAACTCTTATATGCGCTAATATGGGACTCATCAGCAGTTTGCACCGATGACTCTTGCAACTCACAGGATTCAAGTCCAAGACTTTCATTCTTGCGCGAACGACTAACTTCTGGACCTAATGGTGTTAATGTTTAACTTCAGTCGATCCATGGTCTTGCGCATCCTCATTCACTGTCTTCGATGAGCAGTGCTTCACATCCAAGCAGGGTCAAATCTTGGATGTACGTTAATCAATTTAATTACATATACAGATTTACTGATACCATTATGGTTTAGTGGTTCATGAATATGAACTTATTTGTTAGAAAGGTGTTACACTCGTCACTTGGTATGCTTAAAACTAACACGGGTTTATCTTAGTCGAATAACGATAAAGAGACAATGAACTAGCGTCCGGGTAAGCTACTCTGATCCGATGACCCAAAGGTACTAACGAAAAGTCTTGAATTAGCCTAGAAAGTGTATTCTATAAAACACCCAGCCAGCACACAATGAATCCAAGCACACAAACCGCGTTTATTTATACACCATAGAGATGTCCTTGGAAGAGCCACAAACAAACACACTAAAATAACACAGTAACCAGTCACAGACAAGGCTTTTCCTGTTGGGAAATATGATCTCAAGGTCAGCCAGTGAATAAAATCCAAAAGAAAGACATTTATCAAGCAACTTCTGAGGATCTAACTTCCCCAACAGAAGAAGAATTATCAAATCAATAAATAGCCATTTTCTGTATAATCTGATTGTTAATTAACACGAATGAAGCCTCTTTACTTTCCTACCAAAACCGTGGTTTCCTACTTGGAAGGATAAGATATCATCATCAAAAAAAGAAGTATACTTAGATCTAATCATCCTTTATGTTTACTTATAATCGCATCACGTTATATTTGATTTTTATTATTGATAATAGCTTCCTAACAGAATAATCTTGTTAATTGACATGTCTGTGTATCTTCAAGCTATCTATGCCCATAAACCATGCTAAATTCCTGATTTCACTTTCCTATTCAACAATGTATAGTCATCATATAAATCACCTCAATGTGTATTTCGCTTACTGTGTATTAAATAATCTTTCAACATTATGAGTGAATAATTTTGTAAGTCGTTAAAAAAAACTGACAGTTATTTATAATTTAAGATCATCATTATTCTTTTCTATGAATCTTGATCGTTTAGCGAAGAAACGTAGATGAGTCTAAAAACTGTGTTGTATTGATAGAATTTACTTTGAACTTTCTAGTCATAAATATACACCTGTCAAGGGAAATGAATATAGAAACTAATTGATGTCAGTTAAAGAGTGGAAATGGATAGACCCCACATTAAGGAAAGCACCTAACTTGGAACCGTTAAGATCAAAGGAAAATAGAAACACTGAAAAACATATTACGCCGAGAAATGGAGATAGACCTGAGAAAAATGAAAAACAATTGGACCGATTTAGAAAGGAAGTCTGAGGACATAGACGGTTGGAGAATGGTGATCGATAGCATATGCTCCATTGACGGTAACAGGCATTAGAGGAAGTAAGAAATTGTGAATAAAAGAGATAGAAAATAACACTACAGAAGGAAGGATAAGAAAGTCTAGAAATTTATTGAAGATAACTAGTCCAGATTCAAATTAAGAACAAATTTTTTTTTATAAACAAAAGAGGCTTGAATCATCCGATGGAATAAGGCTCTCCTTATATTATTGGATTAAATCTTGACAGTACTTTTTTACAAATGTCTTTCAAATCCAATCATTATATTTTGCTGAACTCAGCCCGGAGTTCCTCTCTAGCAGCTGCCGGTCTCATGCCAGGATAAAGGAGGAGGGTTGGGATGGGGTACCAAGTACCAAACTATGGTACTTGGTTTACTCATCTCCTTGCGTACATTGGAAGATTGGATGCTGATTGGCCATTGAACCATTTAGAGCTGTATTTCATTCCCTAGACGCCTCCATGCATACATGTGGAGATTGGTAAGTGCAGTGGCAGTAGTCACATATCCGATGTTAAACCTTATATAGAATCGAAGTCTTATTCTTCTTAATGGAAATAAATTCCGCGTCATCTTTTTATCAGTATTTGCTTTCAGATACAGTTCGACTCTTCTGTATACGTTGAAGAGATTTAAACCTTTTTCTTAGAACTAGATTTCCGAAGGATTTTTGATATTAATCTATTATATTTAACATCAATGACTCAGATATCCTGTTTCAACATATATGTACTGTAGATTATGGATTTCATTCCATATATCTGCATGTATCCGCGCATCACAGTTTACGTTAACTCTGGGACTGGAGATCAGTGTTGGTCGTTTCAGACAGCATTATGTAATCCACTTTAGAGTCAAGGTAGGCACTCATTTGGGCAGTAGGTGAGTGGATAACGTGATTTTGTTTGATGCGAAAGGAACTGGGTTCGAGTTCCGGAGTAAACATCTATTTTAGGGTTTGAGTACATTTAGTTGATGAGTTTCAAACAGAACCACAATTCAAATGTACTCGTAAAATGCCTGTGATTTAACGGCAATATCGAGGTAGTCCACACAGGATGCATATATTCCAAATGAGACTGACCAGTTGCAGTCCTAAACATAAAGTAGGAAGATTCAAACTACCAATATAGATGAATTAAAAATAATCTGTCTATAATGTTTGTTAACTTGATACTAGTTGGCTTGAAGATCAGTTTCTCTTTGGAATATTAATTTTCTGCAAAAAAATACGACCTTAATTACTTCCTTACGCCTGTTACCATCAGTGGATTATAGACTCACTCTGTCATAAGACTTCCAATTTTTTTTCTAAACAGTTGCTACTCATACTTTTCGTACCTATCTCCGATTCTCCAAGAAATGTGTTCCTTGGTCTACCTTTTTACCTTTGGCCTTGTGGATTAAGAGTGACGGCTTGCCTTGTGATGCAGTTAGGTGATTACATCAGTGTATGTCCTATCCACTTAAAAAGCTTCTTCCTAATTTACTCCTCAACTAAGAATCTGGTTTGTTCTTTTCCGCAGTAATTTGTTACTGATTGTGTCCGGCCAACGGATCCACAGTATTTTGAGTCGAAATCTGTTCATAAACACCCGTACCGTATAGATGTTGGCTTCTATTTTTCTCCAAGTATCCCCACCATGCATTAGAGCTGTCTTGACATTTGTATTGAAAATCCCGATTTTGATGTTGATTGATAGTTGTTTGGAGTTCCAGATATTTTGCAATTGTAGAAATGCTGCCCTTACTTTGCCGATCCGCGCCGTCACATCTGCATTGGATCCAACCTGACTGTTGATGATGCTACCAAGTTATATAGAGGTGTACCATCCTCCAAGATGTGTCCATCAAGAGTGATTTGGTTGGGGCATGTTGTGCTGTATCATAAAATCTTACTTTTCCCTTTATGTATGTTGAAACCTATTACTACTGAAGCTGCTGATGCACTGAATGCCTTCTCCTGTATTTATTGTTATGTGTGAAATATAATGGCTAGATCATCTATGAAGTCCAGATCATTTAACTGCTTACTAGCTAGCTACCCACTGTAAATACAACCTTATACTGCAGTTTATTCTAACCATTTAAAAAATAAATCAAAACGGATTTCCCCCTTAAACATTTCTAACTTCGCATTGATTTTTTTTGCGTGATTATTTTACGTTTGTTTGTTTTTTCACCGTGCCGAAATATTTAAGTCATCATCATTGCTTTCTTAATTAATTAGTGTGAAATTATGAAACAAATTATTTATTACATATATATTATAGTATATACTTGATAATGTGCATAGAACATTAACAACTATGAAGAGACAATGTCAAATGAGTTGTGAAATTGCCGCTATCTTTTATGTGGCAGCCATTCATAATACCTCAATTAAGCGGTTTTTATAGCCATATTTTTTTTATTTATTTTCATGTCATACTGTATTGCATAGTTAGTTATTGAGTAAGTGGAATATCATAAGAATAAAGTGAATAGTAGAGCGGTAGTAGTCGCTGTTATAGTAGTAGTAGTAGAAGTAGTAGTAGTAGTAGTAGTAGTAGTAGTAGTAGTAGTAGTAGTAGCAGTAGTAGTAGTAGTAGTAGTCACAGTAGTAGTTGTTAGACAAACAAGCCAGAAGTTATGTTACATGTAATTTTTTGTAATTTTGCATTTTTAGTTCGGAAATAATGTTTTCTTAATTTATGCATTTCAGCTGAAACATTGTTCTTTAAAGAGTCATTTTTTCTTGTAGATTCCAATGTTTATGTGTTTCGGGTTAATTATTGTTTTAGCCAATGTGACTTTGTAGTAGTAGTAGTGGTAGTAGTAGTAGTAGTGGTAGTAGTAGTAGTAGTAGTAGTAGTGGTAGTAGTAGTAGTGGTAGTAGTAGTAGTATGTCAGTGATGCTAAGGAAAACTAAACCATTGTATGTACTGTGTATTGTGATAAACGATGGCAATTAGAAGGCATAAATCCTCTGGTTTGGAATTTGTTTAGTAAACTGATGTTCTTAATGCCAACAAGGAGAAAATTCAAAGTGTTAGAAATAACAAGAATTAGTTTTATTTTTAAAAGAAGATTTACTGGCAGGTTTGATCATTAGCTAAACATCGTGAACGGCTTACTTCTTTCCAATAATCGAAGATTAGAGTTTTGAGTGTGAATGAATCTGAAGTAAGAATGGAATGGTAATTGGATATTTTATCGTAAGCTTTGTTGGTAATGACAGTAAAACAGTTACGAACGACATACACTTTGGAGACAGATAAGTATTAGTCTACTTACCATAAATATTACCTGAAAAATAAACTAAGCTTAGAGAGAATATTGTGGACTCACGATCTGTGGACTCTAGCACTACTGACTAATCTCATACTAGGATGAAATAATCATTTAGTGCTTACATCTGGCTAAAAACTGTCTCACGACCAACGTGGTTGAACTCTACTGATCACGGCTTCGCATTAGAACTCCGAGAATTTCTTCGCGAAGCTAGTCGAGACAGTTACCCTCTGCAGGTAATGGACAAGATCGCGTAATATTGTGGATTGATTGAAATTAGACATTAACGCTGTTGAATGATGGCTAAGTGGTCAAGAGGTGAACCGTTCGCGAGTGAGACTAAAGGTTCTCGGCTCAATTTTCGCTAGTGGGTGTCGTGAATGTGCACATCTGATAGGTCGCATACTAGAATGAAACAGTTGTCCAAGGATTCCAGGCTTCTAATAGTGGTCTAGTATAAATCGATTCATGACTTTAATAAAATCATTATTTGTATTTTATGAACTTTTATTCAATTGACCTCTATCAATTTTCGCATAAAATGACCAGATTATTTGGAATGTATAATGTGAACACAACATTTTTCAAGTCAACTTTATCTTTACAGTATTCACATTATAATTAGTTATGAAACTGATTAAAAACATTTCATACAGATTGAATGGTTAAAGAAATGCAAAGAAATCGATTATTTAATTTGTAATTCATGTAAAAAAGTGGATTTAGTAAACGAACTTCATTAGAAAAGAGCAATATTTCTGTGTATAAATATAAAAATGACGACAACATTGTTTTTATTTTGGAAACTTAAGAAAACTAGAAAATCTATTTAACTTGATAAAAGTTACTGTGATGGAATTTTGAAGACAAGTATCATATCTGTAGAGAAAATGAAAGAAGTTTACGCAAAAGCACTTCCTTTGAAATCATTAACGGATCATTGTTAGACTGCATTTAGAAACCTAGAAGCCATTTTGTCCTAGTATGGGATTCGTCAGAGGTGCCTATCTATAATCTCCACTAGCGAGAATCCAGGACCTTCAGTCTTGTACGAGAATGCCTAACCTCTGAACCACTGATCCCTCATTGACCAGTGTCAATGTCTAACTTCAGTCGATCCATGGTCTCTAGCAACCTCATCCAATGTCTTCGGTGACCATTGTTTCACATTGATCTATTCATAATTTCTATGAAATTCAAAAGTCCCCACAACTCACTTGATAAAGGCCTTAATTTTGTATTTTATTCATGGGCCGACCACCTGACCTTGAGATCATATTTCTCACCAGGAAAGTTCTTGTCTGTGACTGGTTGATGTGTTATTTTAGTACGCTATTTTCGTGGCTCTCCCAATGATGTTTCTGTGATGTATTGTATTTTCTGGGTGCTTGTAGAATACTCTCTATGCCATATCAAGATTTCTGCCTCATTTAGTTGGGGAAACAGATCAGAGTAGCCTATCGTGTCGCTGGTTCATTGTATCGTTCTCGTTTATCGACTAAGGTGAACTCGTAATAGTTTCAAGCATATCAAATGACGAGCGTATTGATCACATTGATCGATCCATAATTTCTATGAAATTAAACAGTCTTTGCAACTCTATAATGAAAAAAACAGTACTCTCATACTATGTTGTTTTCTAATCGATCGACATTTGTATTGAAAATCCTGATTTTGGTTTTGGTTGAAAGTTGTTTGGAGTTCCAGATATTTTTCAACTGTAGAAATGCAGCCCTTGCTTTGCCAATCCGCGCCCTCACATCTGCATTGGATCCACCTTGGTTTTCGATGATGGTGACCATATATGTAAAGGTGTTAACGTCCTCCAAAGAATCTTCATAAAGAGTGATTTGTTTGGCGTATGTTGTGTTGTATCGAAGAATCAAACTTTTCCCTTTATGTGTGTTGAGACCTACTGCTGCAGAGGCTGCTGCTACACTGGTCGTTCGTATTACTAAAAGTACAGTATTTTTACGTATTTCTTAATCAGTATTCCTTTTTTCTACTAGATGAGAATATTTTAACGAATAAGAAGATAAAATCATTTAGAATGTTCCATATTTTATAACATTTTCATAAAACCTCAACATTTCTGGGCATCATCATTGACGAGCAAGGTGAATCTGATGCAGATGTAACGATGCGGATTAGTGTAGCAAAGACAATATTTCCACAAGTGAATAACATCCACAACTCAAAACAACCATCAGTCAACGCCAAAATCAGAATTTTGAATACGAACGTCAAGAGAGTTCTACTTTATGGAGTGGAAACTTAGAGAACAACGAAAAACATCATCCACATGATACAGGAATGTATTAACAGTTTTCTCTGCAAAAGACTGCATTCTTATCGGCCAAACACCATCAGCAACAGCTTCCTGCAACAGAAGACAAACCCGATTCCACTGATTCAAAAGGAAAACCCTCACTTGGAATCCTCAGTGCCAAAGGGAAAGACGTAAACCAAGGAAAACATTACATGGGGGATTAGAGACAGACATGAAAAGAAGTAGTAGCATTTGTTTAGAAGTGAAAAGGAAGTTTGAGTACAAGGTAGGTTGGAGAATGCTGGTCGGTGGCCTATGCTTAACTGAGGGTGACAGGCCTACGTAAATAAATAACATTTTCATGAAGGAATATTTCATAAATTTAGGTTAATTAAATAACACTTTTGTTCACCGTTAATTTTTTATAAATTCAGATTTATTTAGTCATACTAGTTGATAAGGTGGTTGGGAAATGTGTAAGGAACGTGCAACCACCGACTACCTCGACGAGGTATGTTTTGTGGTGTAGGAATAAGTTGTAAAAATGCATGGGGCGGCCCGAGCAAAACATGGCAGAAATCCATGAAATCACTAACAAGTGGACTGAGTCATGTTGGTAGATGTAGGCTACGTGGTTGGGGTCCGTGAGATGAAAGTCACCAATGGTTAGAGACCTTGAATGACATGGCTTTAAATCGCTTGCAGTGGTGCATGCGCATTCACTTTTTGTGTTCTCTCTAATTCTAACCTTCTGAATTCCTCATCATCTCAATCTTTCTGTTTCTAAATTCATCTCACTGAATTATACTTTTCGAATCATATCTTCGCTCCCTAATCATTTCCATCACTGCTAAAACGTTTACTATCGCTATCACTATTATATTTGAACTGACATTTGCGTCTCTGTGCTGATGTGGTATGACAACCTGAAATGATGTACAATACGTACGAAGTTCTGCGTTGTAACTGACTAACTAACTGACTGGTTTGATAAACAAGTAGAATTAAACTAATCTTTCAGTTTTCTTTTTCTCCATTTCCTTTCTAAAGTTTGTTTTGTCATTATTATAGATTTTAAATAATAATTAGAGTATTTAGTAATAAGCACAAAATGAATAATTTCCCTAAATATGGCGCCTTACATTTTTAATTGAATATTGAAAAACAACAACTTCAAATGTATCAATGTTCAATAAATTTGTCATGAATTTGTAACGGTATTTTTCAAGAAACAGTTTCGTTTCTCTAACAGAATGTTCTCTTTTTCTATGACGTACATTTCTGTTTTGATGACATGAGGAAATGGTCAACAATTTTTAAACTAATGATGAGAAAAACATTAATCTTTCATCTGCTTATTACTTTTTCAAAAAAGATTTGTATATAAAACAATATTTTTTAGAATAAACATTGATTTAAACGATGTATTTATATCGTAATTAAATTGATCTTTCTAATCGATTAATTTATGAAAATGTTTATGATTATTTTATTTCAATTTCCTGAATTAAAAAAAAAAGATTGTAAATTTTCAGCGTCATAATGACATAAAATTATAATGTGTTTTGTTTAAATTATTGTTGTGTTTGTTTTTAAATTTTTAGCAGGTTTGATTTCTGGTTAACTTTTTATTATGGAGGCTTTTTGTTACTGGTTCATGTTGTTAACTTAAAGCTCAACCATCCGTCTTTATACGGAGTAGGAACTGGTATTATTAAAATAAGGTCTTCACGAATAGTTAATTTTAAATTTAGGGGCAGAGTTTTGGAGGTTTATGTTTTTACGTATTTGAAATCATTAATCAATCATTGTTAGACCACCATTAGAAACCTGGAAGCACTGAACGGCTGTTTCGTCCTCGCAGGAAGACGTGACAAATGGAGTTCAGCCCTGTTGGGTGTAGTCAGTAACTACCAAAGACAAATGGGTGAGGTCGCGCAAAATCTCTAGATCAATCAGAGTTAGACATGAACACCGTTGGATGCGGGCCCAGTGGTGCATTGGTTAGGCGTTCGTGCACAATACCGAAGGTCCCGGGTTCGAATCGTGTGAGGAGAAGGAGTCGTGGATGCGCACTGCTGATGAGTTCCATATCAGGACGAAACGGCCGTCCAGTGCTTGCAGGTTTCTAATGGTGGTGTTCTAACAATGATTGATTGATGATTTCAAGTGTGTAATTTTCAATTGACGGATACCATTGTATGCCCAAATGTGATATATATACATATATATGTGCTCACTAGTTTTTATTTTTTATAGCGAATTCTCGGAGTTTTAGTGGGAAGCCGTGAGACATTTACCCAATGCATACAACAAATGAGGTCGTACAATTTTATGGATTCACTCACCTCACCTCAGAGTACTGAGGGTTAGGAGTCGGAGCCATAGATCTAATTTCCTGGTTTGGATTCTCGAGAGTGGAAGTCGTGTATATGCCCTACTGATGAGTTACGTTGTAGGACGAAACGGCTGTCGAGTGCTTCGTGGACTTAAAAGGATATTTTAGTTTGATATCAAATGTTTTGCTCAAATTTGAAAAATACAAATTATTTCAAATGGTAATTATAAAAACCATATGCCTTATTACTTACTTACTTACGCCTGTTACCCCTAACGGTGCCGTTGACCTGTAATCTCCAATTCCTATCAGAGCCCTTCTAGGGATAGTGCCAGTCACAAGCGCCGATAGAGGAGCAGTCTTGAGTATGGGGTTAGTGACAGCACCTCGTCGAAAACCAAATTACTTCGAAAATCATGTACATAACTGATATTAAATGTGGAGATATTTTGTTTAATACAGAAGCTGAAGTGACAATCAACTCAATATTTAACCTGTATGGTACTACATCCTCTGTGTTATCATCATGACACGTCGGTGTGCCATTTTTGGGTAATCATGTGAAATATTCTTTGAAATAATGAAAATTCGTAGCTGATGTAAACTGTTTTTTATTTCTTGAAAAGATATGACTGACCTTTATTCAAAAATCTATATAAACAAGTATTGATTAATGTATTTCTCTAATTGAATGTTTTTTACGATTTGATATTATAGGATTGTGGAGACTGTTCACTTTCATTGAAAACATGAATTGATCACTGTTGGACCACCAGTAGTAACCTAGAACCACTAGACTGCCATTTTGTCTCAGTATGGGATTCATTAGCAGTGTACATCTTCGACCCCGCGATTCGGCAAATAAGTAGTTTAGATGTGTGGGATAATTAGTTCCAGTCACCGTAGCTAAAAGATCGGCTACATAGTTATAAATGAAGTTAATCGTTCAATTGTCATTTTGAATTTGTTTGAGTTATCATACTACTCATGAGTAATATTACTTATTATCATTCGTACACATATAACGTAGTGTTCTTTATTTAAAAATTCCAAATATTTTGTTCTGTTTTCCAGTAGCCCCTGTATATAAGTTAAAAGAGGTGAGTTGAACTTTTACACACCTACACCAGATCTTCGTGTTACTCCAGTCGATCAGTAGATTCTCGGCTTTCAAAAACAGTTTTCGATATCAATATCAACACGTCTAAACTGCTGGTATCCTATATCTTTCAGATCCTATGAATGTGGTCATAACAATTACTTACAAAATGTATTCTAGGAATTTCAATTTTAACCATAACTTTGAATTGGTCATGAATATTGAAAAGAAGCATTCAATCAAGGTTTCGTGATACCTAACATTCCTTCAGTAATTAGTGTCAATAATATTGATGGAGATGCTTGGGCACCTTTTTTAAGTTACTTGAATTCGAAATGTTGACAAGCAGAAGTTAGTTAGGCTAACTGTTGTGTACATTGATTTTCCTCTGATTAGAAATAGTTCATCGTTGAAAGAAAATAAACTATTTACAAGTCGATAACTTGAGAAAAAAAAAATTTATAAATGAATATTTTCAGGCAGAGTTTTGGGGGGTTTGCGTTTTGACACATTTGAAATCACCAATCAATCATCGTTAGAACACGATAAGAAACCTGGAAGCACTGAAAAACGGCTGTTTCGTCCTGGTATGGGACTCATCAGTGGCAGTACGCATCCGCGACTCCTGTAACTTGCAGGAATCGAACCCGGAACCTTCAATACCAATCGCGAACGCCTAACCGTTGGACCATTGGGCCGGCATCCAACAGTGTTAATGTCTAACTCTGATCAATCTACGGATTTTGCCCATTTGTCTTTGGTCGTTACTGCCTACACCTGACAGGGTTGAACTCCATTGGTCACGTCTTCTCAACTAGAACTGAGAGAATTTCCTCATGAAGCTAGTCACTTGTGAGTACTGTTACAATATTTTGGGGCAGAGTTTTGGAGGTTTATGTTCTTACACATTTGAAATAATCAAATAAATATTTCATAATCCTTTATGAACTGAAAGATTTGAACCTAAAGTGATTACTGCTTATTATTATTTAACAATTCCGTAAATTCTGATCATTTGTCAGTTGAGAAATATTGATGCATTTTCATGGAAATAAATTTTTGAGTTGTTTTCTAAAATGTTCATGATTGTTGATTTACAAGAAATTAATGATCATCACATCTGATTTGGATTTATTTATTGATTAAGTATGATTTATCAATGTTTTTATGCGAATTTAAGATTTGAGAAAAATTTTCAATGAACGTAAATTCATAAATGGATGCTGTAAAGAAAACTCATATTAAGATAAGACATTTACCTAATGCTTCAGGTTATGAGTTATAAGTAATTTGCATCGGAAAGTCAGGTAGAAGTAGCTATCAAAGACAAAAGTGTCAGGAGATCGAAGTGCATTGCTTGATTAGGGCACTTGAAGACCAGAAGACGAGTGAGAGACTTACATACTAACGCCTATTAGCCCTAGTGGAGCACAGGCCGCCAACCAGCATTCTTCAGACTACTCTGTCCTCAGACTTGTTTTCTGATTCCGTCCAATTGTTGTGCATTCTTCTTATATCTGTCCGCATATCTTGGTGTAATGTGTTCCTTAGCCTTCCTGTTTTCCTGTGACCTTGTGGATTCCAAGTGAAGGCTTGTCTTCTGATACAGTTAGATGTTTTGCTCAATGTGTGTCATATCCACTTTCAGTGCTTCTTCCTAATTTCTTTGTCTGCTGGCTTGTTTGTTACTGATAGTGTCTACCCAGCAGATGCAAAGTATTTTGCGTAGACACTTGTTAGTAAACGCTGGGTAATGGCTTTGGTAGTTCTCCAATTTTCCGACAAGATACAATAGAACCGTATTGTTATTTGTATCGAGAATTCTGACTTTGTTGTTGGTTTTTAGTTGTTTTGAATTCCAGATGTTATTCAGTGGAAGAAATGCTGCCTTTTCTTTGTCAATCCATGCCTTCATACCTGCATCAGATTCACCGCGCTCATCAATGATGCTGTCACCAGTGAGAGAGGATAGTCAGTAACTTGCTTGGATTACTGCACACGCCAAAAATTATGTTTTTCATAGTTCGTAAATAAAAGCAATCTCTTTCAGATAAAATTAAATTCTTTGGTTTATTATTCATAAATACTAAGGATTTTAGAAATGAATAAGCAATCCAAAATATCACATGAGTTTTATTTACTTACATAAAATACGAAGATATTAAGTTTTCTAAGTAATAATTATCACTGCTTCCTAATAAGTGAACAGAACTTCACTGTTAATGGTGCGTTACAAATGATTTTCTCTAATCACAGTGAAGTACAATAATGCTGTATATTTCACTCAGTCTTTCCTAGTTATTAACTTGAATAGCATTAAAACAAGTATCGTAACAGTATAACATGAGTTTACTTATTTCGTTGATTTTTCCTCAACTACTAATAAAATAGAATCATGGTAGTAAACCCAGTTTCTGTCGGAAATGTCAAGAATAACCTGAGTTAAAAAATGGAAATAGACTAAATATTACGAACTAATAATACGGACGAATTTAAATTATTGTAACGTTCATTCATTTATCACAGTATGCCAGAAGAGCAGTTTTGAAACAGAAATTTGATTACACATTACAGAATAGTTGAATGAAACTCAGAAGTAAGAATTAAGATATTAAAATTTTGATTGAATGTCACAGAAGCAAACAAAGAAGCGGTCTTACGTAATAAACTCATAAAAAAATTTAAGGTCAGCAGGTCAAAATAAAATTAATAATTGTTTGTTTTTGAATGGATAAATTCTGTCTAAATAACAACTTCAAAAATGTGTAACAATTTCGAATTCATTTGTTTACTGAATATTTTGAAAGATTTAGGAACTTCAACGACATTATCACTGTCGGGTAGGTGTCAAGTAGCTGCAGTGTTGAAGACCTTCCGTTCGTCTAGTCTCATATATTCTGGTTTATGTTCAGAGATGTGGACAACAACTGTTCTCTTTGTACTTCCAATGTATGTGTTTTAGTAAGTATATGTTCATTGGTGAACATATGGCCGGTATTTATCCTTATGTGGTTGCCCCTATGAACATTTAGTTTGGCATGGAGAGACCGATATGACTGCGGGCCATATTCGTATTTTAGCAATACCTTCATTCTAACGTCAATCCTTCCGACTATTTCATTGTCTTTGAAACCAAGTTTTAAGAAAATGAACTTTTTCTCAACGGTTTAATATTCCATTTATTTTCTCTAGTCAGATCATATTTATTTATGAATTTTTAAGGATATGCTTTCTCTTGTAAGTACTGTGGCCAACTATGGCCATTTCTGAATTCAAAACCAGTTTTTTCGATCTAGCACATGAATGCCTAATCTGTTGTCTGATGAGCCGATATTCAACGGTGTTAATGTCTAACTTCAATTATTACACGATATTTTGCGACCATCATTTATTGTTTTCAGTTGGTTACTGTTTTTTAAATTACTCAACAGGGCTGAACTCCATGGTTCATGAGTGATAAGTTCGTCACTTAGTATGCTTGAGGCTATTACGAGTTTACCTTAGTCGATAAACGCGAACGAGACTTTTACCAGCGTCCAGGTAGGCTACCTTGAATACCCAAAGTCGAAATAAAAGGCTTTGTAAGCGTAGAAGTATATTCTACAAACACCCAGCAATCACAGTACAATCAAGCATACAACTCTCGTTTATTTATACAGCATAAGAACGTCCTTGAGACAGTTAAGAAAATAGCATACTAAAATACACAGCAGCCAATCACAGCCATGGATTTTCCTGGTGGGAATTGAAATCTCAAGGTCAACTGATCAGCCCATGCTGGCAAGACGTGAAAACCAAAATACGGCATTATCAAGCTCATTGTTGGGGATGTTAGATCCCCAACAATTAGCTTAATGAAACTCAGTAATTTCCACAACCATATAATGACGTTGATCATAGACTCATTAGTGACTAACTTCGAGGGCAAATTCTGTTGAAAAGCTGTGACTGATGGTATGCATTCCTGTCGGGTGTGAGGCAGTTACCTAGTGAAGACAGTTGGTGATGGTCTCACAACATAGTGGATTTAACAAAGTTGAAAATAATCATTGATCAAGCAGTGCAGTGTTCGGGCGCGGGACTGTGGGTCCTGGTTCGATCCCTGTTCGAGGGGGCAAAACGGTCACTCATTGATTTTAGGTTTCTAATGCTGGTCTAACATTGATTGATTTATCTGTTCAAAGAAACTCAACTCTATAATAAGCATTAGTACAAGTAGATATCTTAGATATTGCTTCATGAAATGAACAAACGTAACTAGAAGTATTGACATAAAGTTAATAAAAACTATGATTTTGACTTCATGCCAAAGTAAAACAAGTAATTAAGTTTATTTTAGCCGCCTGAATTATGCGAAACAATTAATTGATCTACGAAATTTATTCGTCCGTGATGAAACATTTTCCAAAAGTAAATAATATATGCATTATTGTTAGATAATATTAGTTTGTAATTAAACAATTTCGATCATAAAATAGAGATTATATAACTAATGGATATCTGCTATAAGTATTTCCAGTTATTTTCCACTGAATATACCTTGTTCGACCTTAACAAAATAGGCATTTTATTGGTTCATTAAATTGACTGATTTGTTTTTAACTATCTAAAACGGATCTCGAATGAAAAATTCCTCGAATTCTCAATCTGGAGTAATCATAAGTTGCGGTACGAATGTCTATTGATTTTCTAAATATCGTAATGAATGAGTGAAACTTCCTCATAAGTAGATGTCGTAAACTTCATTTTTATGATAGGGTCTGGATACTGTTCACGCATCTTCGAAATCAGTAGGCTTCCCATACCAGAACCTGTGTAACCACCAAGAGAATGAGTCAGTTGGAAGCCTTGTAAACAATCACATCCAGCACTGAAACGCATTTCCAGCATTTAGGGGATGTCTATCATCACATTACTGTGATCCATCTTGATGCCTAACCCCACTGCTTTTTTCCTTCTTCGTTATCCTCAAAAAAGCCTCCTTATCCTCTACAGATACTGACTTCTCACTAGGATAGACGTCAACAAACTCTACGTCATAAGGCTTAAATATTCGGTCTTCAGGAGATCGTACTTTACTAATACGATTAACAGCTTTTCTAAGTTTCAGGCTTGATGTAGGTCTCATATCCCGATCGCAGATAACTATTCACTTTCGTATCACGTCCTGTTTTTGGGCGATTAACTGATCGTCCAAATCTAATACCGGCTATCTTTGCAAGGGACGATATAAACTCTGTGAGATCGGCAAATGTGGGCTCCCTATCCTCATCACTCCATCTAACTGCCAGCTCTGCCCACTGAACTTGCATGCGATGAGGTAACAGCTTCACTATTCGTTCCAAAGTTACTAAAGAATTCAATTCAGTGGTGCAATTCATTTGCTCCAACACCATGGAGCAATTCTGCATTTTTATACTTAAGTTCGATAGCTGGTCGGCGTCGTTATAATCAGGATGAATCCCAGGATGAATCAGCTCTTCCAACGTCCCCCTAGCTATAACGTGAGATTGCCCGAATAAGTTCTTGAGTACCTCTTTAACCCTTTTGTATCCCACAGACGCTTCTAACATCACGCAAACTTCGATGGCTGTTTTAGCCTTACCCTGACAGTAGTGAATCGAATAGAGTAAACGCAACCTATCGTCATCGACTCGAGATTCGACATAAGTTTCAAATTGACGCATAAACTTTCAGTATCCACGGGGTTGTCCATCAAAGTAGCTTAACTTAAACTTTGGTCATTCTAAGCGTATAGTCGGCGCTATAGACATCATAATTTTTTCCAGGTACTTTAAGGATTATCATTCAAACTACAATTTTTAGTTCCCTCTAACAACGGCTTACGATAAAATAAACTATGCTCTTCCCTTTCTGAGAATGAACCGTATAAATGAAAAGAGGTACAAGGCATTTGCTTTATAAAAAGGGATTAGTAGTTCTGTTAGTCTTCATGGCTTCCAACGAGACTTCAGCTTGACTTCTTCTTACGAGAATTCATTGTAATACCTGCAATCGAGGAAAACGAAACTCCAAATTATTGATGTTGTATAGGGTTTTAAACCAATATTGATCAGAATTCAGAATTCACTGGTTCTGTCTTCTTGAATTATCATTGAAGGTTGGGAAAACCAAAAAGATTCCTCTTCTACTTCAAATATTGTTCAGAATTATAATTCTGCACCTTTTGTTCAGTTGTTTCCAGCCCCATTTTTGTACAAATACGAAATTGTCTGGTCTGAATAGTTGACCGAACGGACCTGCACTCACATTGTATAACAGAAATGAATATTGCTCACCTTTGCACCAATTTGATTTCCACATTGACCAGCTTAAATATGGAAAATTTCAAGCATTTTAGGATTGAAACTATTTGTGAGCGAGTGAGTGAGTTGATCGTAAGTGACGAGTTGACAAATTCACTTGAAACTAGATGACACTGGCTTTTTATCATGTGCATTACGGGGTTGTGAAGATTGTTAAGTTACACATTTTGGAAACCATGAACCGATCAATGTTAGACCACCATTAGAAACCTGGAAGCACTGGACGGCCGTTTTGTCCTGGTATGAGACTCATCGGTGGCAGTGCGCACCCACGACTCCTGCACCCCGCAGGATTTGAACCCAGGACCTCCGGTATTGTGCGCGAACGCCCTAACCATCGGACCAATGAGCCGGTATCTAATGGTGTTAATGCCTAACTTGATCAAATTCATGGAGTTGCGCAACCTCATACACAGTCTTCGGTTGTAACTGTCTACACCCGAACAGGCTGAACTTCACTGGCCACGTCTTCCCACTAGAACTCGAGGAGAAGATTCCTCACTAAGCTAGTCACTAGTGAGCACAGGTAATTTGCATTACGGGGTTGTTGTGAAGATTGTTAAGTTACACATTTTTGAAACCATGAAATCATGTGTAACTAATTCAGTCAGTCCATAACATTTAAAACTACATGAACACCGAATTCATATATCTATTCACATTTTAACGATAAATAGATCAATTTGATAAACTACTGTACATGATATCCATTTCATTTTTCTTCATCGAAATAATTTTCGCTTTTTTTATTTAATTCAAATAAAACTTCTTGTCCACTTTTTAATGGAGGAAATAGAAAAATAATAAACCATAATTTATGCGGAGAAGAAGCGAATTGCAACGTTTTTTTTCATGCAATGTGTTTAGATATATACATGTATATATATACATAACGTTTTATTAGTTTTCTCCCTTAGAATAAAAAAAACTTGTTGGTTTTTTTTCTTCAGAAAATACCAAATGTAATAAACACTGTATTAAAAAAATCAAATGCACTTTAAAAGATATTTAAGCATTAAAATGATTCTTTTATTGGTTTTATCATGAAAGTAATGTTGCCTCGTTTTTTTTTAATTCTAAAGAAAATTTATATGTATACCAACTAACTAACTAACTAACTAACCAACCTAAATAAACAGATAGATATCATTTATTTGACAAAATTGATCCACTGGATGAAGAGAGATAGTGGTTGATGATAAAGTGTTATATAACAGTTATCTTGAATCGATCATTGTTAGACTGCTATTATGAAACTTACGAGCATTGGAAAACCATTTCTTATTAGTTTGAGACTTATGCGTCCGTATTCACAACCCTCGCACACAGAGATCGAGTCCAGGACTATCAATCTCATGTGCGAACGCTTAACCTCTAGACTACTGGGCTGGCATCCGACGATGTTAATGTCTAACTTTGATCAATGCATGGTGTTGCGCAGCTTCACACTTGGACGAAATGGCTGTTGATCGCTTTAGGGTTTCTAATGTTGCTGTAACAATGACTGATTCATGATCTCAATGAAACTCAACAAACTACACAACCCTATAACGAAAAATTATATATATACATATATATATATATATATATATATATATATATATATATATATATATATATATATATATATATATATATATCTTAAGATGGTGAAGGCAATTTGTAGCTAAGGTGAAGTTTCGTGCTTTGAACTATATGTTTTGGTCGTAGATATTTCATTGTTCTACTGAAAAACATCATTGGCACAAAATTCTGGTAGAATTCTCAAGTGCTAATAGGTTGGCGTTCAAGTCAAACAGCAATCGATAAGCACATTAAAAGTGATCCGACCAATCAACTAATCAGAAAAATCCTAGACAAAAATAGGATCAAGAACTAAATCGAAGGGGAAAACAATCAGAACAAAGGTGCAGACAACGACAAGTTGAAAGGTCAATGACAACCAAGCAAGATCGACGTCAAAAAGACAGGCCACGAGTCATTAGTA
>OX103974.1:37176449-37206982 GCA_944470395.2 Schistosoma turkestanicum | reverse complement strand
TCGAATTATTTTTAATTACAAACTAATATTATCTAACAATAATGCATCTATTTTATTTACTTTTGGAAAATGTTTCATCACGGACTCATAAATTTCGTTGATCAATTAATTGTTTCGCATAATTCAGGCGGCTAAAATAACTTAATTACTTGTTTTACTTTGCATGAAGTCAAAATCATAGTTTTTTATTAACTTTATGTCAATACTTCTAGTTACGTTTGTTCATTTCATGAAGCAATATCTAAGATATCTACTTGTACTAATGCTTATTATAGAGTTGAGTTTCTTTGAACAGATAAATCAATCAATGTTAGACCAGCATTAGAAACCTGAAAGCAATGAATGACCGTTTTGTCCCCTCGAACAGGGATCGAACCAGGACCCACAGTCCCGCGCCCGAACACTGCACTGCTTGACCAATGATTATTTTCAACTTTGTTAAATCCACTACGTTGTGAGACCATCACCAACTGTCTTCACTAGGTAACTGCCTCACACCCGACAGGAATGCATACCATCAGTCATAGCTTCTCAACAGAATTTGCTCCCGAAGTTAGTCACTAGTGAGTATGTAATGATTATCATTATAGGGTTGAGGAAATACAGTTACCAACTTAAAACAATGAATGATGGTCACAAAATACTGTGTAATAATTGAAGTTAGACATTGACACCAATGAACACTGACTCATTAGCCTACAGATTAAGCATTTGTGCGCGAGATCGAAAAAACTGGTTTCGAATTCCGCTTATAATGAGTTACATTCTAGGATAAAATGGCAGTCCAGTGTTTCCAGGTTTCAAATAATGATATGACTTTGATCAGTTTATGATTTGAACGAAACTCAACAATCTCCATAATTCCAAAGTGACGTAACACTTTGTGAGTTTTTTAACTTTGTCATTTAACAGAAATAATAAACGGAATGATATACAAATTTTTTCATTTTTCGGATATCGACACTAAACGGAATTCAGTCGGTCGATTGGAAAAATATATTATTCGTAAACACTCGGGCTAAGCATGAACTTCCCATAGCTTTTGCCCAATAAACTACATAAGAGCTTTGGTTAGAATTCCATTCAACCATGTTTAAAGATTATGCTTTAAGAATAGAACTGAAATGGAATTAGCCATAGTTGGCCACAGTGCTTACATGAGAAAACTTATCCACAAAATTTACAAGTAATTATCATACGACTAGAGAAAACAAATGAAATATTAAAGGGTTGAGAAAAAGTTCATTTTCTTTAAACTCGGTTGCAACGACAATGAAACAGTCGGGAGGATTAATATTAGATTGAAGGTTTTGCTAAATTGCGGCTAAATTGATCTCTCTATACCAAACTAAATTTCCATAGGGGCAATCATATATGGATAAATACCCGCCTTCTGTTACCGCCAACTGTGTTTACCAATAAACACATACATGCCAAAACACATACATCGGAAGTACAGAGAGAACAACTGTTGTCCACATCTCCGAACATAATCCAGAATAGTTGAGACTAGATGGACGAAAGTTTTTCAAGAACGCAGATGCTTGTCACCTACTGAACACTGATCATGGCGTTGAAGTCCCTAAATCTTTCAAAATTGTTAAACATTTCTGAGGTTGTTGCAAGAAAAAGATTTAAACAGAATTTATCCATTCAAAAACAAACAATTATCAATTTTATTTTGACCTGCTGACCTTAAATTTTTTATGAGTTTATTACGTAAGACCACTTCTTTGTTTGCTTCCATGATATGCAATCAAACTTCGAATAACTTTATTCTTACTTCTGAGCGTCATTCAACTATTCTGTAATGTGTAATCGAATTTTTGTTTCAAAACTGCTCTTCTAGCATATTCAGATATTTTACTGTGATAAATGAATGAACGTTTGAATAATTTAAATCCGTCCGTATTATTAGTTCATAATATTAGACTATTTCCACATTTTCACTCAGGTTATACTTGACATTTCCGACAGAAACTGGGTTTAATACCATGATTCTATTTTATTAGTAGTTGAGGAAAAATCAACGAAATAAGTAAACTCATGTTATACTCTTACAATATTTGTTTTATCGCTATTCAAGTTAATAACTAGGAAAGACTGAGTGAAATATACAGCATTATTTTACTTAACTTTGATTAGAGAAAATCATTTGTAATGCACCATTAACAGTGAAGTTCTGTTCACTTATTAGGAAGCAGTGATAATTATTACTTTGAAAACTTAATATCTTCGTATTTTATGTAAGTAAATAAAACTCATACGATATTTTGGATTGCTTATTCATTTCTAAAATTCTTAGTATTTATGAATAATAAACCAAAGAATTTAATTTTATCTGAAAGAGATTGCTTTTATTTACGAACTATGAAAAAGCATAATCTTTAGGGACGTCCAGTAATCCATGCAAATCACTCAGTGTCCTCTCTTACTGACGGCAGCATCATTGATCAGCAGGGTGAATCTGATGCAGATGTGAAGGAAAAAATTGACACAGAAAGGGCAGCATTTCTTCAATTGAAGAACATCTGGAATTCAAAACAACTAAAAACCAACAACAAAGTCAGAATTCTCGATACAAATAACACTACAGTTCTATTGTATCGTGTCGGAAAATCGGAGAACTACCAAGGCGATTACCCAGTGTTTACTAACAAGTGTCTACGCAAAATACTTTGCATCTGCTGGGTAGACACTATCAGTAACAAACAAGCCAGCAGACAAAGAAATTAGAAAGAAACACTGAGAGAGGATAAGACACACATCGAGCAAAACATCTAACTGTGTCACAACACAAGCCTTCACTTGGAATCCTCAAGGTCATAGGAAAACAGGAAGGCTAAGGAGCACATTACACCAAGATATGCGGACAGATATAAGAAGAGTGCACAACAATTGTACGGAATCAGAAAAAAAGTCTGAGGACAGAGTGGTCTGGAGAATGCTGGTTGGCGGCCTATGCTCCACTAGGGCTAATAGGCGTAAGTATGTAAGTCCCTCACTCGTCTTCTGGTCTTCAAGTGCCCTCATCACGCCATGCACTTCGATCTCCTGACACTTTTGTCTCTGATAGCCACTTCTACACGACTCTCCAATGCAAATTACTTATAGCTCATAACATGAAGCAGTAGGTAAAAGTCTCATCTTAATATGAGTTTTCTTTACAGCATCCATTTATGAATTTACGTTCATTGAAAATATTTCTAAAATCTTAACTTTGCATAAAAACATTGATAAATCATATTTAATCAATTAATAAATACAAATCAGATGTGATGATTATTAATTTCTTTTAAATCAACAATCATGAACATTTTTGGAAAACAACTCAAAAATTTATTTTCATGAAAAAGAATCAATATTGATCAAAAATATACGTCGAATTTATGGAATCGTTACATAATAAACAATAATTACTTTAGGTTCGAATCTTTCAGATCATAATGGATTATGAAATATTTATTTGATTATTTCAAATGTGTAAAAACACAAACCTCCAAAACTGTGCCTGAAAATATTCGTAACAGTGCTCCTTAGTGACTAGCTTCGTGAGGAAAATTCTCGGAGTTTTAGTGAGAAGACGTGACCAATGGAGTTCAACCCTGTCGGGTGTAGTAGGCAGTAACTACCGATGACAAATGAGTGAGGTCGCGCAAAATCCCTGGTTCAATCAGAGTTAGACATTAACACCGTTGGATGCCAGCTCATTGGTCCGATGGTTAGGCGTTCTCGCACAAGACCGAAGGTCCCGGGTTCGAATCCTGTGAGGTGCAGGGTTCGCGAATGCGCACTGCTGATGAGTCCCATTCCAGGACGAATCGGCCTTCTTTCAGTGCTTCCAGGTTTTTAATGGTGTTCTAACGATGATTGATTGGTGATTTCAAATGTGTCAAAACACAAACCCTCAAAACTCTGCCTGAAAATATTCATTTATAAACTTTTTTTTCTCAATTTATCGACTGGTAAATAGTTTATTTTCTTTTAACGATGAACTATTTCTAATCAGAGGAAAATTAATGTACACAACAGTTAGCCTAAATAACCTCCTCTTGTCAACATTTCGAATTCGAGTAACTTAAAAAACGTGCCCAAGCATCTCTATCAATATTATTGACACTAATTACTGAAGGAATGCTAGATATCACGAAGCCTTGATTGAATGCTTCTTTTCAATACTCATGAACGATTCAAAATTATTGTTAACATTGAAATTTCTAGAATACATTACGTAAGTAATTGCTATGAACACATTCATAGGATCTGCTAGATATAGGATACCAGCAGCTTAGAATTGATGATATTGATATAGAAAACTATTTTTGAAAGCCAAAAATCTACTGATCGACTGGAGTAACACGAAGATCTGGTGTAGGTGTGAAAGTTCAACTCACCTCTTTCAACTTATATACAGGGGCTACTGGAAAACAGAACAAAATATGTGGAATTTTTAAATAAAGAACACTACATTACATGTATGCGAATGATAATAAGTGATATTACTCATGAGTAGTATGATAAATCAAGTAAATTCAGTTTGACAATTAAACGATTAACTTCATTGATATCTATAGAGCCAATCTTTTAGCTACGGTGACTGGAACTAATTATCCCACACATCTAAACTACTTATTTGCCGAATCGCGGGGTCGAAGATGTACACTGCTAATGAATCCCATACTGAGACAAAATGGCAGTCTAGTGATCCTTGGTTACTATTGGTGGGCCAACAGTGATCAATTCATGATTTCAATGAAATTCAACAGTCTCCACCATCCTATAATTTCTAGTCGTACAAAATATAATGACAGAAATGAATCAATAAATACTTGTTTATATAGATTTGTGAATAAAGGTCAGTCATATCTTTTTATGAAATAAAAAATCAGTTTACATATGCTACGAATGTTCATCATTTCAAACAATATTTCACATGATTACCCGAAAATGGCACACCGACCTGTTATGATGATAACACAGAGGATGTATTACCATGCAGTTTAAATATTGTGCTGACTGTCACTTCAGCTTCTGTATTTAAAAAAATATCGCCACCTTTAATATCAGTTTTGTACATGATTTTCGAAGTAATTTGGTATTCGACGAGGTGCTGTCACTAACTCCATACTCAAGACTGCTCCTCTATCGGCGCTTGTGACTGGCACTATCCCTAGAAGGGCTCTGATAGGAATTGGAGATTACAGGTCAACGGCACCGTTAGGGGTAACAGGCGTAAGTAAGTAAGTAATAAGGCATATGGTTTTTATGATTATCATTTGAAATAATCTGCATTTTTTAAATTTGAGCAAAACATTTGATATCAAATTAAAATATCCTCTTAAGTCCACGAAGCACTCGACAGCCGTTTCACCCAACAACGTGACTCATCAATAGGGCATATACACGACTTCCGCCCTCGAGAATACAAACCAGGACCATAGATCTATGGCTCCAACTCCTAACCCTCAGTACTCTGAGGTGAGGTGAGTGAATCCATAAAATTGTACGACCTCATTTGTTGTATGCATTGGGTAAATGTCTCACAGCTTCCCATTAGAACTCCGAGAATTCGCCATCAAAATAAAACACTAGTGAGCACATATACATGCATATATATATATATATATATATATATATATATATATATATCACATTTAGGCATACAATGGTATCCATCATTTAAAAAATAAACATTTGAAATCATCAATCATTCATTGTTAGACCACAACATTAGAAACCTGCAAGCACTGTAAGACTGCCGTTTCGTATTGGTGTGGGACTCATCAGCAGTGCTCATCCACGACTCCTTCTCACATGATTCGGAGCCGGGACCTTCGGTATTGTGCGCGAACGCCTAACCATCTGACCACTGGGCCGGCATCCAACGGTGTTCATGTCTAACTCTGATTGATCTAGGGATTTTGAGCAACCTCACCCATTTGTCTTCTGTAGTTACTGCCTACACTTGACAGGATTGAACTCCATTTGTCACGTCTTCCTGCGAGGACGAAACGGCCGTCCAGTGCTTCCAGGTTTCTGATGGTGGTCTAACAATCATTGAATAATGATTTCAAATGTGCAAAAACACAAGACCTCCAAAACTCTGCCCCTAAATTTAAAATTAACTATTCGTGAAGACCTTATTTTAATAATACCAGTTCCTACTCCGTATAAAGACGGATGGTTGAGCTTTAAGTTAACAACATGAACCAGTAACAAAAAAGCCTACATAATAAAAAGTTAACCAGAAAAAAAAACCTGCTAAAAATTTAAAAACATAAACACAGCAATAATTTAAACAAAACACATTATAATTTTATGTCATTATGACGCTGAAAATTTACAATCTTTTTTTTTTAATTCAGGAAATTGAAATAAAATAATCATAAACATTTTCATAAATTAATCGATTATAAAGATTATTTTAATTACTATATAAATAATACATCTTTTACTTTAATGTTTATTCTAAAAAAATATTGTTTTATATACAAATCTTTTTTGGAAAAGTAATAAGCAGATGAAAGATTAGTGTTTTTCTCATTATTAGTTAAAAATTGTTGACCATTTATTTCCTCATCTCATCAAAAAACAAATGTACGTCATAGAAAAAGAGAACATTCTGTTAAGGAAACGAAACTGTTTCTTGATAAATAACGTTACAAATCCATGACAAATTTATTGAACATTGATTCATTTGAAGTTGTTGTTTATCAATATTCAATTAAAATGTAAGGCGCCATATTACTAGATACTCTAGATACTCTGATTATTTAAAATCTATAATAATGACGAAAAAAATTTTAGAAAGGAAAATGGACATAAAGAAAACTGAAAGATTAGTATAATTCTACTTGTTTATCAAACCAATCAGTTAGTCAGTCAGTTACAACTCAGAACTTTGTATGCACGTACATCAGTTCAGGTTGCCATATCACAACAGCACAGAGACGTAACTGTCAGTTCATATCCAACAGTGATAGCGATAGTAGAATTATTAGCAGCAATGGAGAAGATCAGGGAGCGAAGATAAAATTCGAAAAGTATAATTCAGTGAGATAAATTTAGAAGGAGAAAGATAGAGATTATGAGGAATTCAGAAGGTTAGAATTAGAGAGAACACAAAAAGTGAATGCGCATGCGCCACTGCAAGCGATTTTAAGCCATGTCATTCAAGGACTCTAACCATTGGTGAATTTCATCTCGCGGACCCCAACCACGTAGCCTACATCTACCAACATGACTCAGTCCACTTGTTAGTGATTTCATGGATTTCTGCCATGTTTTGCTCGGGCCGCCCCATGCATTTTTACAACTTATTCCTACACCACAAAACATACCTCGTCGAGGTAGTCGGTGGTTGCACGTTCCTGACACATTTCCCAACCACCTTATCAACTAGTATGACTAAATAAATCTGAATTTATAAAAAATTAACGGTGAACAAAAGTGTTATTTAATTAACCTAAATTTATGAAATATTCCTTCATGAAAATGTTATTTCCTTACATAGGTCTGTTACCCTCAGTTAAGCATAGGCCGCTGACCACCCTTTCTCCAACCTAACCTGTACTCAAACTTCCTTTCCACCTTTAAACAAATGCTACTCATTCTATTCATGTCTATCTCCAATCCTCCAAGTAATGTATTCCTTGGTTTAAGTCTATCCCTTAGGCACTGCGGATTCCAAGTGAGGGCTTTCCTTTTGATGGGTTGGGTGATTTCCTCAATATGTGTCCTACCCTCTTCTAGCATTTTTCCTGATTTCTTCCTCAAGTGGAATCGGGTTTGTCCTCTGCTGCAGGAGGCTATCGCTAATGATATTTGGCCGACGGGAATGCAGTTTTTTGCAGAGAAAACTGTTATTAAATTCCTGTATCATGTGGATGATGTTTTTCGTTGTTCTCTAAGTTTCCACTCCATAAAGTAGAACTCTCTTGACGTTTGTATTGAAAATTCTAATTTTGTTGTTGGCTGATTGTTGCTTTGAGTTGTGGATGTTGTTCACTTGTGGAAATATTGTCTTAGCTACGCTAATCCACATCTGCATCATAACCACCTTGTTTGTCGATGATGCTGCCCAGCTATGTAAAGGGTTTGTGAAAAATTTCATAAAATATGAAACATTTTCAATGATTTCATCTTCTGTTAAAAAATGGAATACTGATCAAAAAGTAAGCAAATATATCATATTGTTGGTAATACGAACGGATAAATTACTATTAGCCAAATGATCAGTTAGAAAACAACGCAGTCTAAAAGTATTGTTTTTTTCATTATAGGGTTGTGGAGACTGTTGAATTTCATATAAATTATGAATCGATCAATGTGATCAATGTGCTTGTCACTTGATATGCTTGAAACTATTACGAGTTCACCTTAGTTGATAAACGAGAACGAGACAATACTCTGATCGCTTGCCCGAAACCAATTGACGAAAAAGTCTTGATATGACGTAGAGAGTGTATTCTACAAGCACCCAGAAAAAATAATGATCTCAAACACACAAATCGCGTTTATTTATAAATCATAGAAATGTCCTTGGTAGAACCAGAAAAATAACTTACTAAAAAATACTATAACAACCAATAACAGCCAAGGATTTTTCCTGGTGAGAAATGTAATCTCATGGTCAACTGATCAGCCCATGAATAAAATCCAAATGTAAGGCCTTTATCAAGTGAGTTCTTGGGATCTAATGTCCCCAACAATAGGGTTGTGGAGACTTGAATTTCATTGAAATTATGGATCGATCACTGTGAAACAGCGCTAACCGAAGACAGTGGATGAGTTTGCACAAGACCGTGAATTGACTGAAGTTAGACATTAACACTGATGAATGTTGGTTCAGTGGTTCAGAGGTTAAGCATTCGCTCACCAAAATGAAGGTCCTGGATTACATTCTTGCTACCGGAGATCGTGGATGAGCACTGCTGACGAGTCGCATACTAGGACGAAATGGCTGTTCAGTGCTCTTAGGTTTCTAATAGCAGTCTAACAATGATCAGTGCATGATTTCAAAGAAAGAACTTTTTGTTCCAACTTCTTTCATTTTCTATACAGATATGACATTTGTCTTAAAAATTCAATCATAGTGATTCTTATTAAGTTTGATTTTCTTGTTTTGTCTAAGAGTTTTTAAATTAAAAATAATATTGACCTCAGTTTTTTACTCATACATCACAATATTGTTCTTTTCTGATGAATTTCGTTTATTAAATTCACTTTTTTTTACCTGAATTACAAATAACAAAATCAATTTTTTCACATTTCTTTATCCATTAAATCTGTATGAAATGTTTTTTTAAATCAGTTTTATAACTAATTATAATGTGGATGCTGTGAAGATAAAGTTGACTTGAAAAATGTTAGGTATTTGCGTCATACATTTCAAATAATCTGGTCATTTGTGGAGGCATTTTATGCGAAAAGTTCATGAAAAACAAACGAATACATTTTTATTGAAGGCATGAATCGATTAATGCTAGACTACTGTTAGAAGCCTGAAAGCATTGAACAGCTGTTTCATGCTAGTGTACGGCTCATCAGAAATGTGAATCCATGACACTTGCTAGCGAGAATTGAACCAAAGACTTTCAGTCTAGCTCGTGAAGGCTTTACCTCTTTACCAGTGAGCCAGTATTCAACAGTGTAAATATTTAACCTCAATCAATCCACGATATTACGTGACCCCGTCCATTACCCTCAGCAGGTAAATGTCTCATAACCTGTAAGATCCATTTTTGAAGGCTCTGTTTGTGAAAATCCATCCATGTATACATGTGTAATTCGTTCTTATTAGTTCTTTCAGTTGTACATTTTGTTAGTCTGTTCGATTCCATTTTGAGATGATAATATTTGTATTTTATTATAGTTTCTATTTCTATTGCCTTTACAAAGTTCCTATGTTTCTTTCTGAACTGCATTCATGTTGTTTAAGCTGATAATTAGTCATGGCGATAGCCATTTTGATTTGTTCCTCTTTTGATTTGAATTGGTTGTAATGACTAAAATTGTGCATTTTGATTGTGAATCGAAGCATTATTCCAGAATAAGAAACACTCTGTGTTATAAAGCAACCAAATATTATCTGTTGAACGAATCTGATCTATCCAGGAGGGATAGAATATCATTTATTTGTTCACGTTTATTTAAATAACTGAACAATTGTTGGTGGAGTAACTGAGTGGTAATATTGTTTAAGTCATGATGTATATTTATATTTATGATGAATATTAGAACCGTCATTTACCCGAATCACTTGTTTTGGTTTTAAACTGGGCGAGGCACGTATCTAACCTACCTAGACACTTATTCCGTAATCCAAACCTCAGTTTGAATTCTACATAACCGACACAGTCAACTAGCTTCGTGAAGAAATTCTCGAAGTTCTAGTGCGAAGCCATGATCAGCAGAGTTCTACCTTGTCGGTTGTGAGACAGTACATCTGTAAGCACTGGATAACCATTTCATCCCAGTATGAATTTAGTCAGTAGTGCTAGAGTCCATACTATTCTCTCTAAGCTTAGTTTATTTTTCAGTTAATATTTATGGTAAGTAGACTAATACTTATCTGTCTCCAAAGTGTATGTTGTTCATAACTGTTTTACTATCATTACAAACAAAGCTTGAGATAAAATATCCAATTACCATTCCATTCTTACTCAAGATTCATTCACATTCAAAACACTAATCTTTAATCATTGAAAAGACATAAGCCATCCACGATGTTCAGCTAATGATCAAACCTGCCAGTAAATCTTCTTTAGAAAAAAAACTAATCCTTGTTATTTCTAACACTTTGAATTTTCTCTTTGTTGGCATTAAGAACATCAGTTTACCAAACGAATACCAAACCAGAAGAAATGCCTTCTAATTACCATTGTTTATCACTATACACAGCACATACAATGGTTTAGTTTTCTTAGCATTACTGACATACTACTACATACTACTACAAAGTCACATTGGTTAAAACAATAATTAACCCAAAACACATAAACATTGGAATCTACAAGACAAAAAAATCTTTAAAGAACATTGTTTCATCATAAATTAAGAAAACATTATTTGCGAACTAAGAATGGAACATTAGAAAAAAAATACATGTAACGCAACTTCTGGCTTGTTTGTCTAAATACTACTGCTGTGACTACTACTACTACTACTACTACCGCTCTACTGTTCACTTTATTCTTATGATATTTCACTTACTCAATAACTAACTATGCAATACAGTATGACATGAAAATAAATAAAAAAATATGGCTATAAAAACCGCTTAATTGAGGTATTATGAATGGTTGCCACATAAAAGGTAGCGGCAATTTCACAACTCATTTGACATTGTCTCTTCATAGTTGTTAATGTTCTATGCACATTATCAAGTATATACTGTAATGTATATAATAAATAATTTGTTTCATAATTTCACACTAATTAATTAGGAAAGCAATGATTATGACTTAAATATTTCGGCACGTTGAAAAAAACAAATAAAAAAAACGTAAACTGAACTAAAAAATCAATGCGAAATTAGAAATATTTGGTTTTGATTTCATTTTTAACTGTTTAGAATAAACTGTAGTATAAGGTTGTATTTACAGTGGGTAGCTAGTAAGCAGCTAGACGATCTGGAATTCATGGATGATTTAGTCCTCATATCTCACACATAATAATAAATGCAGGAGAAGGCATTCAGTGTAGTAGCAGCTTCAGTAGTAATAAGTTTCAACATACATAAAGGGGAAAGTAAGATTCTCTGCTAAAACACAACATGCTCCAACCAAATCACTCTTGATGAACATACCTTGGAGGATGTTAAACCTTTATATAACTTGACAGCATCATCGATAGTCAAGGTGGATCCGATGCCGATGTGAGGGCGCGGATCGGCAAAGTAGGGGCAGCATTTCTACAATTGAAAAATATCTGGAACTCCAAAACATAAATATCAATCAACATCAAAATCAGGATTTTCAGTACAAATGTCGAAACAGCTCTAATGTATGGTGAAGATACTTGGAGAACAACAGATGCCAACATCCATACGATATGGGTGTTTATTAACAGATGTCTACTCAAAATACTTTGAATCCGCTGGCCAGACACAGTCAGCAACAACCTACTGCGGAAAAGAACAAACCAGATTCTTAGTTGAGAAGGAAATTATGACCAAGCTTTGTAGGTGGATAAGACAAACATTGTGGAAATCTTCCAGCTGCATCACAAGACAAGCACTCACTTGGAATCCTCAAGACCAAAAGAAAAGATGTAGATTTTTAAGCCGACTAGTATCAAGTTAATAAACGATAAAGACATCTATTCATCTATAATGGTTTAGGAATGCAATTGATTAGTCTCATTTGGAATTTATGCATCCTGTGTGGACTACCTCGACATTGTCGTTAAATTACAAGCATTTTGCAAGTAAATTTGAATTGTGGTTCTGTTTGAAACTCATCAACTAAATGTACTCAAACCCTAAAATAGATGTTTACTCCGGCACTCGAACCCAGTTCCTTTCGCTTCAAACGAAATCACGTTATCCACTCACCTACTGCACAAATGAGTGCCTACCTTGACTCTAAGTAGATTACATAATGCTGTCCGAAGCGACCAAAACTGACCTCAAGTCCCAGAGTGAACGTTAACTGTGATGCGCAGATACACGCATATAACTGGAATACAATCCAAGTTTGATTAAGAGGTTTCTCCATAATCTACAGTACATATATGTTTAAACAGGATATCTGAGTCGTTGATGTTAAAGATAATAGATTCATATCAAAAATCCTTCCGAATTCTAGTTCCAAGAAAAAGGTTTAAATCTCTTCAACGTCCGCGAAACGAAAGTCACCTATGGTTAGAGAGCTTGAATAACATGGGTCAAAATCGTTTGCAATTGTGTAGGTGCATCCACTCTTTGTGTTCTCTCAAATCCGTAGCTTCTGGATTCGTCAACACCTCTACCTTTCTCTTTCTTATCTCACTCAATTATACTTCATGAATTATATCTTCGAGCCCCAATCTTCTCCATTAGCAGTAATTCTTCTACTGTCTCTAACACTATGGGAATTTTAATTGACAATTGCGTCTGTGTGCTAATGTGTTATGTCAACATGAACTGATGCACTTACAAACAAAATTCTGCGTTGTAACTGACTGAGTGACTGACTGAATGTTATTTTCTATCTCTTTTATTCACAATTTCTTACTTCTCCTAATACCTGTTACCGTCAATGGAGCATATGCCATCGATCAATACTCTCCAGCCATCTAGGTCCTCAGACTTCCTTTCTAAATCGGTCCAATTGTTGTTTATTTTTCTCACGTCTGTCTCCATTTCTCAGCGTAATGTTCTTATCGGTCTTCCTATTTTCCTTTGATCGTAAGGGTTCCAAGTTACATGCTCTAATTAATGTGGGGTCTATCCACTTCCAAAGCATCTTTATGATTTAATTAATCCACTCTTTAACTGACATTAATTAGTTTCTATATTCATTTCCATTGACAGGTGCATCTTTATGACCCGATAGATCAAAGCAAATTCTATCAATACAACACAATTTTCAGACTCATCTACGTTTCCTAGCTTTACGATCAAGATTTATAGAAAAGAATAATGATGATTTTAAATTATAAATAATTAGTCAATTTTTTTTATTGACTGACAAAATTATTCATTAGTAATGTTGAAAGATTATTTAATACACAGTAAGCGAAATACACATTGAGGTGATTTATATCATGACTATATATTGTTAAGTCGGAAAGTGGAATCAGGAATCTGGCATTGTTTATGGGCATAGATAGCTTGATGATACACAGACATGTGAATTAACAAGATTATTCTGTTAGGAAGCTATTATCAACAATAAAAATCAAGTATAACCTGATGCGATTATAGATAAACACAAAGAATGATTAGATCTGAGTATACTTCTTCTTTTGCCGATGATGTCCTATCCTTCCAAGTAGGGTACCACGGTTTTGGTAGGAAAGTAAAAAGGCTTCATTCGTGTTAATTAACAATCAGATTATACAGAAAATGGCTATTTATTGATTTGATAATTCTTCTTCTGTTGGGGAAGTTAGATCCTCAGAAGTCGCTTGATAAATGTCTTTCTTTTGGATTTTATTCATGGGCTGATCAGTTGACCTTAAGATCATATTTCGCACCTGGAAAAGCCTTGGCTGTGATTGGTTATTGTGTTATTTTAGTGAGCTACTTTGTGGCTCTCTCAAGGACGTCTCTATGATGCAGAAATAAACGCGAGTTGTGTGCTCGGATTCATTGTGTGCTGGTTGGGTGCTTGTAGAATACATTTTCTACGCTGTACGTTCTATTAAAGTGATTAACGTACATCTAAGCTATGAATTATTGGGCTGTAGAAATTGTTGAGTTACATTTTGAAATCATGAATCGATCAGTGTTAGCCTACCATTAGAAACCTGTATTCACTGGACGGGGTAAAAAAGATCGACTCATGATTTCAAAAAGTAACTCAACGATCTCTACAACCCTATAATTCAAATTATCATGTGATCACTAGTGACTAGCTGTGTGAGGAAGTTCCTCCGAGTTCAAATAAGAAATCGTGAACAATAGAGTTCAACCCTACTAGGATGTGAAGCACTGCCCACCGAAGACATTGAATGAGGTTGCGCAAGACCATGGATTGATTGGAGTTAAACATTAACACCATTAGGTCCAGAGGTTAGTCATTCTCACGCAAGAATGAAAGTCTTGGGCTTGAATCCTGTGAGTTGCAAGAGTCATTGGTGCAAACTACTGATGAGTCCCATATTAGCGAATATAAGAGTTTGACAAAAGTAATTTATCGTTGATCAATTATGTGACTATTGGTTTAGTCAGTTATTGTTCTAAGCTAATGAAATTATTGTCGTGAAATTCCCTCATATTTAAATCTTTCTCTATAGGTGTACAAATTACTTATCCCTATTTGGTTGCCTTACAGCTACAAGGAATCACACTGATGATGTCCGAAGAAACCCAACAAGTACTTATAGTAAACATATGAATCTTATGTACTAAGGAATATCAAAACATCCTTCAAAAACAGGAACGAGGGGGTTGCAGTGAATATCATTCAGTGCTATGAGGACGATAAAGATCAGTTCTATGAGAAGCTACAGTCAATTGTAGAGAAATGCCCAAATAATGATTTGACCATTGAGGAAAGCACCCAACTACAACCCCTCACTTGGAATCCCTAAGACCAAATGAGAGGTGAAAGACCAAAAAACACACTACTCCAAAAATCGGAGACAAATATGCCAAAAAAGGAACAGCACTTGAGTTGAACTGAAAGGGAAAACTGAGGACAGAGTTGACTAGAGAATGCTGGTAGGTGGCCTATACCTCATTGGGTGTAAGAGGTATAAGTAAGTAAGTAGGTAAGTAAGTAAGTAAGTGAGTAAGTAAGTAAGCGAGTAAGTGAGTAAGTAAGTAAGTAAGTAGGTAAGTAAGTAAGTAAGTAATTTAGTTATATCATTAATAAAAGTTTACTGAATAGATGTTATTATAATATAAAAATAATTTTATTCATCATTAATCTGAGGACGATGAATTGTACTTTATGATATAAATTACTAATAAATCACACGGATTTCATAATACAATCTACTTACTTTTTTTATTTAAAAGTAGTATATATTATACTATATTATGACAAGTGAAATCATATTGTTTGTAATAAATTTTAACTGTACATTATCTTTCTTTTCAAATAATTGCTAAGAAAAATCAACCCGTTTGTTGATTGAAATTTAAAAGTATATTGAATTAGGTACACTTTTGATTAAATGAATGAATTGAACACTTTTGAAACTTGTTACGGTTATTGAATAAGTTTAAAATTGAACAATGAAATAAACATTTTGAGGCAAACGGCTTACAATCAGTGTTAAAGTCATTGATAAAAAAGGCACCACACAGCATTGCGTTAACATTGTCGAAAGTATTTATTGTTGCTCGTCAATTTAGAAATTTACGCAAAAATTTTTCGTATGAGGGACGATTCAATTAGAATCGAAAACACGAATTTTTAAACTTTTAAGCGGAATTTAAATATCATTTATTGTAGTGGTTGAAAATCTTCACTCTATCCTATACTGGTTTCGCTTTCTAGATTCTTGAAAGCTGAAGCTTACGTGATTATTGATTGCTGTTTATTGTTATTCTTGTTAAACGTCAAAGCATCTTGTGTTCTTGCTGGCTCATCACCATACTTCTTCTGTTCTTCTCTTTTCCAGTTCTTTCCACTCATGCTACTTTGTATGCTCCTTCAGTAAACAAGGCACCTTCTAGCTACACATGAACTGCTTCACTTATAACGAGTAATCGAAATACCTTAGTATGATGTTCAAAACGCTTATGAAATGCTGGGGAAATTTTGCAGTTCAGGTGAATGATTATGGTGGAGTTTTGTTCTCTTAGCTGAACACATTATCAACAATCAAAAGAACAATGAAAGCTCCACAACCAAAACATCCAGCTCAGAGAATGAAACTCCACCACAATCATCTACCTGAGCTACAAATTTTCTCCACTACCTCAAAATCATATGAGCGTGAAACACTTATCGTTGTTTTAAAATGAGAAAATTTCGATTGAAAGTAGGCTTCCACTCGAGAACAACTCATCTTTCTCCACGAATATCTTCATCAGCATGTTCTGCCAACATGTGTCAGATAAAGGCCATCAATCAACGACCCAATGGGATGGCAAATGTCTGAGCAAAGTGAAAGATAAATGGTACACCTAACGAACACGGATGAACAAAAAAGAAAACTGGAGAGAATACTCACATCAGACTATTTACCAATGTTGACAACAGCGATCGAAATGCCAAACAGACGACAGTGAGAACAATAAAGAAGCATCCTCAAAGAAAAACTAATCAAGATTTCAAAGCCATACACTGAGGAAAACTCAAACAAGCTGTGATCAACGTGTCTCTCTCAACAATAGAAGAACATTTCCTCCAAAAAGGATTGAACTACAATACAAGTGACGATTGGAAACTCAAATATTTCGCCTCACTTGATTAATCAAGCTTAACGGCTGACATAAATGAAGAAACTCGACAATATTTAAAACAAACCATAGGGACAAAGAGACAACAGCCAACTAACAACACTAGAACGAAAAGCCTTTAATGAAACTCAGAACTATGGAAGATATTGTCACAGTTCCAATGGACATAGGACTCACTACAGTAATTATGGACAATAAAGAATATACCATGAAAACCAAGGAGTTCCTGGGGTATAGAAGTGTAAATAAACAAATCTGATGAAAAGATTAGACAACCGAATCTTAAGGACTTTAAACAAGCTTATCAACGCTGGACAAATATCTAAACAAAACCATGGAGAATGAAATTTAATGGACCGCTTATCCCACAACAGACTGTCGCTAAACAAACCCAGCATTCTCCCACGTTCAACTGCATCCCTCTCTGGAACCACAACATGCAGCCCATGAAGAGAAATTTCAAGAATATTGAAATATTTAGAGGATTCATCCAATCATTGCATTGAATATCCAAAAAAATTATTGGATAAACTTAAAGAGATTCAAATCCACAACCACGAACTAGTGATGTCCTCCGACGTAATAGCTTTATTCAGCTCAATCGAACCAAGCTTAGCTAACCCTAGTATGAACCAACAACACGAATCCTCCACAGTACAGGAAACTTCAAAGTCAATATCTCCTAGAACACATCAATTTATGCTTAAAAACATAGTTGCAATTCAACAACATGTCTACTAACAAACGAAAGGAACACCAATATCAGAGCTCATTGCACAAGCCATGGTGCAAAGACTAGAAGCCTTAATTTCACCAGTGATCAAGCCAAAAATGTGGGTTCCTTGTGCAGACAACACATTCGTCATCAATGAAAGGAACGAGCTAAAGAAAACCAACAATCTGAACAACAACGTCTTCGATGATATAAAATTCACAATGAATAAGGAGTCAAATCACAAACTATTATTCTTGGATGTACTAATCACCAGAAGTGACACAAGAAAATTGGAAATTTAAGTATTTCGAAAGTCAACACGCACAGACCTAATTCCCAACTACAGTGACAACAACCCAAGAACTCACAACTTCACAAAAAATTATCAAATGAAGCAATCGACTGAAGCGAAATTAAGTACAGGAACCAACAAACGGATCATCCTATCGTATATAAAAGGCATATAGAAAATGACAGTAAGATTATTGAAATCAACCGGATTTGCGCATAGAACACAAACCAGAAGAATCAGTTCAATCAATCCAATACAAATCAAAGGGAAAGATGATAAAAGAAAAAAAATCAAACATTATCTACAAAAAAAAACTGTTAAGACTGCGAAAAACACTTCGCTGGACAAAATGGCCATCGTCTTCAGACTCACCTACGTGGACATCAATTAGCAATCAAATAATATGACATTTCTTCGGACAACTGTGGACACACATTCGATTGGAAATACGAAGAGCACTAAAGACTTTTTTAAGATCTTGTCACTCGGGCCAACAGGCAATCATCAAACATGCTGACATTGATCCAATTACCCGACTAATCAAAAGAAAATCAGAGACAAGCATACGATCAAGAACCAAATCAAAAGAAGATGCCATCAAAATAAACAGACAGACAACGATAGGTTAAAGGTCAGCGACAACCAATCAAAATCGAGGTCAATAGGACAAACAACAAGTCATACTTGGTGGAATTCGAATAACTCACTTCTACCTGAAGTTTATGTTGTCTTCAGAAGAACAGTGAAAGCTCAGAGAACGAAACTCCGTCAGATAAAAAAAACGCCCAAAATGGTAAAAAAAAAGTTGCTTGTTGTCACAGTACATTTAAAACTGTAATATTCAATGATGTTCCGGGGATTGTATATCAAACTGGAAAATTGATTTTAAATTCTAACCCTAAACCTATAATCTTGATATTAACCATAGCCTGGCTGTATTGATCTTAATGAACGATCTAATCACATAACATATTGTGTATTTTTGCTTGAGCCACATTATTCAATATCTCTAACCATCGATCACTAGTTTCTCGCCGACCACAAACAGGTGATCTACACCTATGAACATGACGCAATCCAGTTTTCAGTGTCTTCATGGATTTGTGCCATGCTTTGGTATAACTGCCCCTAGCTTTCTTCCAGCCTAACCCCTACACCACAAAACATAGCTCGTCGAGGCAGTCAGTGGCTAGGCATACGTAACACATGTCCCAACCACCTCAACTGGTGAAGTTTCACTACTTTGTCTATTGATTTGCCATCCCTACCTAGAAATCGTTTCTTAACAACAGCATTAATTACTCGGTCGTCCCACGATATGCGAGCAATGATTCGGAGACACCGATGATCGAAAGCCGACCACAAACAGGTGATCTACACGTACTAACATGGTTCATCCCAGTTTTCAGTGACTTAATGGATCTGTGCCTTCTTTTTTGGTTTGGCCGCTTCTAGCTTTCTTATATCCTTACATTAGAAACTATCGCCCGTCGAGGACATCGGTGGTCAGGCATTCATAACAAATGTCCCAACCATCTCAACTGATGAAAATTCACTACTTCATCCTTACCTAGTACCAATATCCTAACAACAGCATTGCTAACTCAGTTGTCAAAGGATAGACGAACAATTCTTCAAAGACACCTCTAATCGAATCCTAGCCATCTACGTATATCCTCAACTCTTACTACCCGTGTTTCACACCCATAGAGTCGAACAGAACCGAACTGCTGTATAGTAAACTCTCTATCAATCAATAATTACAATCTCCCGATTGAAATTCAAACTATTCAACTGATTTTCTATAAAACACAAAGAAAAAAAAACAGTAGGAATCAACTATACAGTATAATTAATAATGAATAGAGATAGATGAATACGATTTTCGGTGTTTGACTTCTTTTTTGTTTGCTTCTAAATAGAAATTTATCTTATGACAACCAGCGTAATACACGTCGTTTTGTGTGTGTGTGTGTGTGTTTGTGTGCCTTTTTTCGGTTACCATTGATACAATTATTTATTTACTTGTTTACTTATTCATCTCAGCATTCTACCCGAATCGCTTGTTTATTTCAAATTGTCAATGATAATAATAATAATAAACAGATCACTTTAAAATTAAAACAATTAGTTGATCATAAGAAAAACAATTTCTAATATTAAGTTGTTTAAATGAAGTGCATACTCTTCTACACAGGGGTTGGTTGGTTGGTTGGGTACAATATGAAAAAAAAGAAACAAATTTTAAAGGTGAATTTTATTTTGTACAAAAAAAAACTAAATTTGTTTTAAGTTTGTTAGTCAGAAAAAAAACCCCCTAACCACGTTCTTGATCGTGCTGACTGAATTTCAGTTGGTCTTTGTTAGTATATGGCTTTATTTTAAAGTTCTAGTCGAATAGGTTGATTTTTGGCGAGTAGTGAAATATTGAGCTGATATTTTGGCCTACTGAGGACGAGTGTATTGTTCAGCAGTTCGCTCCGTCCTACTATACGGATGTGAAACATGGCCGTTAAGAATAGAGGACTTCCGTAGGTTACTAGTCTTCGATTATCTCTGTCGACGAAGCATTGCTCGTGTATCATGCGACAACCGAGTAAGCAATGCTGTCGTTAGGAAACGAGTTCTAGATAGGGATGGCAAATCAATAGATGAACTAGTGAAACTTCATCAGTTGAGGTGGTTGGGACATGTGTTACATATGCCTAACCACCGACTGCCGCGACGAGCTAGGGTATGCGATCTAGGAGTAGATTGGAAGAAAGATAGGGGCGGCCAGACCAAAACATGGAACAAATCCATGAAGTTACTGACAAGTGGACTGAGTCATGTTGGTAGATGTAGGCTACCTGATTGGGGTCTGAGAGACAAAAGTCACCAATGGTTAGAGACCTTGAACTACATGGTTCAAAATCGCTTGCAGTGGTGCAGATGCATCCACTCTTTGTGTTCTCTCAAATTCTAACCTTCTGAATTCCTCATCATCTCTATCTTTCTGTTTCTAAATTTATCTCACTGAATTATACTTCTCGAATCATATCTTCGCTCCCTAATCTTCTCCATTACTGCTAATACTTCTATTATTGCTATCACTCTTGGATTTGAACTGACAGTTGCGTCTGTGTGCTAATGTGGTATGGTAGCCTGAACAGATGTACTTACGTATGAAGTTCTGCGTTGTATCTGTCTATCCTACTGAGGGCTTTCCTACTTGATGTACCCGTGCACTAAGATTGAAATCTTTTCTAATAATTATATAAAGCCCATATCTGTCGAATAAATGCGAGACTGCCTGGAGTTAGTAACTCCACTGATCACTGTTTAGGCTTCGAAAATGTCAGGAACTGGCCTTTTGTTCCTTTGTGAAATTCAACACTTAGATGTAGACATACCGTGTTAAACGGATCCCAAATGGGACGAAACACATGCTGTCTTAATTCCATTACTAGTCAAAAATTCATCCACTTTGACATCATGTCAACAAAATTCGTTAAATATTCTAATGTAGACAAGATGATGGAGAAAACGTGCAGCTCAAGTGGATGATTTTGATAGAATTTTATTCTCTTCAAGTAAGATTTCGTGCTGATAATGTTGTTCAGAAGAATAATGAAATCTCCACAACTAAAACCATTCAACTCAGAGAACAAATTATTGTCGATAAGATACGAAACTACCAACTGTTGTAACATTTACTTCATATTTCATTTCTTATCTTGAAAAGACGAACAATAAAGAATTGAGTAGAATAACATGAATTCATGTTATTTTCTAAGGTTCCCATCTACTGCTTATGCATAAAACAGTGAAATTGGTTTGATGTTGAATATCTAGGTTGTGGTGTTTGATTAATTTAGGAAAGAAAACAAAATATCTTATCACGCTAGTTACTTGCTTACTTACTTACGCCTGTTACCCCCAATGGAGCATAAGCCGCCAACCAGTTTTCTCCAACCAACTCTGTTCTGGGCTTCCATTTTCAGTTTGTTTCCAGTTTTCGTTCATTCTTCTCATATCTTTCTCTGTTTCTCGGCGTAATTTGTTCCTTGGTCTTCCTCTTTTCCTTTTGCCCTGAAAGTTCAAAATGAGGGCTTGTATTGTGACGCAGTTAGGTGCTTTTCGTAGTGTGTGTCCTATCCACTTCCACCTTTTCTTCCTGATTTCCTCTTCCATTGGAATCTGGTTTGTTCTCTCCCACAGTACGTTGTTACTGATGGTATCTGGCCAACGAATCCGAAGTATTTTGCGTAATCGTGCTGGGTGGATCTTATTGAATAGAAAATGTAAACTCAAACACGTAATTATTTTCTACATTTCAACCATTCATCGATTGAGAGCACTGAGTATATCTGAGTAAAACTGTACACTATTGACAAATACAAAGGATAGGAAACATACATGATTCAAGTCACATAATTTCTCTCTATCCATATGTCTGGAATATCAAACCATCATAAATTGAGTTTCACTTATATCACAGGATTATCATTGATGAAATGACAAATAGAAAGTTAACAAAACTGAAGAAATCTCAAAAATAAATACAGTGCTCTGTTGAAGAGTTTAGGATATCAAACTAATTAACAAATAATCATTGACCTAAAAATATTGATTGATTACGTAATACAGTAGTGGAACATAAGTTAACAATAACCTCGATCAATGTGAATTGAGATCAGTCAGTTAAAAAAAAACAACTTGAAGTTATGAATTTGAAAGGAAAGGGCAACGATACATTCCAAAAACGGTGGACTTACTAAAATCATCAGCAGTGTGCATCCATGACTCCTGCTCACTAATGACTAGAGCTTCATGAGGAAATTTTCGGACTTCTAGTCAGAAGACGTGACAAGTGGAGTTCATCACTGTCTGGTGTAGGGGTGAGGTCGAACAAAATCTCTAGATCAGTCAGAGTTAGACATTAACACAGTTGAATGCCGGCTCAAAGGTTCAGAGGTTAGGTGTTCGCTCACAAGACCGAAGGTCCTGAGTTCGAATCCTGCTAGGTGCAGGAATCGTTCATGCGCACTACTGATGAGTCCCATACCAAAACGAAATGGCCATCCAGTGCTTTCAGGTTTTTAATGTTGGTTCAACAATGACTGATCGATGATTTCACTGTGTAAAAAACACTAATCTACATAACTCCAATTGAAAATCATAAAATAAGAAGCGAAATCTCCCAGTGTTTCATTTATGGTATAGGAATCTGGCTCCAGGAGGTTGATATCTAGGATTGGAATAAATAAATTTCAGAACAGAGTTTGGTTGTTGGATGATAATCTTGAAAGATTTCAGTATTTTGACCAGATGTAAATGAGGCGAAACTGTTAAAGCTAAAACAACGTTAGACGAGAGACAGATATTATCATTAGTAATAGATGATAGTTCTTCAATATGGCAATATGCCTCGACGAGAGATGTTGTCTGATGGGGCAGTAGGATGGAAGATGGTAGCGGTAGTCGTACTAAAACAAAACACAAATCTATCAAGTCACTGACAACTGGACTGAGTCATGTTAGTAGGTGTAGACTACCTAGTTGTGATCGGCGAGACAATAATAACCAGTGGTTGCAATCTACCCACATCATCTTAGATTTTAGAGTAAACTGACACTTTAATATTGATCTACTTATATGTCCAACATAATTTATGACAGATGTATGTTTGTATTGTAAGTACAAATATCTCAAGCCAACAGGGCTTGCTCCAGCCTTTGGACAAATTAATTAATACATCCTTGTCGAGTCCTTATTCTAACATATTTCGCGGTTGTTAATTATCGGTTTGTAACCTTGGTTGTTTTTACTTCAGTGTCTATGTGTAGTGCTTACTTCGCTTATTACATGTCTGACTATAAACACTTATTCACTCTTCATGGCACTGAGTTGGATCGCTCACCTTCTCCATTTCTCTTCGCTTGTACGTTTTATCTTCTCATGTCTGTCTGAGTGAATAATTGCTTGAAATAGACCCATCCAACTGAAACCACCTTTGACTTCTTCTTATCATTGTCGCACAAAACGGAGTTCACATAAGTATGATGAGACCTGTCTACTTTAAATATTTTCATAATGAATAAAAAAAGACGCTTCTGCTATTTCATCGCTTAAACTATGTTACTTCATATGAAGAACAAAGTTATTTCGGACATAAATGATCAAACCAGTCCATGCTCATGATTGTTTTAAACTGATCATCCCTGTAAACGCTGTTACCTTCTTAGCTGTTTATATTTCCATTAACCGTTCAGTTAAGTTGACCTCTGTTTAATTAGTCAGTTGATCACAACAGCATTTATTAGTTGACCTGATTTGTGTTGAACGATGTTGGATTGATCAGTACGCCTAGATGTTAGCAATTCTCTATTAGTATTTAAGTGTTTTTCAGTCCCTACCCGACCCCGTAGCACATTCAACTCCAATCACCCCACCTACATATAGCGTTGATAATATCTGTGCTAACACTATAAGCCGATACATGTATGCATCACCCGTGGCTATAAACCTCGCAGTCGTATTATGAACCGCGTGCATCGCCTTCCTAACTGATCAATAGAAATAGATCAATAGCTCTGTGACTCTAAATGTCGATTGAAAAGCAGCAAACTATACGCGATATATAGACTAGAATGGCACAGCACAACACACGTTGAGAGAAAAGAACCTAGAAGGTCACACGCGTCATCTAATCACTAGGTACCCTATATGGCAGCATTCACAAACTGTCCCAATATACAGCGAAGAGTGTGTGTGTTAGAGTATGTGAGACGAGAACCCGCATATGATTTGCAGCGATGAGAGAGTCGCAAACACAACTGTGTTCATTTTTTTTTTTACATAAAGATAAATGTGTTAACTGTTCACGACAGCCCAAAGATAGCGAAACAAGCACAGATTATCTAGCTAGACGGAATTCGTGTATGTATATCGAACATAACTATCAAGCGGTTAGACTTGATGCGTTACAATCGCTTATATAAATGTAGACAGATAATTATCAACACCAAAGTGACTGTTGAAATGTCTGCATTCTAGACTAAAAACACTTAAATACTGATACAGAATTGCAAACATCTAGGCGTACTGATCAATCCAACATCGTTCAACACAAATCAGGTCAACTAATAAATGCTGTTGTGATCAACTGACTAATTAAACAGAGGTCAACTTAACTGAACGGTTAATGGAAATATAAACAGCTAAGAAGGTAACAGCGTTTACAGGGATGATCAGTTTAAAACAATCATGAGCATGGACTGGTTTGATCATTTATGTCCGAAATAACTTTGTTCTTCATATGAAGTAACATAGTTTAAGCGATGAAATAGCAGAAGCGTCTTTTTTTATTCATTATGAAAATATTTAAAGTAGACAGGTCTCATCATACTTATGTGAACTCCGTTTTGTGCGACAATGATAAGAAGAAGTCAAAGGTGGTTTCAGTTGGATGGGTCTATTTCAAGCAATTATTCACTCAGACAGACATGAGAAGATAAAACGTACAAGCGAAGAGAAATGGAGAAGGTGAGCGATCCAACTCAGTGCCATGAAGAGTGAATAAGTGTTTATAGTCAGACATGTAATAAGCGAGGTAAGCACTACACATAGACACTGAAGTAAAAACAACCAAGGTTACAAACCGATAATTAACAACCGCGAAATATGTTAGAATAAGGACTCGACAAGGATGTATTAATTAATTTGTCCAAAGGCTGGAGCAAGCCCTGTTGGCTTGAGATATTTGTACTTACAATACAAACATACATCTGTCATAAATTATGTTGGACATATAAGTAGATCAATATTAAAGTGTCAGTTTACTCTAAAATCTAAGATGATGTGGGTAGATTGCAACCACTGGTTATTATTGTCTCGCCGATCACAACTAGGTAGTCTACACCTACTAACATGACTCAGTCCAGTTGTCAGTGACTTGATAGATTTGTGTTTTGTTTTAGTACGACTACCGCTACCATCTTCCATCCTACTGCCCCATCAGACAACATCTCTCGTCGAGGCATATTGCCATATTGAAGAACTATCATCTATTACTAATGATAATATCTGTCTCTCGTCTAACGTTGTTTTAGCTTTAACAGTTTCGCCTCATTTACATCTGGTCAAAATACTGAAATCTTTCAAGATTATCATCCAACAACCAAACTCTGTTCTGAAATTTATTTATTCCAATCCTAGATATCAACCTCCTGGAGCCAGATTCCTATACCATAAATGAAACACTGGGAGATTTCGCTTCTTATTTTATGATTTTCAATTGGAGTTATGTAGATTAGTGTTTTTTACACAGTGAAATCATCGATCAGTCATTGTTGAACCATCATTAGAAACCTGAAAGCACTGGACGTCCATTTCTTCCTGGTATGGAACTAATCAGCAGTAAGCATGCACAACTCCTGCACCTCGCAGGATTCGAACTCAGGACCTTCAGTCTTGTGAGCGAACACCTAACCTCTGGACCACTGAGCCGGCATTCAACTGTGTTAATGTCTAACTCTAATTGATCTAGAGATTTTGTGCGACCTCACCCCTACACCCGACAGGGATGAACTCCACTGGTCATGTCTTCTTACTAGAACTCTGAAAATTTCCTCATGAAGCTGGTCATTAGTGAGCACATTTATTTTTTTCAGTCACTCCACCGTTTTTGGAATGTATCGTTGCCCTTTTCTTTCAAATTCATGATTTCAAGTTGTTTATTTTTGACTGACTGATGTCAATTCACACTAATCAAAGTTATTATTAACTTTATTACGTAATCAATCAATTTGTTTAGGTCGATGATTAGTTGTTATTTTGTTTCAACAGAGCACTGTATTTATTTGAAACACTTTTTTAAAAAAATTTCTTCAGTTTTGTTAACTTTCTATTTGTCATTTCATCAATAATAATCCTGTGATATAAGTGAAACTCAAATTATGATGGTTTGATGTTCCAGACATAAGAATAGAGAGAAATATATGACTTGAATCATGTATGTTTCCAATCCTTTGTATTTGTCTTAGTGTAGTATGATGTGCAGTTTTGCTCAGATCTACTCAATGCTCTCAATCAATGAATGGTTGAAGTGAAGAAAATAATTACGTGTTTGAGTTTACAATGTCAATTAAATAAGATCCACCTAGCACGATTACGCAAAATACTTCGGATTCGTTGGCCAGATACCATCAGTAACAACGTACTGTGGGAGAGAACAAACCAGATTCCAATGGAAGAGGAAATCAGGAAGAAAAGGTGGAAGTGGATAGGACACACACTACGAAAAGCACCTAACTGCGTCACAATACAAGCCCTCATTTTGAACTTTCAGGGCAAAAGGAAAAGAGGAAGACCAAGGAACAAATTACGCCGAGAAACAGAGAAAGATATGAGAAGAATGAACGAAAACTGGAAACAAACTGAAAATGGAAGCCCAGAACAGAGTTGGTTGGAGAAAACTGGTTGGCGGCTTATGCTCCATTGGGGGTAACAGGCGTAAGTAAGTAAGCAAGTAACTAGCGTGATAAGATATTTTCTTTTCTTTCCTAAGTTAATCATCAAACACCACAACATACTTATTCAACATCAAACCAATTTCACTGTTTTATGTAGAAGCAGTAGATGGGAACCTTAGAAAATAACATGAATTCATGTTATTCTACTCAATTCTTTATTGTTCGTCTTTTCAAGATAAGAAATGAAATCTGAAGTAAATGCTACAGTTGGTAGTTTCGCATCTGATCGAAATTATTTTGTTTTCTGAGTTTAATGGTTTTGGTTGTGAAGATTTCATTATTCTTCAGAACAACATCATCAGCACGAATTGTTACTTCAAGAGAATAAAATTTCACCATAATCATCTACTTGAGCTGCACATTTTCTCCATCATCTTGTCAACATTAGAATATTTAACGAATTTTGTTAAATAGAAGTCAAAGTGGATCGCTTTTTGGCTAGTTGTGAAATCAAGAAAGCATGTGTTTCGTCCCATTCGGGACTCGTCAAACTCGGTATGTCTGCATCGCAATGTTGAATTTCACAAAGGAACACAAGACCAGTTCCTATCATTTTTGAAGCCTAATCAGTGATCAGTGGAGTTACTAACTCGAGGTAGTCACCCATTTATTTGATATATATGGACGTTATATAATTATTAGAAAAGATTTCAATCTTAGTGCACGGGTACATCAAGTAGGAAAGCCCTCAGTAGGATAGACAGATACAACGCAGAACTTCATACGTAAGTACATCACTTAAAGTTGCCATACCACATTAGCACACAGACGCAACTGTCAGTTCAAATGCAAGAGTGATAGCAATAATAGAAGTATTAGCGGTAATGGAGAAGACTTGGGTTCGAATACATGATTCGATAAGTATAATTCAGTGAAAGAGATGATGAGGAATTCAGAAGGTTGGGATTTGAGAGAACACTAAGAGTGGAGATACATACGCCGCTGCAAGCGATTTTGAACCATGGTCGTTCAAGGTCTCTAACCGTTTGGTGACTTTTGTCTCGCGGAACCCAATCAGGTAGCCTACATCTACTAACATGACTCAGTCCACTTGTTAGTGACTTCATGGATTTGAACCCATGTTTTGGTTTGACCACCCCTAACTTTCGTCCAACCTACTCCTAGATCGCATACCACAGCTCCGTTCGCGTCAGTCGGTGTTAGGCATATGTAACACATGTCCCACCACCACCTCAACTGATGAAGTTTCACTAGTTCATCTATTGATTTGCCATCCCTACCAAGTACTCGTCTCCTCAAGGACAGAATTGGTTACTCGGTTGTCCCATGATACACGAGCAATGCTTCGGAGACACCAATAATCGAAGACTGGTAAGCTACGGAAGTCCTCTACTCTTACTGGCAATGTTTTCGGGGGGGGGGGGGGGGCATCCGTATGGTAGGACGGAGTGTACTGCTGAAAATACATTCGTCCTGTCAGCAGGACAAAATATTAGCTCAAGATGTACACTACTCGCCAAAAATCAACCTATTCGACTAGAACTTTGAAATAAAGCCATATAAAAATGCGTTTATACTGACAAAGACCCAATTGAAATTCAATCAACACGCTTAAGGAACGCAGATAATTCCGTTTTTCTGACTAACAAATCTTATAACAAATTTAGTTTTTTTTTTTGTACAAATAAAATTCACCTTTAACAAATTTGTTTCTCTTTTTTCATATTGTACCCAACCAACCAAACCCCTGTGTAGAAGAGTATTGCACATTCAGTTAAACAACTTAATGCTAGAAATTTTTTTCTTATGATCAACTAATTGTATTGTGGCTTGTTTTAATTGTTAAAGTGATCTTTTATTATTACTATTATTATCATTGACAACTTGAAATAAACAAACGATTCGGGTAGAATGCTGAGATTAAATAAGTAAACAAGTAAGTAAAATAATTGTAACAATGGTAACCGAAAAACGACACACACACACACACACACACGCATACACAAAAACGAAGTGTATTACGCTGGTTGTCATAAGGTAAATTAATATATAGAAGAAAACTAAAAGAAGTCAAACACCGAAAATCGTATTCATCTATCTCTATTCATTATTAATAATACTGTACAGTCGATTCCTACTGTTTTTTTTCTTTGTGTTTGTATAGAAAATTAGTTGAATAGTTTTGAATTTCAATCGGGAGATTGTAATTATTGATTGATCGAGAGTTTGCTTCTGTTCGACTCTATGGGTGTGAAACACGGGTAGTAAGAGTTGAGGATATACGTAGATGGCTAGGATTCGATTAGAGGTGTCTTTGAAGAATTGTTCGTCTATCCTTTGACAACTGAGTTAGCAATGCTGTTGTTAGGATATTGGTACTAGGTAAGGATGAAGTAGTGAATTTTCATCAGTTGAGATGGTTGGGACATTTGTTATGAATGCCCGACCACCGATGTCCCTGACGAGTGACGGTGTCTGATGTAAGGATAGAAGAAAGTTAGAGGCGGCCAAACCAAAAAAGAAGGCACAGATCCATTAAGTCACTGAAAACTGGGATGAACCATGTTAGTACGTGTAGATTACCTGTTTATGGTCGGCTTTCGATCATCGGTGTCTCCGAATCATTGCTCGCATATCGTGGGAGCGACCGAGTAATTAATGCTGTTGTTAAGAAACGATTTCTAGGTAGGGATGGCAAATCAATAGACAAAGTAGTGAAACTTCACCAGTTGAGGTGGTTGGGACATGTGTTACGTATGCCTAGCCACTGACTGCCTCGACGAGCTATGTTTTGTGGTGTAGGGGTTAGGCTGGAAGAAAAGCTAGGGGCAGTTATACCAAAGCATGGCACAAATCCATGAAGACACTGAAAACTGGATTGCGTCATGTTCATAGGTGTAGATCACCTGTTTGTGGTCGGGCGAGAGAAACTAGTAATCGATGGTTAGAAATCTTGAATAACGTTGCTCAAGCAAAAATGTGAAATGA
>OX103974.1:37130229-37175949 GCA_944470395.2 Schistosoma turkestanicum | reverse complement strand
GTAATGTTTATTTCAAGATGTTCAATGGTATCAATTTGAGGAGAAAACGAATCAAAATTTCTTTCATCATCATGAAAATTAGCAGAAACATTCATTTTACATTCATTGTTCATTAGCTGTATAATAATTGGAAATCGAAACCTGAACACTTTCATCAAAAACAAGAAATACAATTCACCCCTGCAGTACTTTCTGTGAATAATAAAAATAAATTGTTTTTAAAAAAAACAAGATTTTATTTCATTAAATCAATGAAAAAATAATATTTTGTATCAAGGTTTTTGGGTGAAACATTAAGTTTTCTATTGAATTTCAAGTGAAATAGACTGACGCCTATAAGGTGTCTAGTGTTTTAGAAGATAAAAAAGACACAACCATCAGCTCCTTGAAAGTCTAAATGGCTTCATCTGATTATGTAAGAAAATAAAAGCAGCTAATTTAATTAATATTCTGAACAAATATTACTCGCGTATTACTTATACAGAGATTTTTTTAATGGCTCGTGATCTGACGAATGATTGAATATGTTGTTAAACAAATTTTCCCATCAATTTCTGTATATCATACTTAGGCGAACCCCTTTTGTGCGATGGTGTTGATAAGAAGGCGAAGATGGGTTCCATTGTATTGTGGTGCGCGCTACTTATAAGTAGTATATGACGTGAGTGTCAACGTAATGTCTGGCAGCAGAAGATGGGGGAAGATCAAGAAAGGAAGAGTTAGAAAACAATGGAATTTGTATGAAACGCGTGAATAGTGACAATGGATTAATGTTTTGCAACAGGAACAGTTCAGTTCGATATGATGAATAGATATTTTGCAAATTAACGATTTACGATATGGTTTTCCAATTTTACTGAGTAACTCTGTAATTTCGTTAAATACAATTCGGTTGCCCCACCTGTGTTCTCCTTCACTACAATATAAGTTTATTTCATCAAATCATTCACTCAGATAGACATGAGGAATACAAAGTGTAAAACGCAAGCCAAGCAAAGTGGAGAAATCAAGTGAGCCAGCTTAATTCGATGAGGGATAACTAAAGTATTTAGAGTTAGACAAAAATAAACTAGACATGTAATAGGCGACTTAAGCAATGCACATAAACACTCAAGTAAAAACAACCGAGGTTATGAGTGAGTCATTGATAAGGTCAACAGATATGTGATCAGAAACTTAGGTAGAAAGGTTCTATTAGTTTTTCTAATGGCTGGCACAAGCCGTTTTGGGCTCGACAGATAAAGTGTTCATTAATAGTTGTCTAAGCAAAATACTTCAGTCTCGTTGGACAGAAAGCATCAGCAACAATTTACGATGGAAGAGAACAAACCAAATTACAGTTGAGGAGGAAATTAAGAAAATGCGATGGAGATGGATAGAATACACATTTCAGAAATCACTCAACTGCATTACTTGTTAAGCAATAAGTTGAAATCCTCATGGCCAAAGGAAAAGTGAAAGACTGAAAACACATTATGCCAAGAAATAGAGACAGATGTGAAAAGAATGAACAAGAATGGAACACAGTTAGAAAAGAAGACCTAAGACAGGGTATGTTGGCGAATGCTGGTTGGTGGCCTATGCTCTACTGGAGTAAGTAACAGCAAATGCTGTCTTAACCTTATTGTTGAATTGTCAGTCATTTACAGATTTTTTTTTCTGTAATGAGTTTCGAATTCACAACAATCTGGAAGATTAGTAGTATTAAGTAAATTTATGATTTTATTTCCGGTGAAAATGTGTTTTCACAAACGATCTTAATTATGTCCAGCACATTTGTCTTCACCAAGTACTTCGAATCCGTTGACCAGACACCATCAGCAACAACCTACAGTGGGAGAGAACAAACCAGATTCCAGTGAAGGAGGAAATCAGGAAGAAGCGGTGGAAGTGGATAGGACACACACTGCGAAAAGCACAAGACAAGCCCTCACATAGAACCCTCAAGGCAAAAGGAAAGGAGTAAGGTCAGGGAATACATTACGCCGAGAAATAGAGAAAGACATGAGAAGAATGAACAAAAACTGGAAGCTCAGGACAGAATCGGTTGGAGAATACTGGTTGGCACTCTATGCTCTGTTCGGGGTAGCAGGCTAGTACGTACTATCTGTGTGTTGTTATACACGAGAACGTTATTCTCTTGAACTAAAATGTCAGTTTTAGTGCATAGTAAAAACTCAAAAATTGATTGCAATGTTACGGATTTAGTACACAAAAATATATTATTTAATCGTAGTATACTGGAATAGAAAGAACCAAATCAAGACAAAATTATGTGTCTCTGTGTTGAAGACATTTTGACAATGAAATAGTATTACTTTGTCCAAACTAACTTTTCGATTGAAACTTATATTTTCCGTTAATTGAATCCAGTAGTTGCGATTTTAAAGCAAATATAATTTAGACTTGATAGGAACCTGAGAATGTAGATAATTTTCAAACAATTTCTTTCCAACTTTAGAAATCACGAAACCAACTTTCATGTTTTTCAAATGACCCAAAATCTACTAATGTCAGTTTAGGAAAAAACAACACGTTTTGAACATGATTTCTTCTATGTAGAAATATTCACTCTTAGATTACATGGGATTTATGCATGTATCAACGCTTTCCCTATTCATTAGGACAACATATCTTTACGGGTGTACTACGCGGAAACGAAAAAAACATGTATTGTTCCCTAAACATTATGATGATTTAAAACATTTCTACTTTAACCTCTGCTTGACCTTTATTCATTGTTTTATTTTTGATTGACACAATAAACGACATTTTTTTTCCTCTGAAATTAAAGTAAAATTGAAATAATGAACTTTGGGATTTTCCAGAGACAAAAAGGAAAATTCAAAAATAGTTGCCAAATTAAATCTTTGCCCAATGAACTGAATTTTTATTATCACTGTACTTTATTTCTCACTCCAATTTGGCTTTACAAAATTATGTAACAAATTTGACAATAGTGTTTTTGTTTGTTTGTTAGGAAATCCGATTTATATTAATTTCATTGTGAAAACAAATTTGTCAAAAATACGGATTTTCATACATGTTCAACAGTTGAATGATGAGAAATCTGTGGGAACAAATGTAGTTGAACATGTTAAAAATTCAACATCATCATCATGATATGACAGTATTCTGTTGAGGTTACATAATTCAACATAATTACATGTTCATATATACATATGTATACATACATATATGTATATGTAGATGAGGAGATTTTGTCACAGAGAGTGGCATGATATTTCGACTTTGACTGCTGGCAAATACTTTTGTGGTTACCGTGCAAATAAAATGTTCTTTTGTTTTTTTTTTGGTAAGTTGAAAATTCCATCATTTTCAGCTTGACACACACAACAACATCGGCGGTACATAAATTTATTACAATTCTATGTAAAGCTTAGTTGTGTATAAAGAAAAAAATTAAAACACAATAAGTAATCATGTAAATGACACAATGTACAAAACGCATACACAACAAAAAGGCTTAACGAAATTATTATCCTAAAACAACACAATATCATTTACTACTTACTGTGGGACATTTTGAAAATGTAGAGAAAAAAAAAACATTTCTTTTTTTATTGTTGGCGCCATCATTGAACAATTGAACAATGATCACCATTGAACATGAAATGTGGTTGCATGTAATTGAATGATAATATTTTTTGTCATAAATAATCATAGTTGATACTGTGATGATAATGCCGAAAGTAATTATGAATTTTTTTTTAAAAAAAGAAATTATTATTTTGCATGTACAACAATCTCGGTATATTCGCGAAGAAAAGATAACACAATTGTTATTTTTTATCGCTCTTAGTAGTGATGCTTCATGTGTTTTTTTTTTTCGTTCAATGGTAATTTAAAATGTCAATGTTTTTTTTCTGTCTTATTCCTTGTAACTGTGTATGTAATTCAAGTTGATGATATTTTTTTTTTATGAAGAAGACATCAAGTTTGTGTATGTATCTTGTGAGGGGAATTATTACAAAGTTGTAAATTAAGACGTTTTTTAATAATAATAGCCATATATCAGAATTTCATTTACATGATCAGTTGTGTATACATGTACAATAAATTTGCATGTTCAAAAAATGCACAAACTTAGTTCAATGAATAAAGAAGACAAAAGAATCTTTGTTTTGTTGTTGTATCCGACTTTGTTAGGCTTCTTTCTTAGGTGAAATAATCAGCATACATCAAATAATTCCGAGCATTTTTATTATTTTTTTTATGTAGTTTACAATACAACCGATTTGTTTTATTGTTGTAATATGAAGGGAACATAAGGAAAATTATCCGTTTATTATGAGTGTGTTTTTTGTTGTTAAGGTATTAGAGAGAAGATGACAGAAAACTACGGTTTCATTTGAATCGGCATTTATTGACAGAATATTAATTGTTATTGTTTGAAATTTCTATTAGTTTAAATTGTGTACTTATGTTGGGAACGTTACGTATCCAGAACTTACTTGGATAAGGCCCTAATTTTGAATTTTTTAAGTTTTCGCGCATACGTTGCTCAGTTGACCTTGAGATTACATTTCACACTCGAAAAATCCTTGATTGTTTTTAGTATGTATAGAGAAGCTCGATTTATGTGCGTGTCAACCTCGTATTTTCTGGGTGTTTGCAGTATACACTTTCTACGCTTTATCAAGACTTCTTGATATAGTTAGCCGGGACGAGGACAAAGGGATTAGAATAGCCTATCGTGTGACTGCATCATTTGTCTTCGCTCCTTTTAACCAGTGAGGTGATCTTGTAATGGTTCAAGCATATCAATTGAGGAGCATATCAACTTACTTTTGATTTGAACCATTGAGATCATTTTTATGGTTGGGATATTTTCAACGAGTTAGTTTTCTACAGGATAAGGTCACTAACTGCAGGCATCCCACAATGTTCTAACATTCCATGTACTTAAAAGAATGCTTGCTCTGGTTGCCGGAAGGGGGATTGGTCTCGTGGTTTCCGAAGGAACTGGGCTTTCATCATAAGACATCATGAATCTTCTGAATGAAGACCTCCTAGCTCCTAGGGCAGAGTTAAAATGGTTCGAAATAATTTTTCTCTTTAGTTTTCTATGGGATGTGGTCGCTAACCCTATGCCTGACCCTCTTCCTTATTTCGTTTATGGGACCGGCAGTGCCCCCTGGAGGGGCTTCAAGTGGCGTTATTTACATCATGACTCACTTGAATTTTTATGAGTACTTATTATGTAAAGTACTGATTACTATTATTGAAAAGAAATTTTTCTTCAGTTTGGCAACAGTATTTTCATGTGAGAAAAACAACTAGGCAATAAAACTTTATTCTTCATTGCATGTAACCGTTTGAAAGATCGTTTAAAAACAATTACACAATAGTTCGATCATCAAAACAGGTCTAACTTATCACTTGTAAAATTATTTGAAATGATCGTTTCAATTTTAATTTGGTACAAGTTTTATTGTGCGAAATAAAGCCTAGAAAGTATAAAACGACACCAAGAGGATATAAACTTTTATAACACTGTCAATGTTTTGTGTAGTATATTTTAAGCAATAAATTTTCCAATGGTTTGTTCATTAATGTCGGTTAATAGTTAAAATTATCGTCAAAAACAATGATATATTTTTAAAAAAATCAGAATAAAGTAAATGTTTAATCAGTTTTTTAATCATAGATAATGTTGTGGTCTAGGATGTATGTTTCATCTTACTTGATTTTTGTCATGCAGTTGTAACAGTATCTAAATGTTGATTACCTGATTGTGATCGGAACATAATTCATTTTAATTCAAATGTCACTTGATTATCCAGTAAGCTAATGAGGTTAGATAATTAATTGTTACTGTGATTGCTAGAAGGGACATTAGTCGCACGGCTTCCGCTGAAGAAACTCGGTTTTCATCGAGAGGTGTCACAAATCTTCTAAATGAAAACCTTTCAACTGTCCAGTCAGAGTTTAAATTGATTGAATTATATGTTCTATCTGTTAAGCGTCCTTTTTTAGCAAGTTGGTTTTCTACGACATGAGGTCACTAACCTTAAGTCCAAGCCTCCTCCATTTACTGGGCTTGGGATCGGAAGTAATCGTAAAAGGATTTCAGTCGGAGTTAAGTTTAGAGAGCCCTTATCTTACTGGATGCAAAAATTCATTTGGTCATTCTTAGTAACCGAATAGGTTTATACAATAATATCCTATTTAGTTGATTGATGAGAGAGACATTGATACAAGAATAATTTAATGAACTCATGGAGTATTAATCAGTTTGTGCATCAGTTTGCCTAGATATTAATTTTATGTACATTGAAACAAACTTAACACAATCAAAATAAAAAAAAACACAGCTTTTACAAGACAAAAATCTTTCGACAATTTTGACATATGCTAATGAAGTATTTTATTAGGAAGTGAATGTAGTACAGTTAAAATTTATAAATATCATTAGAATAAATAAAAAAAAAATTCATTCACGAAGAAGGAAAAATCATTCTTTACCAAGAATTTGGAAATTTTCTATACCTCTGAATTAAAAATTACTTACTTACTCCTGTTACATATTGCACAGCTTCTCCATCAAATGTGATTTGGTTGGCGCATGTTGTGTTGTATCGGAAAATCCAGCTTTTCCATTTATGTATGTTAACACCTGCTGTTTCTGAGGCTACTGTTACACTGGACGTTTTCTATTGCATTTATTGTTACGTGTGGAATAGAAGAGTCAGATCATTTGCGAAGTCTAGACTGTCTAGCTACATCTTAGCTGTCCACTGAATACTATGTTTTCCACAAGATGTTGATGTTTTTATAATCCAGTCGATAACCTAGAGGAAAGAGAAAGGGTTAGAGTAGGTAACCTTGCCCGACATCAGTTTTCACTTGGAATGAGTCTGCCAGCTGTCCTCTATGCCTGATTTCATTATCACAACAGATTTAATATTCATTAGACGTACAATGGAAGAGGTAAGATTCGTAGATACAGAACAACATGTACCAGCCAAATCGCACTTGAAGGAGAAGCTTTGGAAGATCTAGAGACCTTGATATACATGAGGAGTATTATCACTTTTTAATGGTCTGCTATCTGACTCCAATTTCGCTTGAACGATTGAATGTTATTTATTTACGTTTGTTGCTCCTAACAGACCAAAGATCAGCATTCTCCAACCTACTCTGTCCTGGATCTTGCTTTCAAGTTCTACGAATGGCTGTTCATTCTTTCCATGTCTGTCTCCAATTCTCAGAGTAATGTGTTCTCTCGTCTTTCACTATTCCTTTGGAGGTAGTTACTTCGCAGTTGACTTCGTTCTTCACTGTGTGTCCTCATCCACATCTGGCGCTTTTTACCAATTTCCTCTCCCACGAGAATCTGATTTTTTCTATCCCATAATAGGTTGTTGCTGATAGTGTCTAGTCAAACGATCTGGATTATCTTGCATAGACAACTGTTAATAAATACTTGTATCTTCTGGATAGATGGCTTTCACGGTTGTCCAAGTTTTAGCTCCATACACTAGAACAGTTTCGAAGTTCATATTAGTAATTGTGACTTTGATCTTTATCGATTGGTGTTTTCAGTGACAGATTTAACATTCTTAACACTATATTTTGTTATTTACAAACCTTATTATTTATGTTATACTCGTCTCTAGGTATGCTTAAAACTATTACGGGTTCGCCTTAGTCGATTAACGAGAACAAAACAATGAACCAGCGTCCAGTTAGGCTACTATGATCCCTTGACTAAATTGAATGAGTAAGAAGTCTTGATATAGTGTAGAAAATGTGTTCTACAAACACCAAGCCAGCACAAAATGAATCTAAGCAAACAAATCCCGTTTATTTATACTCTATAGAGATGTCCTTGGGAAAGTCACATAATAGCACACTAAAATGACGCTGTAAGCAATCACAGCCAAGGATTTTCCTGGTGGGAAATGTGATCTCAAGGTCCACTGAAAGGTCCATGAAAGAAATTTGAAATAAAGATATTTGTCAGGCGAGTTCTGAGGATCTAACATCTCCAACAATTTATCCATACATACCTGGAATATCGAAGGAGCCAGTGTTTCCAAGTGAATTTAAATCAGAGATTCCTATCAACTTCCCTAGAACAGACAACACGTTTGTCATATTTTTTAAAATGATTAAATAGTTGTCTGAAAAAGGAAAATGACAGTTTTTGTAGAGTTTTATTGAAATTTAAATTACAAATTTACTTTAAACTAAAATTTTAGAAAAGAATTAAATTTTATTCAAATCAATTATTTATATTTTTAAATTTGCATGAATTTCATTATTAAGTAATTTGATCTTTCAAGTTGGTTTCATCACGTTAAACGATATGTAATGTTTGTTCTTTTGGGTAATAAATTTATCCTCATACAGTTATCAATTCTTATTTTGTTGACCAGTTTAATATAGAATTTTACAGGAACAGTTATAAAAAAGTTTGGCTCTTGATAAAAACTTAAGCCAGCTTTAAATGGAGCTTTTCTGTTTAAAATTAGAAGTAGAGCTTATCAGTTTATTGGTTAGCGATCTGATTCCAATTTGGTTGAACGATTGATTATGTTATCAAATAAATCTTCCCTCCCATTTTCGTATATCACTCTTAGGTGAACCATGTTTGTGCAACAGCGGTGATTACAAGTCCAATAAGATTTTGTAGATGAATCTGTTTTATACAATAAAGAGAAACCTGAAGGTGAAACGAAGTGAAGCGGAGAAGGCAAGTGAGCCAACACCATGTAATGAGACATGACTAATAATCAGACAAAATAAATTACACGTGCGATAAGCGAAGTAAGCGATGCACATACATACACAAATAGAAACAACCAAAGTTCCATGTACCTGACAGAATGGTAGCTCTAGTTGTCAGAAGGCGCATCGGCCTCATGACTTCCGAGGGAAATTGGCTTTCATTACGAGACGTGATAATTCTACTTTCAACTCCCAGGGCAGTGTTGAAATGATTTGATTTATTTGTTCTGCTTAGCGATTTTTTGGCAAGTTAGTTTTTCTGGTGGGATGGGGTCGCCAATTCCATGCTTAACCCCTTCCTCCTTTGTCCAGGCTTGAAACCGGCAGTAGTCCCGAAGTTTCTACAGGCGGAGTTGTAAACCAAAGTTATGAACGAATAGCTGACAAGGTCAGCATACGTATGAACAACTCGAGAAGTATGGAATAACTCATTTATCGAAAGGCTGGGACTAACCTTGTCGTCTCAACATATTAATACACGCACTACAAATGATTCTGTACAAGGAAAAATAATAGTGATGTGTTTGTTAAAGCATTATGGTTAGTTTTGATAGTAACCACATTCATGTATTATCATCCCAGTATAACTGTGTACTTTGTCAATATCATATCTTTTAGTGCATAAGATTATTTATCCCTTTTCTTCCAACTGAGAATCAGTAAAGACATGGGACAAATTCATATTGACCAGTTTTATTTTTCTCCCTCAACATTGTATTACTTCATCAAGCGTATAATGGTGATTTCAATGATTTATCTTGACATTTCTGCATGAGTTATCACATTGTTTATCTTTTTATTATTTTCAGTAAGTATATTGTACAAATCGTTTTCCATCAAATAAAAGATAAGAATTCGTTGTTTACATTAAAATTTCATTGAGTGAATAGGCATATATTTGTGTATATACATAACTCTGAAAAACTGTCATTTGAAAATTGATGAAAATTATTTATCATTAAAGTACAATTTCTATCAAATTCACATATTCAAACGAGTCTGTTCATTTGTTTACAATTTATCTGTTAGTACATTTCATTGCTGCGCATCTGATTGAATGAGGTGTTTTATAGAAATACAGTAGAATAGAAATGCAACTATGTGAAATCAGTTTCTTATTACGCAACGAATATCTTACTCTTAAACGGATGACATATAAATATTACATGACGGATTTGTGAAGATTGTTAAGTTACACATTTGAAAACATGAATCAATCAATGTTAGACTACCATTAGAAATTTGGAAGCACTGGACGGCCATTTCGTCTTGGTATAGGACTCTTCAACAATGCGCATCCAAGACTCCTGGGCCTGGCTGAATTCGAACCCAGGACCTTGAGTCTTGCGCGCGAACGTCCAACCTCTCGATCACTGAGCCGACGTTTATGTCAATTTATGTTAATGTCTAACTTTGATCAGTTCATGGAGTTGCATTACCTCATGGATGCGCACTGCTTATGAGTCCTATACCAGCACTGGACGGCCGTCCAGTGCTTCCAGATTTCTAGCGGTGGTCTAACATTGATCAATCCACGATTTTAAATATACACATATTAGCTAGAATTTTTAAAACTGAGATTCGACGAATTTTAAGCATTAAGCTTTATGTAAGAAGCTGTTTTAGTTCCAGACTTAGATGGTTTCACTTTATAGAAGAATAGAATTGTGTTATTGTTTCATCAAACTATTGATTTATGTAAATAAGTGTAAACTGGGGGAAAAAATTAACCAGTTTCACAGTGTTTTTGAAGATTGTTTTAGTGACAATTTGTCCGGAACTGTATTTTCTTACTTATTAGGAATTTTTTTGCCTCACTAATACTTCAGCTTAATTTTAAGAGTTTGATAAAATCCGAATAAACAGTGATCATAGTATTGATCTTCGATTGTGACTTTAAAAAGGATAAGTTTAACTTATAGAAAAATATGTATATTGGAACCTCTTAATTTCTAACTAATAAAAAATATTTTTGCCTTTATTGTTGCATTGTATGACTTGTTAATTTTTTGTCTATTTTTGACAATTCAATGACAATCATCAGAAATATTTGTACAAAACTAGAATTTCATGTAACTAGAATTCGATGTAGGTTTAGTCAAGTTTTATGCCACTGCGTGAACTTAGTAATAAAGAATAACATTGGAATCATAAATTAGTGATTTTTAAGCCAACGTTAGAAACCTGAAATTACTGGTAGCCCGTTTTGTCCTGGTATAGGACCCATCAACAGTGTGCATCCACAACCTCCACTCGCCACAATCAGAACCTAAGGCCTTCAGTCTTGCACAGGAGTATTAGATAAGGCACACATTACAGAAATCAGCCAACGGCATTACGAGACAAGTCCCAACTTGAAATCTTCAATCCCACAGGAAAACAGAAAGACCAAAGAACGCATTGGGCCGGGAACCGGAGATATGCATCCAAAGGTTGAACAATACTTCAGAAAAACTACGAAGAAAAACCAAGGACAGAGTTGATTATAGAATCCTGATTGGTGGTCTACGCTCCACGAGGTGTAACAGGCGCATGTAAGTAACTCCACAGCTGAAACTTATTTCATACAAGGTTACTGTTCGCGGTTCTTCATAAACGGCTAGTTCCATGTAGAAATGCAATCTTTCACTTTGATCACAGAACCAAAATGGGATTGCAGAAATTAAACTAAAAGGCAGAAGTATTGTATTCTATAGGTAAAAGTTCAATACTTTATATTTCTTGAAGGATTTATCATAATCATTAGCTTTTCTTTGGTTTGATTAACATGTATACTACTACTCGAGTTTTTAAGTAGTAATTATAATAAAACTAAATGAAAGCAAATAAATTTTAATTGAAAACTTCAAATAGAATAATAATTTTCTGTTTCGTTAGTAGAAGACTTTTTTGAAAATTACTGGATTACATAATCTACAAAACGAATTGATCCAAATTAGACAAATATAGAAAAGTGTATCAGGCGCTTATTGCAGGTCTTAAAGATTCTGCGGTTCGTTGTCCCGTTGTGTCATAGATGAATACTGTTGAGGATTGCTAGACTGAAAAGAAACGCGTCTTGGTTTCTTAATGGTGATGATCACTTCATTATGTACACCTTTAAATGTATCCGGATATTGATTACAACTATCAAAATAGGGATTTTGGTAGGATTCTTCTCTGTGAAGTTAGCTTTTAGTAAGGACTTTAATATGTAGCAGAATTTCTGTTGTCGAATAATACACATTTATATTTTCAGTAACTATTTGCTAAGTGCTCTCCATAACTTTGTCATATTGTTCTTAATAAGTTAATGATAATTTTACCATAATACTTGTGAAAAATATGCATTCACCTACTTTAACATCAAAGGTGCGGATCGATAAAGCAAGGAAAGCACTTCTATAACTTTTATAACATCTGGAACTCAAAACCACTATCAACCAACACCAAAGTGAGAATTTCAATACAAATGTCAAGACAGTTCTACTATACGAAGTGGAAACTTGAAGAACTACGAAATCCATCATCCAGAAGATAAAAGTATTTATTAACAGTTCTCAACGTAAAATACTGAGGATTCGTTGTCAATAAACTATCAACATCAACCTACTATGCGAGAGAAGAAAGCAGATTCCAGTGGAGGAGGAAATCAGGAAGAAGCGGTGGATGTGGATAGGACACACAAACGTTGATGAAAACACCCAACTGCGTCACAAGACAATCCTTCACTTGAAACCCTTAAGGTCAAAGGAAAGGAGGGAGAACAAAGAACTGATTACGTCGAGCAATGCAGACAGACATGATAAGAATGAACAAAAATTGAGTGGGAAAAGAAAGCTAGTCTGAGGGCAGAGTAGGTTTCAGAATGCTAGATAGCGTCCCTTACCCAATTAGGCGTAACAGGCGTAGATAAGTAAGTAAGTAAGTGCATAAGTGCATAAGTAAGTAAGTAAGTAAGTAAGTAAGTAAGTAAGTAAATTTATCATTAGACAGATATAAATCATATCAAACTATAATAAAATACTAATTTTATGTAATGTAAACGATGACACCAGAATAATTAAACAATTTTTTATTCCTAATTATTGTATTTTTTATTGTGTTCACTTTAAGTTTTATTATGTCTCTTCAAAAAAATAAAAAATAAAACAGAATATACACAGAAGTACATGTTTATGATATCTCTCTTAATGAAAATAATATATACTCTATATTGATACAAAAATGTAAACAAATTATGCATGTGGAAATTTATCAAATTTTATACAGTTTACACGTTAATTATGATGTTTACCGACAGTTATATAGATAGATATATGTGTATATGTATATACACCGATGCATATGACAAGATAACATTTTTTTTATGCTTTATATTAAAAAGAAACTTACCTTTGACTAATTATTATTACTATTATTATTATTATTATTATTATTATGAATAATATGAGTATTTCTACCATGATTATTGTCCCCATACTTATGAATAAGTACTGTCAGAAAAAAAGAAAAGAGGAGTAGTAATAACACAGATTTCTGTTACTTTTAATTTTTTTTTCTCGCTTAACTGTTTATGACTTTTGAGAGGAAAAAAAGTATTCGGAAACTTAGTCAATTGGTAACTCTCTCTCTCTGTTGCACACCCTTTCCTCTTCCCGGTATTCAAGTTTTCTTTCTTCAATGGTATAAGTTATCGTGTTATGATTTATTTGCTAACGATTTTTTTTTTAGATTGTGTTTATTGATACACATTTTTTTGATTGTTCGTGGTTTATTTTTTCTACAAATTTTATTTTTATTATCTTTAACCGACCGACAGTTGATGTGTTTTTTCGTTAAATTATATTTCAATCTAGTACTAATACAGTTTTTTTTGCAAACTTATTTTTTTTTAAAAAAAACTGTTTATTTATACTAACTATCTAAGAAGGATAATTATAAGCAATCATCCAAAAACAGTTTGTATATGTTTACTGTCAAAATTCTTATTTTTTTCCATGTATAATGAACACACACTTACTACTAGTTGTATTCATTTTTTTTTTGGTTACTGATACAACTTTTACTTTTTTTTTTTAAATATAATCAAGATATTGAATTTTTTTTTTTTTCTTGTAAAAAACATGAAAGCCAATTTGAAGTGTGAATACAACTGAACGCAATGATCAATGGTGTATATCAATGATATTAATAGAGAGAGATTCTAATGAATGTTAACGTTGGATTGTTTATGCAAGGCATAGGCAACTGATAGCATGTTAAGTTGTCGGAATAATTATTCAGTGTGCTATAAAAATAAATTTCCCATTCAGTTTAGGCGAATCCTGTTTGTCCGACTGCAGTGGTAATAAGAAGCCCAATATAGATTCAATTGGATGAGTTTATTTCAAGCAATCGTTCTTGTAGACAGACAAGAATGGAAAGAATACAAACAGAGCAAAGTAAGTTAGAGAAAGCGAGTAAGCCAACTAAATAAGATGATACATTGAGAAGACTGAGGCAGGCGATTTTACACTCTGAGTCAATGGAAAACGAAAACATTACATTGTTTACTCTATTTGCACACCATCTCTGAGTCGTGACTTCCAACACTTCATCCTTCATCCATTCCTGTTGTTGCTTCCTTTCCTTCCTGTTGGTACTACTCCATTTTCTTCTTGCTTTTGCTCCATTTGCTTTCCGTTTTCCTCTTCTGATTGTGAGACTTCTTCTTTCACGTCCCTTCTTATACTACTTATATCGTTCGTATAAGTAGCACACACCACACTCGTCCCCCCTTTAACAAGTCGCTCTCTCAGTCTTTCTGATCGCCGTACAGCCGTCTTCTTTATCAGTATTTGTGGCTCGCCCTCTTGGCGCACCTGGAACCACCTTTGGAGTTGACTAGCATTCACGCGTTTCTGTTGGTTTGCTTTCTGAATCGTATACACTGCGCCGCGTCTCTCCGTGACTACGTACGGTCCCTCCCACTTGGGGATCAGCTTACGTGACCCTGGCCCTCCTTCTGTGGTATATTTCCGTTCTTTACACATCATTCGGTCTTCCACTTCAAACGGTCTCCATTTCTTTCTCTCCTGTTCTGACTTCTTCTTAGTTTATGATTTGTTGAATCAATGGAAGAGCAGCCATATACCAAACGATATTTTTCCCTTAGTTTTATCTCTGTTTAGCGATAACTTTTTAAGGTATATCAATGATAAACAAGAGATCTCAATAAAATGTTACGTTGGATTGTTTATGCTAGGCATAAGCAACTGATGGTACGTCAAGTTGTCGGAAGAATTCAATGGGCTATGAAATAAACCTCCCATTCAGTTTAGGCGAATCCTGTTTGTGCGACGGCAGTGGTAATAAGAAGCCAAATACAGATTCAGTTTAATGAGTTTATTTCAGGTAATCGTCCGTGCAGACGGATAAGAATGAAAAGCATACAAACAGAGCAAAGTAAATTGGAGAAGGCGAGTAAGCCAACTAAAAACGATGTTATATGACCAGGTATTTATAGTCCCTTATCACGAATGTCAAAATATTGCTAGTCTAAAGGTATATCAATAATTTTCTGTGTGCTAATCCAAGTGTTTATAGATCATGACGTTCGACTAAGGAAACGCTGGAATTTCAAGTTAGTGATGATGATGATGATGATATTGATCGGTAGAACATTGAAAGCATCACGAATAAAACTTCATCTAAGTTAAATTTGTAATGATGGAGGTATTTTTTAGCTCAGGTGGATGATTGTGCTGGTGTTTGGTTCTCTGAGCTCAGAGAGGTAAATGGTGAAAATTTCAAATGTAAATCATAATTTCGTCAGATATAATAGTCAATGGAATATGACGAATTTTGCATTTATATTTATACTACTATACGATTAAGTAGTAGTACGTTTTAAATCAAAAAAATAAATATTGGTCTAGTTAACAAACGTTTATTTTTCTGATTGAATGAAAATGTATTTTTTTCAGCTTTCTCAAATTGTAATAAGAAAAATACGAAGAACGACAACTTCATATTCACATATTCTTGCAAAAGATTTCTTGGTTTATCATGTGTTCAATCAATGGAGGAGCAGACATATAACAAAGGTATTTTTCTTCAGATATGTCTCAAGTTATCCATTCCTGTTAAGACATTCAAGTTGTCGAACTCATATTTTTCCTGATTTTAATTTTTCTGATAACTTGGATCTATTTAAATGTCTTTATCGATTGCTGATCAACCTAAATCTGAAGCTTCTCTAAATGCTTTAGTCTTCTTTCTATTTCCTTTATCGGAAATCTCAAAATATCCCTAGTCTAAACGTATAACAATAATTTTCTGTGTCTCTAGATCATGATATTCGACTAGTGAAACGCTGGAATTTCAATCGAAGAAATTGTAAACAACTACGGAGAATTTTCAAAAACTTCTGACAACAACAATCATTGAACACATGAAAATAGATCTGACTTATCAACCAGTAAGACAAATATATACTTAAGAATTATGTTGTAGAAGGTGACATTCAAAATAAACATGCAGGAAATGACAAGATCAAGTTCAGCAGTAACCAGTCACGATAACTGTCGATAAGAAAGAAAAGCTGTCAGTCATATTTTGACAAATTTTAGTAACTCACTTCTACCTGAAGTTTGTGATGATGATGATAATTATATTGTTCCGTGGAACAGTGAAAGCTGCACGACTAAAACTTCATCTAAGTTAAATTCCTTATGAGATAAAAGTTATTTATATATTTGGAAATAAAAATTAGTTGAAAGACTAGTTGTAATAGTTATCTATTCTTTATTTTATTGCATTTATTTTCTAGGGAAAACAATTCCACTTAAATGGTCACTTTTTATAAGCGTCTTACTTGCTTACTCACTAACTTAGGACTGTTACCCCTTGTCGAGTATGGGCCACCGAACAACATTCACCAGCCAACACATTCCTGAGCTTTCCTTTACAGTTCTATTAATTCTCTGTTCAGTATTTTGAAGTCTGTCTCCAAACCTTGCGCAATGTGTTCTTCTGTCTTCCTCTTTTCATTTAGCCTTGAGTCGTGGATACGCACTGCTGATGAGTCCCATACCAGGACGAAACTGCCGTCTAGTGCTTCCAGGTTTCTAATGGTGGTCTAACACGGATCGATTCTTGGTTTCAAATGTGTAACTTAACAATCTTCACAACTCCGTATTGTAATAACAATATTCGACAAACGTTTTATAATAAAAGAATTTTGCTTGTCGTACGGTCGTAGACTATTTTTATTTTAGTAGATAAAATTAACTATACATATTAAGTAAGTGAAATTGTCGAAAAGTTTTTTCCACTGAATTTCTGATTCTTTTTCAGTGACACAATAAGCCTACAGCAATTCACATTTAAGTTGGTTAAGCCCCTTTAATTAACTTACTTAGCAGAAAGTCATACGTACGGCTTGTTTTGTTGTCGCGTGTGTGTGAGCAGGTGTCATTGAACTTTACTTACCGCCAACACGCATATTCATTCTAATTGCTTTAATGTTGGTAGCTTGAATAATCCTATGACCTATTCATTTTCCTATTTACATACATGTACATTTTATTCCTATTTATTTGCTCACCAGTTTGATCATCGACAGTTGTATATCATTTCCCTTTTGCTCCGCATGTCTGTGTTTTGTGATTGGTGTGGTGTGATTATAAACGTAATCAACGCTTCGTGTCCATCTTTGGATTTATGCACCGTTGGGCCGTTATCTAGTAACGGTTATCAGGACAAACAGTATATCCAATACCGACCACCACAGAATTGATGAGCCTACATCCACCACAGGTCTTTTTGGATATTGTAAATTATATTCTAAAGCTTTATTAATTCAAAAGAGACAATAAACTGTTTGGTACAAGGTTTCTAGAAACTTGATTATGTGACCCGTATGTTTAAGTAAACCATTAAGTGAGAAATCAACTTACCGCCAACTTCGAAATGTTCATTACAATAGATTATCAACTAACAATTCAACTGATGCCACATTAATATGACTATCGTACGAAAAGTTAGTCCTTGATTTAATTCAATTTAAAGTTATATGAAGTTATATTGGTAAGTCACAAGATATATTGAAACACTGATCAAGTATGTCCAGCTTTTTCTTCAATTCTCTAATGTTTAGCGCTTTGTATGATTAACCTAATTTAATTAACTAATTCTTTTTTTTTCATGTTTCGTTTTTAAAACGTTTCATTTCATTTTCTAAAAATTATCGGATTCATCACTTCTCTGTCCTATTTTCTTCTCTTATCTGTCTAATATCTAGATATATATTTACAAATTGAAATATTCGATTAGATCAATAGTTAACTATGAAACGAATAGCGTTCTTTTCATGTATATAGTAAAAGTCAATACAAGATATTTTCAAGTATACTGAATGGTTGTCAAAAACACCTGTGACAAACAAGTAAGAATATATGCTTTGTTTTTATTTACGCAAAAATTACATACAACCCAATAACTTTGAGTTAAAAAAAACGACATGAACATCTAAAATGTTCAATTTTATTGAATGAAAGAAAAAAAAGAGGGATTTTAAAAGTGTCAAGAAATAATTTTGACCATGAATAATTATTCTGTCATAGTTATTATGTAGTCGGTCAGTCAGTCAGTCAACGTAGAACTTCGTACGTATGTACATAAGTTCAGGTTGCCATACCACATTAACACAGAGACGCAAATGTCAAATCAAATCCCATAGTGATAAAGATAGTATAGGTATTAATGGTAATAAAGAAGACTAAGGTTTGAAGATATTATTCAAGAAGTATAATTCAGTGAGATAAGTTTAGAAAGAGAAAGGTAAAGGTGCTGATGAATCCAGAAGATTAAGATTTGAGAGAGCACAGTGAACGGATGCACCTGCGCCATTACAAACGTACAAGGTCTCTAACCATTGGTGACTTTCGTCTCGCGGACCCCAACCAGGTAGTCTACATCTACCAACATGACTCAGTCCACTTGTCAATGACTTCATGGATTTCTGCTATGATTTGGTCTGGCCGCCCCTGGCTTTCTTCCAACCTACTTCTACACCACAAAACATAGCTCGTCGAGGCAGCCGGTGGTTAGGCATACGCATCACATGTCCCAACTACCTCAATTGATGAAGTTTCACCACTTTATCTATTGATCTGCCATCCTTACCTAGTACTCGTTTCCTAACAACAGCATTGCTTATACGGTTGTCCCACGATATACGAGCAATGCTTCGAAGACATCTATGATCGAATACTAGTAACTTACGAACATCTTCTACTCTTAACGGCCATGCTTCGCACTGCTGCATAGTACATTCATCCTTTGGTTAGCGAACGGATATCTCGCTTAAGCCATAAATGACGCAGGTTGGCAAGAGCCAATCGAGCCTTCTACATCCGCGCTGAGATTACGTCAGTCACCAGGCCATCGTCACTGATGAAACTCCCCAGTAAGTGAAGTGATCAACACGCTCGACTACTTCACTCCCTATCACTAGTTCAGGTGTCGATGCAACCCAATCTTGAAGCAACATTTTGCATTTCGAGGGGGAAAACCGCATCCCGAACACGCTTGCATTGTTGCTTATGGTAGTCAGAAGACTCTACATTTTGTCAGCGTCTTCACCGAATAGAACTATGTCATCGGCATATTCTAGGTCAGTAAGCGATTTTCCTGGTAGAAGTTCAATCCCTGAAAAATCTGACGAGCTTAATATTAACTCTAAGACGATGTCCACGACAAAGTTAAACAAAAATGAAGAGAGTGGATAGCCCTGACGGACACCACTTGATGTAAAGAATTCCGATGACAGTTCGCCATAAGCTTTCACTCGACCAGTAGATTAGCCCTTCTAGGGTTACTGCCAGTTCCAAGCCCGGATAAACCAGTAGGATTAAACCATGGGGTTACTGACCTCATCTCGCTAACCAGAAAAAATTATAATATCGGTATAACAAACCTTTTAATATGTTTATAAATGAATAAAAGAATTTCTATGATCATTCATTTTCAAATACAGAAAAAAAGCAAGTGAACAAGTTACTTAACACAGTTTCTTCATTAATTACTTGTATGACATTTAGTGCAAAAAGTTAGGGAAGTAAGCATGAAATAAATCATGTTTGCGTGTACATAACACAATGCCAATTAATGGCAAGCATTACACATTAATCTAAATTTACATTTACATATATCTCTATCTATCTATATACATGACGCCGGAATTTCCTTTACTCTCTTTTTCCAAATGATTGAAACTAAAAGTTACAATGGTAATGACATGAACAAAAACTAATTAATATCTGTGTCATTGGTGCCGCTGGAAAAAAGACTCATCTAGTTTTCTATTTGTTTCACCGTGTAAAAATGTTACGTTGTTGTTTTTTTTCCGTTTGTTTCACTAAAGGCGTCAGTCATTCTTGGTGTTTTGCTGTTTGTTTTTTGGTAAATGGAATGTGTTTTCATACTTTTTTTTTTGATAGTTGCTTGTTGTTATTGTTTAAAAAGGGAAATTATTCACTATTGGTAAAAAAAATGTGCAGTATGCATGTTATCTACAAGTGTCAGGCATTGCAGTTGTGATTAGAAGAATTTCTTTTTGGACAGCGTTATTTTTTCAACTAATCAACGGTTATTGAGTTTTGTTATGCAACGATAAATTCCGTCATTTATAACATAGATTAAAAGTGTTTATTATTCAATGATATGTTTGTAAGATCCATTTTTTGAAGGTTTTGTTTGTGAAAATCCCTCCATGTATACATACATTTTTAATTTGTCCTTTTTGATCTCTTCAGTTGTACATTTTGTTAGTCTGTTCGATTCCATTTTGAGATGATAATATTTGTATTTTATTATAGTTTCTATTTCCTTTGCCTTCACTGAGTTTCTATGTTTCTTTCTGAACTGCATTGATGTTGTTGTTTAAGCTGATACTTAGTCATGGCGACAGCCATATTGATTTGTTTCTCTTCTGATTGGGTCGGTTGCTTGCGCTGAGTGGAATTGTGCATTTTGATTGCGAATCGAAGCACTCTTCCAGAATAAGAAGCACTCTGTGTTATAAAGCAACCAAATATTATCTGTCGAATGAATTTGATCTACCCACAAGGGATAGAATATAAGTTATCTGTTGCTGTGATTTGATTAATTGAACAACTGTTGACGGAATAACTAAGTGGTGATATTTGTTTAAGTAATGATGTATATTTATATTTATGATGAATATTGGAACCATTATTTACCAAAATCACTTGTTTTGATTTAAACTGGGGCGATAGCGCGCATCTAAATTACATTGACAGTAATTCCTCAATCCAAACCTCAGTTTGGATTCTACATATGTAACTACTTCACATTTGACATGTTTGAACTCTAACAGTCCCGACTTCTCAATAGAATTCCAGAAGACAGATGAGGAGTTACACATCAGTACTAAATAGCCACCAGCTCCCGATGTCAACAGTGAAAATGATAACTATATTTGTCATATTCTCAGCCGTTGAAATTAAAATAATTCCATAAACACTTCTTTCAACTTATGTTCTTTTCTGATTGTCTCAGTGAATTAATATTTTACATTTATAAGAGTACAATACATATTTATAAACAAAATGTTACAACCCATAGTAAGGTTATTGTTTGTATTTTTTAATTACAATTCTGTTGAAATTGACTGTTGAATACACAGATTCAGTAAATATTAGAAAAAAGAACTTTAACGACTAATAAGTTGATAGGTTTTGTATTTTAAATTTCTCAAACATATTTATCAATAATGTTGCTGTTGGGGATGTTAGATCCCCAGAACTCACTTGATAAATGTCTTTATTTTGGATTTTATTCATGGGGCTCATCAGTTGACCTTAAGATCAAATTCCGCATGCACGTAAACACGTCATTTTGATATTCCTGAACTATTACAAGTTTACTTTAGTCGGAAAACGAAAGCGAGGATGGTGGATCCGGCGACACGACATGCTACTCAAATCCGATTATCCCAACCTCTATTGAATAAAAGAAGAAGACTTGATATGAAGTAGAACATGTATTATACAAGCATCCAGAAAATACGAGGTCTGAATCCAGGAGAGAATCAGGATTCCGAACCACGGATCCGGGTCGTAAAACGTTACAGATAATGAGTATTTATACGTTTAGGTCGAATAGGAATCAGCATCGAAGTCTGTGACATTGACAGTTAAGACGACCAATAGGAAACAACATTTGAAGTGACAGCGATAGTCAGGACGATCATAATATTGACAAGTAAGAATTCATCAATAGAATTAGACTTATAAAATAATTCTCTTTGGATATTTGATGAATATCCTAACAAAAATCCTTAGCTGTGATTGGTTATAGTATTACTTCAATGTGCTATTTTTTGACTCTCCCAAGGACGTCTCTATGGTGCATAAATAAACGCGATTTATGTGTTTGGATTCATCGTGTGCTGTCTGGGTGTTTGTAGAATACATTTTCTATGCTATGTCAAGATTTCTCGTTAGTTCCTTTCAGTCAGCGGATCAGAGTAGCCTACCTGGACGCTGGTTCATTGTCTCGTTCTCGTTTATCGACCAAGTTGAACCCGTAATAGTTTCACTCACACCTAGTGACGAGTGTAACAGTTGCTAAGCAGCAAAATGCTAATTACTCTAAAGGGCATTGATCATTGAATCGAAATTCGCATATTAAAACAAAGTATTATGGAGTTTAACTTTGAAATAATCCAATGTAAATGTTGGTGTAGAGCTTAAACAAATTTGTCTGTTTGGAATTCTAGGCAGTACAATATACTTTTAACTTTTAATGTTAATCGATTTTAAATATAACTGTGATATTGTGTTCAATCTTAGTTGCTTAGACATTTTTCAAACCTTAATATTGTCATGATTTAAATTGAAAAGCGTACCGCATAAAATAACAATGACGTTGGTATAAAATTATTCCAAAATGGAAAATAGAATTCTTTTGCTCTTCACCAAGCTTTTTGTTTATTTCTAAAGTAATTAAATTTCGCATAAATTCCGAATAATATCAAGGTTATTGATGTTTTATTTCAACATTTCTAATATATCTTTAGATGACTTCAGCGCGAAATATTTTCAGATGATATCATGAACTTGAAAGTACAGTTCGAATACTTTAACTGCATAGTAACCATTGTCAGGTTGGCTTAGTCTGTTTCTCCTCATCGATTCATATTCTGATCTATTGAGGTTACTCGTCTAAATGACATGAAATCACTTGTACTGTGTTGAGTTGTTGTGTGGTTGGAGTTGGTCAACAGAAAACAGTCGATGTTAGTCAATTGTATACTGAGTAGGTAGGTGGTATTGTTTCAAACTGTAAAATCTGCATGATCCCACTCCGAGTCCAACAGTTAGTATCAATCCCATCATGATTACATATATTCTTTGTTAGGGAGTGTTTAATGAAACAAAACATAAGTTTATCTTTTTTTGTCGCCTACTTCTAATCACCAATACTATCTGAAGTTCATCAAAGCATTTTCTCTTCCAAACATACTACTTTTTTATATAATTAGTATATAAAATAGATTCAGAAAAAAAATCAATTACTGAATTGAAATTCCCATGTGTATTTAGATAAAGGGTAAATTAAATGAACACTCAAGCATATTTAGTGATAGTTTAACGATTCAATTATTGGATTATTTAATAGAATCGATGTATTTTATTTGATAAACAAGTAAGAGTTGGGAGAGAGAGAGAGATAGAAATGTTGTTCATCTTGCTTGATTAGTTTCTTCTCGTAACTGATAAAAGTAAATAATACAATGTTGGGTATATAATCAAATCATTTGCATATTGCAATAAATTTTCAGTTAAGCGTAATTTTCCATTAAACTATTTTCATTCTATATCATAAAATAATGATCTAATTTATATGACGTTAAATTTGTGATGAACTAAGGATAGGATAGAAACTTTTGATATAAGATAACTAGTTTTGTATGAGTTTTAGATTAAATGATGTGAGGTTTCAACTTCAAACAGTATGTAACTGAAAGAGTTCAACAAACGCAATTGCTTTCAGCAACAAATGAAGGTCAACATTTTCTATATTTGAGCATCAATGACTTTCAGTACAATGAGACTATGGTCCATTTTAGATGAGATTTATTTCACAGGTTTAAATTCTTTTTCAAGGCTGGAAATGCATAGGACACACATTAGGGAAAATGCTAAACTGAGTCACAAAGGCAAGCCCTCAATTAGAATTTTCAAAGCTAACAGGAAAGAAGAAGGGCAAGGAACACAGAAAGGAGTGAACAAAAATTGGACAGGCCTGGAAAGGGAAACCCAGAACAGAGCAGGTTGGAGAATACTGGTCGGCGGCCTATGCGTCATCAGGGGTAAGTAAGTAAGTAAGTAAGTAGGTAAGTAAGTGGGGGAGCAAGTGAGGAATTATGTAAGTAAGTAAGTAAGTAAGTGCATAATTTAGTAAGTTTGTAAGTAATAAGTAATTTTCAAAATACAGTCCAGGTACCTAAGACTAAAGCTTTGCGGAGACAGTCTACTTAAATGCATAAAAATTGATAAAAAGGGACTCCAAAATGCATATGCGCTGTACACATCATTGAAGTTGTGTGTGTTGGGCCACTTCCTTAGACTTTGCTTTATAGGTCTAATACAAAAAGCAATGGAGCAACGTAGGGAGATGCAGGCGTAGATTGTTGTTGACTGACAACGGGTTCAAACGTTATTTGTTCTCGCAGGATTCCGGAGCTCATGTGATTCGTTGGTTTAGAATCTAAGTTTGTCAACTCCCTCCTAAGTGTATCTTCAATACTCATCTGCCTGGTTAAGCAAAGAATTTTAATCTTCTGTTCTTTCACTTTCGTAAATACACTTGTCAAGAACAGACAGTGATTATCTGATATGATCGTCACTATATATGCTTAGAGATATTACGGGTTCACCTTAATCGATAAACGAGAACGAGACAATGAAGCAGAGTCCAGGTAGGCTAACTTGATCCAAAAACTGCAAAAGAGAAGTTTTGATATAGAGTACAAAGTATATTCTACAAACACTCAGCAAGCACAATGAATTCAATGACACAAATAGCGTTCCTTGGGACACTCACAAAAATAGCACACCAAAATACACAGCAACCAATTGCAGCCAGGAGTTTTCCTGGTGGGAAACGAAATCTGAAGGTCAACTGACCAGCCCATGCTCGCGAACATGACATCAAAAATTAATGCATTTATTCAGCGAGTTCTGGGGATCTAACGTCCCCGACATTATCACTCTACTGACAGTGGCTACAATGAGGTTTCTACAATTACAAATGGCTTGCTTCATCCATAGTGATAAGTAGATCCCGAGTAAACTTTGTTGTGTCAGCAATAGTGTTGGAGACATTAGATCTCCAGAACTCACCTGAAAAGGTCATTATTTTGTAATTTGAATCTGAAATTTTGAATTTCCATGTTTTCGCGCCAGTTAACCTTCAGCTCACATTTCCCTCTCGGAAAATCCTGGTCTGTTATTGGTTGGTAGATTATTTTAGTACGTTATTTTTTTGGCTCTCACCAAGGGCGTTTCTATCGAGTATAAATAAGCTTGATTTGTATGCTTACCGACCTTGTATTTTCTGGATGCTTGTAGAAGAATACAGTTTCCACAGCTTACCAAGACCTGTTGATATAGTTAACCCGGCCGAGGACAAACGGATTAGAATAGCCTATCGTCTCATTGCGTCATTTGTCTTCGCTCTCGTTTACTATGTAAGGTGAACTCGTAATAGCATTCAAGCATATCAGTTAGTGAGCATATCAAATAGTCTTCCCTAAAACCCTTAGCATTATTGCATATCTATCGGACAAATTCTCTTTATCATGTTCAGTGATATATCACCTACATTTTCACACACTCGCTAGAAAATATAATCGATTATCCTGGTATTTGATTTTTTTTATTTTATTGATCCATCCGTTTCAATGATCAGCTGACATAAGACATAAATTACAATAATACTCTCTTTATCTTCTTCTTAATCTTTTCCTTTCGAATATCTCTAATAATTCTATGACAAAATTAATTGAAATCATTTTTTTTTCATTATCTTCTTCCAAAAGTATGGAAACTTCTTTTTTCTCAAAAAAAAAATGATCTTCGATGAAGAGTTATCAGACAAATAAATCACTTTTCTCCAGTTATCTAATCTCTAAAGTAATATAATATGGCAAATATTTTCTGTAATAAATTTAAAACTGTTTGCACTACTGTATTATAATGGCTGATTTTTTAATATTTCAGTAGTCAAACTGTATGATTTATTTGTTGACGTCCAAAATTCTTTCATTGGAATTTAATAGGAATTTGATGGATTGAACATTAAATCAGTCATGAGATAAAAAATAAATAAACTGGGAAATAAATTAGGATTTATCTGTTATTTTGTCATTATTAGGGAAACCAATTGTGGTTTTATTTGAATAGGGAAATGTGATAAAAATTATTCAGGAGACTGTTTGAACATTGGACATTGAATACTGAATATTGAATATTGAACGTCAAGTCGACTAAATAATGAATGGTGAGTAGAAATAATAAAATAAGTTTTATATAAGAAATGTTTAAGTAAATAATATTCATTTTTAAATATTGATTAGAAGTTATGAAGTTATGAGTATAAAAATGGATTCGATGATTAGACAATGTCCTAAAAAAATATACTAAATCAAATTTTAGAGGTAGGTTCAAAAGTTCTGCATGTCATTTAAAATGGTATAGTTTCTACAATTTGAATGCATCATTTGTAAGTAGTTTGTAGAAATAATTCAAAGAATATCTACTTTGGTTGTTTAAATTACATTATTCGATTTGTCTTACGTTTTCTGGTTTAGTAAAGCAAATGAACTTGTGATTAAACAACGCTGGCATCTTCATATAAGTGAGGTGGACTTCTAATCGTTTGCAATTTAATTCCTAAGGAGTAAATTTTTATTTAGAACATAGGGGTATTAATATTACTACATCGAATAACGTCGTCTGGAGCGTTCTTGGGTTACTGTTGGCTGTATACCCGCTGAAAGAAGAGAGGTTGGGTGTAAGATCCATTTTGAAGGCTTCGTGAAAATTCCTCCATATACACATTTTTAATTTGTGTTTATTGATTCCTTCAGTTGTACATTTTGTTAATCTGTTCGATTCCATTTTGAGATGATAATATTAATTGTATTTTATTATTATAGTTTCTATTTCTTTTGCCTTCACTGAGTTTCTATGTTTCTTTCTGAACTGCATTATGTTGTTGTTTAAGATGATACTTAGTCATGTCGACAGCCATATTGAATTGTACCTCTTTTGATTGTGTCGCTTGTCTTGACTGGAATTCTGCATTTTGATTGTGAATTGGAGCACCCTTCCAGAATAGGAAACACTCTGTGTTATAAAGCAACCAAATATTATTTGTCGAACGAATCTGATCTATCCATGAGGGAAAGAATAACACTTATTTGTTGTTGTTAATTTGAATAATTGGTCAATTGTTAGTGTAATAACTGAGTGGTAATATTGTTTATATAATGATGTTTATTTATATTTATGATGAATATTAGAACCGTCATTGACCCAAATCACTTATTTTGGATTTAAATTGGGCAAGACAAGTGTCTAAACTCCCGTGAAAGTTATTCCTCAATCCAAACCTCAGTTTGAATCCTACAATGGGTATATATCATATCATATATAGCATATCCTGTAGAAATCAACATTGCTAAAAAACGTTAAGAAAACGTGACTTATTGTCATTGGTAAATGGTAAGTGTTTCAAAGTTTTTCTCAGGGCTACAGGTGCTATTATTTTAAACACTATGTTGACGTTAAAATAGTCATAGGGAGATCTCAATTCACCGAAACCATTCCATATTCTTAGTTAAAATCATTAATATCAGTGGGATATATCTACGTACGACATGGAATATCCTAGCTTCAGTTCAGTTCTCAGCCTTATAATATAATTTTCTATAAGCTTATCCGTTACTTTCTTTAAAAATATAATAAGTTATAGAGTATTATGAATTGATATAATAGAAAATAACCGAAAATTCGTTTTTCCTGTTCACATTATATCTCCTTATCGAAATGTCCAAATGAGCTTGTTATGCTGAATGGTGTTCAGTGTAGACCAGTTAGTAAATTTAGTTTATAACTAATAATAAGACAGTAGGTGATTTATCAGTAAAATGTACGGCTATTAATGGTTGTTATGATTGTCATAATGGAGCATCAGCCTCGTAACTTTCGATAAAACTTGGCTTTTATTACGAGATCTCACAAGTCTTCTGAATGAAGATTTTCTAATTCTCGGGGCAGAATTTTAAATGGTCTTGAATTATTTTTTTCTGGTTGGCGTCTTTTTAGCGAGTTGGTTTTCTACGCGATGAGATCGCTAACCCTATGCTCAAGCCTCCTTTTTTATCCCGGTTTGTGATCGGCAGTAACCTCAGAAAGGCTACAGACGGAGTTTTGTTTTCTACATATAAATTTTTAATCATGTCACTTTTATATATAACTCAAACATAAAATTTGTTTATGTTCATGCTATTTATCCTTATTGAAATGTCAGCATGAGTTTGTAATATCGCACGGTGTTCAGTGCACACTAATTATAAAACCTAGTTTATAACTAAAAAAAGGGTATTTAATTTGTTAGTAACGTGTAACGATGAAACAAAACTTCCGCTCTGTCGGGTGTATGCAGAAAGTACTGATGATGATAAGTGAGGTTGCGCGAAACCTTAGATTGATCAAGGTTAGACATTTAGACTCTTGGATGCCGGCTATCTCACTTGTCCAGAGATTAGGCATTTGCGCACATGACGAAATGTCTTGGGTTCGACTACTGTGAGTTGCGAAAGTCGAGGATGTGCATAGCCGATGAGTCCCATACTTGGACTTGACGGCTGTCCAGTGCTTCTGGGTTTGTAATGGCAGTCTTACAATGAATAACTCATGATTTCAGTTATAAGCAACCATTTCCATAACTGTAATGAAATATAACAAAAGAGTAAAGGGTTACGTAACTGCCTATTTCTTGTTTCTAGAAACGATATAAAATGAATTTATGTTATTCTGATCAAACAACATTTTATTTCCATGGTCTTCAAACCCTCAAAATCTGGTTGTACTGAACAGTCTCTTCGTCCTGGTGTAGGAGTACTCTCTCTGTCTAGTTCTTTCAGCTTTTCATTTGTTTATGATTTAAAATCTGTAACGAATTCCACAATCTCCAAAAAAACCATCCTATTTTCACAATCTTCTATTTGTTTCTAAATAACAATTCAAGCATCAAAATTTATTATGCTTAAATGTTGTATTGTATCGCGAAAAAAGTAGCGAAAAAGGAAACTCATTCATTCCACTACATTTGGTTAAACATTAACAATCGTTCATGTTAGACCAAAAAAAGAAACCAACTTGAATTTGTATCTTTTAGAAAAAAAGAAATCCATTTCATTCAAACAATGTCACCTTTTTTTGATTTAAACAAACAATGAATCTTTAACAATCATTTAAAAATACTCAGCGCTAATCATTTGTTTACAAAGAGGAAACATTCAATAAAGGAGGATGTTAATAGATTATTATTTTGATTATGATTATTATTTTCATCAAATTCATGTGAAGCTTTTAGGAAAACCAAATGAACTGATAAACATTTTTACTTACTACAATTTTTTTTCCCAATGCATTAAACAAGTGTTTTTCAATGGTGTGGTGGTATTAATGAGAGAAACTAGTCTAAAAGCTGTTGTGCGCATGATTGAATTTTCTCTTGTTTTAAAATATCATGCCAAATGTGTTTTGTTTAATCAGTCATGCAAATCAATGTTCAATTTGCACGTAATAGAATTTTTTCGAGAGTGTAATGATTATTATTATTATTATTATTATTATTATTATTATTATTTAACTGTTGTATATTTCACAAACTCATTTGAGTAAAACAGAAAATGAATTCCGCTTACAAATTCATTGTTTGTATTGTTTTTCGAATAAAACTTTAGTGAAAAGATTTTTTTTGAACTAGAATTGTTGAAGTAACAATTGGGACTAATTTGAGAGCTAAAATGAACAGCAAGTTGAATGTGTTTAAGATCTTCTTTGATGAAAGTGGTAATCATTGACTGTCAGCATTACCGAAATTTTCTAATGAATATTTGAGAATGACTGAAGTGTCAGTCAAGTTTCTTTTATGGCGAAAATAGCATGGGACTATTCAGTTATGTAAATTCATGGAAGTTCACACATTTTGGAAGTGCGTCTCACCAAGAATTAGAGTGGAATTCAGAATAAATTATTGATATCATCAGTCAGTCATTGTTAGACCACTATCGGAAACGTGGAAGCACTGGAAAGATGTTTCGTCTGGGTATGGGACTCATCAACAGTGAGCATTCACGACTCCTGCAACTCACAGGATTAGAATACAGGATCTTCGGTCTTGCTCACGAAAGCCTAACCTCTAGACCATTGAGTAGTGTAAATAACAAATTATCCAATATAGAGAAGGGCAACTGAATAAAGAAACATTTACCTAATTTGAAAACACATTCAGGTTACTACTTTTCTAGTTCCAATAAATATGTAAAAGGTCATCGGGTTTTCATAATCTAAATAGTTTAAGTTAATTACCCTGTAGTGCCTCCAAATATATTCCAGTCCGCTTACATTTAATTTGGTTAAGCCCTTTCGATTAATTTATTTAACCAAGCCATTTGTATTGCAACAATTTGTATGTACCATTCGTTCTTATTATTGTTTGGTTTGTATGAGCTCACATGATGTGTCTCACTTGTCATTTGACCTTGTCAACTACTATTCGTCGCTTTTATTCATGTGTGTGCATGCCTATCTCGTTGATCATATGTCTATCTTATTTTTGTCTGACTATATATTCTTAGTCACTCTCTATCTCAAGGAGTTGGCTCAACAGCCTTCTCCAATTCACGTCGCTTCATTCGTTTTATTCACTGCTTCTCCGCTTCGCTTTGTGGTGTGTCCCAAATAAACGTATTCATCACTACGAGTTCACGTTCTGATTTATAAACCGTCAGACGCTATTTAGTAACGATTGTCTGGACGAGTTAATTACCGAGCTTTAGAACACGCAGTAAATTGACACACTACAACCCATCAATTACAAGATACTTAAGAATCAGTATATGGTTTTATTTAAAAATTTCCGAATAGTAGCTTATGTTGAATGAAGTTTTGATAATAAAGAGCTATTAAGAATCTAGGAGGTCTGAAAAGACAGTTCGTATGAGTTATATCAGTGCACACGGAAATTAATTTTTAGATTGCACTTTAATCATATGCTCACTTATAAGTTGTACTGAAAATTTATCAATAGCATGATAAACATAATTATATCATCGTATCGTAATAGACCTCCGGACTCGGGATTCTGTTGTAAACTAATCATCGTGCGACTCTGTATTGCTTTAATGAGTTCATTATCAGTTCCCAAGATAGAACAAAATTTATGTTGATCGTTCCTGAGGCTTCATCGGCAATCTAAGTAATATCAGGATATTGATTTTTAGGGTTTTTTTAAAAAAAAAGAATAATTTCTCATGATTTCATTGAAAAACTAAACCGATGTCAAAAACTTTTACAGTAAACTCTGTAAATGGAATGTGGGGATTTGATCTTCAACTATTTTCCCTTGTTTCCAATTTAATTTCCACTGATAAAACAATCAAGCTTCTTCACTAATCAAATATAAATCATTTTATGCCTAATACATAAAAATTTGTATTTGTTACATAAGAATAATAATTTATAATTCAACAAAATATTTTTTAGTCGTAATTTAAAAAAAAATTCAATTAAATTGACTTCGATTCATTGTAATATATCAGGCAAAAATAAGAAATATAATTTGATCATACTGATTGAATAAAATCTACATAAACTTCATTGAAATCAGTCTAGTCTATTTTCATTTTTAAAAAAAATGTTCTTTTCAACACTTGATATATATTAATTTTTTTTTGAATAAATTAACAATGTAAGAAAATATAAATTACAAAGATCTACATCTCAAAAGACAGTGGTACTTTTGTTTTCTATCGCCTTCCAAAAAAAATACTAATTAAGAAAATTAAAAAAAATAATAATTGAATATTGACCACCCAGCGAGAGTATTCTACATTCAATGTTCAATAAAGATTGGAAAATCTGTTACAGTGATTAATTAGTCGAGTTTTTGTTAATTTATAATTGTTTTTTCTAAGTAAGATGCTTTATTTAACATAATTTTTCCAAGTCTGTAATAATTGTGACAGAGTATTTGTGGAATTTGTAAGATTTTATAAACGTTGAACATCAAACCTAATCGTCTCGTGGTTTGGAAGTAGCCACCACATCATTGAGACAACATTCAATAATTTGGATACATAATTTCAATCAATCAGTGTTATTAGTCAACTAGTGTCCATTGTTATTTATCGATAACTGTCGTATACTCTACGCATATTTGAACTTCATCAGTCATTTATTTCACATTAGCTTGGGAAATTGAATATCGAAATTCATTAAAGTGAATGCAATTAGATGAGATCTATTGGGGATATTAGTTCCCCAGAACTCACTTGATACATGCCTTATTTTGGATTTCACGTTTGCCAGCATGGGCTTGTAGTGGAACGCTTCTACGAAGAAAATAGAATTTGTGAAAAATAAACATTATTGTTCTCGTTTTGTTTAACTGTACCAGAAACACTTCTTCCACTTCTTGCGGGCAACGTTCTCTTCGCTTTTCTGCCATCTTTCTCTATTGGCTGTTCCCCATGTAATGCCTACCGTCTCCTTAAATAAAACATCTGACCATGGATTTGTTTTAATATTCGTGACATGACCGTAAGTAAAATTTAGTGGTGAGCGCAGTCAATCTGGTATCTTGACTCACTCACCACAGGCTAATCAGTTGACCTTGCAATTTCATTTTCCACCAGGAAAATCCTCGGCTGTGATTGGCTGCTGTGTGTTTTAGTGTGCTTATTTTTGACTGTCCCCAGGATGTTTCTATGATGTATAAATAAGCGAGAGTTGTGTGTTTGATAACATTGTGCTTGCTGGGTGTTTGTAGAATCTAGTTTCTACGCTATATCAAGACTTTTCTTTTGCAGTTTTGGGATCAGGGTAGCCTACCTGGACGCTGGTTCATAGTCTCGTTCTCGTTTATCGACTAAGGTGGATTCGGAATAGCTTCAAGCGTACCTAGTGACGAATCTAACAAGATATGAATATCTTGGATGTATTTTCATGATGAAGCTTTGATTTCATACTGCTGAGGCATACTGTCGTAGGACAAACCAACTGTCTAATATTTCTTAGTTTCCAACAAACATCTAACTAGATTTTCTGTATTGTACGTTTAATAATACAATCAGTTTTAGACTAGATAACATTTCTATGCATATTTTTATTACGTGTGAGGAATATTTTTTTTTTGCTAAATAAAAAGAGAATTATATATTTGAATAGATAAATTTTGATAGGAATAACGACTAGTTTATTTCAAATTACTGTAGCAAACACAGCTCAGTAAAAAAATGACACAATCATCTCTAGCGATTCCATTTCAACTCTGATCTTATCTTTGAATATTCAAGATTGTATCACAGAAAAAAAAACGTATATTCCAGTGAAGTTTAATCGCCATTATATTCTTCAAGCATAAGTGTTACTGAATATTTTCACATTTCAGAGTGCACTACGAATGCGTGAATCCATGAATATATATATATATATATCTTTTCATTTTATCTCTCCAACTAGCTGATAAGAGAGAGAAAAGTGTTTCAGCTACTATTTCTCATCGTAAATCATATTCAAATAGATTCCAGTTGATTCGCAACACTCACAGATGAGCATATAAATTCAACTTTATATGCATAATTAATCAATGAAAATTTGTTTGAATAGTTGCATGATTCTTATCAACCCAACAAAAAAAAAGTTTAGATAAATGTGTTTAAACAGTCTGACTGATGTAAGCGCTATACACGTTGTTATAAGATGGATAACAAAACAGAAAAGATGGGAATCAGTTACAAAAGGTTGATTCAGACAATTTCTTGCATAAATGATGATGTTATTTACTAGTCACATTGTTGTTTTTCTCATCTCATCTCCGGTATTTATTTTCTAGTTTGATTTCGTCATAAAGAGCGTTTCCTTTGTTATTAAACACTGTTTGTTATAGAATGTATAATGTTGTATTCTGTCGTCACGCTCAAGTATGTCATAAATACATGTAAATATTTCTCCTAGTTTTCCCAACCAGACATAAAAGAAAAAAAGTTTTATAAAACAACAAACAATAAATATGTTCATTTTAACATAATTATGGGATGATGGGAAAACTGAATTAGGTTTTGCATTAATGACTAAAATTTTATATATTTTTCGGCAGAATAAAACGTCACAAGTATGAAAATAAAATTCAAAACATTAATAATTAGATAAAAGGAATATAAATATTGATTATTTTCAAAGTTGAACTCGCGAAATGATGGAAGCTAGGCGATCAATAAAATCCTGGGAGCACTGGACGGCCATGTCGTCCTAGTATGAAACTCATTAGCAGTGCGCGTCCACAATCCTCATACATGCGAATCAAACCCAGAACCTCCAGTCTTGCCAGTGAAAGCTTAACCTCTAGGCCAGTGAGGGTCAATCCATTTCGGGTTAGAGAGAGCTGTTTGCCTCAGGCAATGGCTGAAGATTCCTCAACATCATGGGTTAATTGAAGTTAGACATTAACAAAACTAAGTTCAGACTCGGCGGACAAGTGGTTAAACGTCCTCGCACCAGACTGGACGCCCAGGGTTCGATTCCCTTGTGTGGAAGTCAGGTACGCGCGCTTCTAAAGAATCCAAAACTAGGACGAATCGGCCGGCCAGTGCTTTCATATTTACAAAGTCCATCGTACTCTGTCCTGGACCTTCCTTTACAGTTCTGTCCAGTTGGTGTTCATTCTTCTCATGTCTGTCCACACTTCTTGATGTAATGTATTCCTTCCCCTCTCACTTTTATTTTAACCCTGAGAGTTCCATGTGGGGGCTTGCCTTGTGACGCAGTTCGATGCTTTCCTCAGTGTGTTTCCTACCCACTCCCACTGCTTCTTACTGATTTCGTTCTCCATTGAAATCTGGTTTATTCTTTCTCACAGCAGGATGTTGCTGATGGTGTCAAGATAACTAGAAATTCTTTCTTTTTTGTGATCAAATAAGTTTTGGAATGAAATCTGAGTTTGGGCATCAGCTACGGAATAGGTTAAACGTTTACAATTATCTCGTAAAATATATGGTTGTCAATAATTTCTTACTAGCTTGCAGAGTTGCTTTTAAATGTTTGTTTGTTCAACAAGTTGATCGTTTTTATTAACCAGACATCACTTTGTAAGTGAATAAATATTTTTCATGGAAGTTATAGTAATTTTTAAGTTTGCGGATTGTACTAGAGGGTTGTAATTACTGGTGTCAGTCAATAAACAAGGCTACATTTTATAAACCTTCATTTTACATCAAAACATTGAAAAATTCTGTTTGAATCCACGTTAATCAGAAATGAACTTATTTTTTTATGCTACAGTAAGTGTTCTTCCATCATCTTTTTTCATACTGTAATTTTTATGTTCAGGTTTTAATGTTATTACTTACGGAAGACGTTGGAGAACACTTATTATCAGAATCAAAAATATACAATCAAACATGCGTATTTATACAATTATATAAATGTCGTTAAACATTTTGAACATGAATCGAATAATTTATCATGAACATTAATCATATAGTTCATCATTAATGAAATAGTTTATCATGAACATTAATTAAATAGTTCATCAATCCACAATGTGCGTGGCTTTCCCAACATCAAGCAACACAATCAAAAGAGGAACAAATCAATATGGTTGTCGACATGACTAAGTATCATCTTAAACAACATAGATGCAGTTTAGAAAGAAACATAGTAACTCAGTGAAGGCAGAAGAAATAGAAACTATAATAAAATACAAATATTATCATCTCAAATGGAATTGAACAGATAAACGAACTGTACAACTGAAGGAATCAACAAGGACATATTACAAATGTTTACATCAAGGGATTTTCACAAACAAAGCCTTCAAAAAATGTATCTTACACCCCACGCACATTGATTAGGGTGAGCTTGTGTGGTGGTTAAGTTTACAAATTTCACTTGTAACTTACCAAATAATAACCATTCAAGCTTTCACTTCAGTTTTTGATTGAAATTCTGATCAAAAATTATTGAAAACTCACTGATTTCTTTCTATAAAAAAATTTGTACTGCCGGGAAAATAATAATGAAATGTATTATGTAAGCAGTAGATTTATATGTTAACAATTTTTCGACTAGTATATTTAATCCTTGATTGAATTCTTGTAATTTTTTCAAAGTAATCCTGTTTTCCTTTTTTTCCAGTATCTTCTTAATAAAAACTATTCATTTTTAACATGAGATGTTAATTATAACTCATCGAATTCATTTTCACTCTTGTTTTATTTATTACTGTAATTGAGATTAGTAGTAATGTCAGGGATCAGGTGAAAAAAAACATTGTGTGATAGTTTATTTGGCAATAATGCAGTAATTAACATTTATGAAATGTACACTTAACCTCTATTGTTGTTGTTGTTTTAAATGAGTATAATATACATAAACACATCATAAAAATATTCATCAGGGAAACAAAATTTATTTCGACCGATAAGAATATCTTTGATGTTGTTGGTCTTCTTTTATTTTTTGTATTGTAGGTAATTATAAATACCAAACTATTATGTTTTATTCATCATGATGATTACTGAAAAAAAGTAGTATTCATAAGTTATGTATCAATGTTCAATATTATTTATTTATGCGCTGTTTAATTTTAACTGTGGAATATTTATTGTGTGATATTGTGGTGTGTGCTACTTATACGAACGATATAAGTAGTATAAGAAGGGACGTGAAAGAAGAAGTCTCACGGTCAGAAGAGGAAAACGGAAAGCAAATGGAGCAAAGGCAAGAAGTAAATGGAGTACCAACAGGAAGGAAAGGAAGCAACAACAGGAATGGAAGAAGGATGGAGCGTTGGAAGTCACGACTCAAAGATGGTGTGCAAATAGAGTGTTCAATGTAATGTTTTCGTTTTTAATTGACTTCCGCGCCTGCCTCAGTCTTCTCATTATGACTAACATTTAAGGAAGTATGCACAAACCAAACATAAGTTAGAATAAAATCAAATGCTTGAAGTGAATAAAGTGAAAATGTCTTCTTTTTGTTTACTGATTGACTGTTTATTCTATTGAGGTAAGTGAACTAATCAAGATGAGATAAGTGAAGATGAAAATCATTGGACTTCAACGACATTCAGTTATATTTTACATGCGTAAAGAGATCCTTCAACTGCTTACAGGCACAACCTCGCTAAGGATAGAAAGTAGGATGTTCAGGTGTTTTAGTTAAATAGTGAACATCAGAACCGCGTTCAATCGTACAACTTTAACTTTAAGATGTTTTCACTTTGCTGAGGTGTCCCAGACTGGTAAGATATATCGGTCTAGAGCTTTCAGGTTGTGAATTGTATTTTGACTAGTATTATTCTTTAGCAAAACAAACCGACAATTTAAACCGATCTCCATAAAACCTACCTCGATTAAATATTATTTCATATTAATTGTAAAGACTGACTTCCAGTAGAACAATAGACAATATGTTTTTAAAATATATGTTTCAACGTTTTCTAATTTGTAGTCTAGACAGATAACTTGTGGAATGCCATCAAGAAGTCTTGTAGTTCATATGAATTCTTTGACATTGAACATGTTACATAAACGACAATATATATTGAACAAATAGACAAATTTAATTATTGGTTGGTTAAAATTAACCCAAAAAATATAAGATTTATTTGTTTGAGGAAACACTTTGAAATCATAAAACGAAATGTAGATTTTATTTGTCGGGTCAAAACAAAAGATAACTGAATGGACAAAAATCACAATTTCATTGTACGAATGATTGATTGAAATGTAAATTACTTAATCTAAGAATAATTAAGCAACTAGCGATATAATAATTAAACAACTAGCGATATAATAATTAAACAAAAGAATGTGATATCAATAAACAAATATACAGAAGTACATGAATTAATGTTATCGTTAGGAAAATTCGTAAACATTACTGTATGTACTCTTACAGTAATCGATTTGATGTAAATTCTAATGCATCGATTCATCTAATGAATCAAACTTTTTATTAAATTTTGTAAAATAATAATCGTGATTTGAACATTTTTTGTTTTAAATAATTAACAATATTTGTGCATTTTTATGAAAACTATGAATCAAGTAAAAGAGTTCCTTCTGAGAGTTATTAATTTGAAAAAAACATTTCTTTAGGATATGAATGTGTTCCAGAAAACTTTTAGAGTATTTTCTCTTCCAAAAATAATCCTAGTGAGATCTAATGCCAGCGTTCATTCATTACGTAATCACTTATTTCTAGCCCTTTAGGCTTTTGTTATTATCCGTGTTATAGACTGTTTGTTCTTCTGTATTGATTCACAAACTTTTTTTCAGTCTAATAAAATCATTTACATTATACTGATGCATAATCAAAGCAGCTTCTAAATCAAAACACTTTCATGCAAATAATATAAATTCAATGTGTTATTATTGATTTTTCAATATTACAGGTTGCAAGCAGTTGAGGAGAATCAAATTGAATAAAATGAATTCATCTAGCTTTGCATAAAATTTTTATTTTTGCTTTCTGCGATTCCATAGTTCATACACATTGTTCGTTCCCTTTATTATCTTGTATAGAATAAAAAAAGAGATGATGTACATATCCTGGCTTTCAGTATTAGCCATCATTCATCTCTCCTTATAATGATTAGATTCCAGTATATATATATATATTGAATAAGAATACTTAAACAAACTATAAATTTCAAAATTATTCAACTGTGTATACACAAATGCAATAAATATCATGTTAATTTAATGCATAAAATCACCTTTGACCTAAATTCAAATAACGTTACCATGATTTATTCTTTACTATGTAATCTAATGAACCGATTTCCTTGAAATCATAGGTCAACAATTCAATTTTCCTTAATTATTATTTGAATATTGAAACAATAAATCTTTATTAGACGACGATTAGAAACCTAGAAGCACTGTACAGCTCTTTCATCGGCTCATTGGTCCAGAGGTTAGGCGTTCACGCACATAACCGAAATTCCTAGGTTAGGGTGGATATGCGCTGCCCCTGATGAGTCCAATACCAGGGCGAAACAATCCTCTAGTGCTTCCAGGTTTCTAATTGTGGTTTATTAATGATCGATTCATGATTTCAATGTAAAAACAACTATTTCCATACATAAATATTATTATTACTATTATGATTTTATTTAGAATGCGGTTTCAATAGTGAATGATAAAATGAACACAAATGAAAAATCAATTCATTGTTCTTTCGGTGAAAGAGATTAGTCATTTGTTCATTTGAGTGAAATGCGAAAAAAACAAAAACACACACACATTTCTTTTACATTTTTTGTTCTCAAGTAGTTTTATTATATATTTTTTGGGAAACATAGGACACTGTATCTATCTATCTATTCACGTTTATATGTCAATTACAAATGAATTCATGCGTTAGTTAGTTAGTTAATTGAATCAAACAAAATGGCAAATAACAATAATGGAAAAAGAAAACGTAGCGCAAAGCAAAATTGTTTGTTTTTGTCATTACAAAACAACACTGAGAAGTAGATAATAACTAATCTATTAATTATACTGATTGACAAAATATTTTGAAAGAGGGAGAAGGTTATATTCTGGAGATAACAACGATGTTTTATGCTGTTCATTGTCTTTATATTCTTCAATTTAGATCAAACTATGCTTAGAATGAACGGTTTTTAGGCAGAGAGAGAGAGAGTAGTAGTATTCAAACGATGCATTGTCATCAAACATTGTATCTTTTATCACTTAAGCTACTTTTCATAAGTATGACTCATTGAAGATATGGTTCAATGAGTAACTACTAACTGATCATGTGATTTGTGAAGGTTTTCATTTCAACAACATCGTGTTATATATATGTATAAATGAAAAATACACAAACTCGGTCTGTAGAACGTTTATTTACAAAATTTATGATAAAAAATTACTCTTCTGATGAAAATACTCTCTATTTATTGAAATAAACTAGTCCTATCTGCGATGTGCTGGTTAGAAATAGTTTACAAGTAGATCTGGCATGAAGTTGCATGCTGTTTGATAGTCACCATCTAGGTTTACTTGTAATCTTTGGTGTATTGATACTCTCTACCTGGTTTTACAGTCAGAAACGTTACCATTGATCTGTTGTTGCTATGACCGACCCTTTGTAGGATCGAAATGCATTTACATTTCTTGTACCATTCTTAGAGGTTCTCGAGAGTCACGGTTTTTAACAGTTATATGATACATCCAATCTCAATATTTCGACAGAACAATATTTCAAAGTTACTCTTTGAAATTTGACCCATCAGTCGATATCCAGATAGCGAATCGACTCGGTTAAGTAACTATTGGTTTGAAATTATACTGTATTTTCAGCTATCATGTCCATTGAAGAAAGGTTTCATCTTTATGGATTTGTAGCTCAAGTGGATGATTATAGTGGAGTTCCGATCTTTCAGCTGCATGTTTTGGTTGTGGAGCCTTTATTGTTCTTCTGAACAACGTCGTCAGCACAAACTTCAGGTTTTCGAATTTCTCGACTCATGACTCGTAGCTTGTCCCCTTAACCTTGAAATTGATTGGTTGTTTGTGACATTTAACCTTTCGTTTAACTACATTAACTGACGAAATCTATTAAGCGTACATACTTTACGAACATATTAGTTCCTCTACTGTCTAACCTTCTCAACAATCATTCCAAGGGGTTAACACTAAAATCTTAGAATAGAATTCTACTTAACATATAAACCACAAGTATAATTTTAATATAAATATCCTCAATATAATTGATATATAATAATCTGCAAGTTAGACAGTATCACCATTAGATATCGGCTCAGTGGTTAAGAGGTTAGGTGTTCGGCATTTAAGAAAAAAGCTCCTGGGTTCGAATCCTGCTCTTTGTGAGAGTAACGGATGATGCACACTGTTGATGAGTCCCATAGCAGGGCTTGACGGCTTTCATTCAGCGCTTCCAGGTTTCCAACATAATTCATTTCATAATTCATGAACAGAAAAGTGAATGTTGAGACGAAAAAAATTTTTACTATAGAGTATAAAACTATATGATTTAACTTGTTATCTTTCAAACAAATGTTAACATTGTTACAATAAACTGAATACACATTTATCTGTTTAACATATTAAAAATGATTTCCGATTTTTTCCCCAGTGTTTTAATTTTCTTTACAAATTTATTCATACTACTTAATATACGCATATAAGTTAGTAATATGAAAATAAAATCTAGAATACTTATGATAAATGACAATCATAAATCTTTATTATTATAATTTTTTTTGAAAAATACATGTTATGTGATACTTATATGTGATTTTATTTTTTCCCCGAATAAATTATCATCCCAAATAACACCAATATAAAATATATATATATATATATATATATATATATATATATATATATATACAGAGAGTATCGAATTATCTTGATAAGTGTACCTGTTTTCTTTTCAAAAAATTACAATTTTACAAACGAACTATTAGCCATATCTATTTATAGCCATGATAATAATAATAATAATAATAATAATAATAATAATAATATGTTCTCTTATGATGATAAATCAGTGTATATATATATATATATATATATATATATATATATATATAATTTTAGTCAGTAGTCTACAAAGTTACACAAAATTTTTTTTTTACTAATTATTAAATGAACCCAATAACCGTTGTAAGTAATGTGCAAATGTATGTACGTCAAAAATTAATTTATTGTTAGTGAAAAGAAACACTAATTTCTATCATTATGATTGTACGTTAACTTTATTCTGCGTAATTATATTGTTGTTGTTAGAAGGCGTGAGAAAAAACACACTAACCCAGTGTAGTTACTATGGTTTGTCTCGATTTCAATGTACATCATGTATATTCACTTTGATATGAGCCGTCAAAATCAGGAGGGAAAAAAAAAGAGAATGATAACACGGCTATTTGGGAAACGTTTTGATTATATTTTTTTTTTGCCCCACTATTGTATTGTTATCCGGATGATATATTGATACAGTTTAAGTATTTTTTATTGTGTAGTGGACGATAATAACATTGTTAGAATTTAATGGGAACATATACGTTTATAAGTGTATATATATAGAGTGTAAGGTGATTTCAAGACACAATATATACACGATATATATATGTATGTATATGGGTTAATTTATATATATCTATATATGTACTTGATTAATCTTGATGGTGAATTATTTTCACAGACTTAGTGCATGTTAACTAATTTATTCCTTTTTTTTCTTACAAATATTAATAATTTGATTTATCCCTTTGTTATTTTGTAGTTGTATTTTTTATTGTTATAGAATAATGGATTAGTAAAGCAAGGGTAGCAGTTCTGCAATTGAAGAACATCTGGAACTCGAAACAAATGTCTTCCGGCTAACCGAAAAAATCATAGTTTTCAATATAAATGTAAAGACACTTCTAATGTATGGGGCGAAAACTTGGAGAACCGCGAGAGTCCTCCTTTACAAAATGCAAGTGTTTATTGACAGTTCTCGCTGCATAAGATACATTGGATTTGTTAGTTAAACACTAGAGGTAACAACCTACAGTGAGATTTATGTTGGAGAAGAAATAAGGAAAAAGCGTCGCTGGTAGATAGGATACATATTGAGGAAAGTATCCACCTGCGTCACAAGACCAGCCCTCACTTGGAATCCTCGAGATCGAAGGAAAGAGGAAGACGGAAAAAGATAATAGGCCGAAGCGGTTCTATATAACTAGAAAAGGACGTCTATTACAGGGTACGTTAAAGAATGCTGGTCAGCAGCCTTTGCTCGATTAGGGCTAACAAGCATTAATAAGTAGGTAAGTGGTACTTTCCGTGGGGAAGGCTGCCTAATGTAATATTTCATGGAATCTTGTTTTATCGATGAGTGAGCTGACAGGTTGAAGAGGATCTGGAATTCGGAACAATCGTCTTCCGGCTGACAGGAAAAAATCATAGCTTTCAATATAAATGTAAAGACGATTCTACTATATGCGGCGAAAACTTGAAAAACTACGAAAGTCATCATCCAAAAGATATAGGTGTTCTTAATTAGTTGGCTACACAAAATACCGAGGATCCGTTGGCCAGTCACCCACCATCAGCAATAACCTATTGTGAGAGAGAGCAAACCGGATTCCAACGGAAGAGGAAATCTGAAAGAAGAGCTGGAATATCCTAGAAGACAAACAAATGATACAATTCATTTAAAATATATTCCCATTAAACGTGGTTATATTCATTATGAAGTTAAAAAGTATAGATAAGATTAATTACTTTGATAGGAAAAAACAATTATCTGGTTACATTCAATTTAACGATTAAGTGAAATCTGATAAATCTAGATTTTAATTTTATACACTATGATATAAAACCAGACACAATCAGCAATATCATACTGCGGGAAAGGACAAATCAAATTTCAGCAGAGAGAGAAATCAGGAAAAAACGTTGGAGGTAGATAGGAAACACACTGCGAAAGGCTCACAACTGCATCAAAAGACAAGCTTTAATTAGAATCATCAAGGTCAAAGAAGAAGAGGAAGACCAAGGAAAACATTACGTCGATAATTGAAAGCAGACATGAAAAGAATGAACAGCACCTGGGTAGAATAAAAACGGAAAATGCAGGAAACAGTAGGTTATAGAGTTCTGGTCGTCAGTCCGTGCTCGATTAGGGCTGACGGGAGTATGTATGAAGGCTTTTTTGAACGGCATTTTATGAAATCTTGTTTCATCGATGTTTAGGCTTACAAATTGATAAGAGTTGACAAACTACTGAACTTTAGAGAGAATTGAACTAGTGGTTCATTTTAGTATAGAACTTCTCATCAGTGCTCAGCCTTAATTCACTCAAGACTTCCGGATATCTTTACAAACATTTTCCTTTCAAATCTTTCGGTCACTAATCAACGATCTGTTCATTGTAAATATCTTATTCAGCTGATGACCAGTTGAAAGTTGAGTATTTTCATGAGTTAATATTCCATGTGAATGCACTGAGAAAATTGAGTAAACTTTACTGTTTTAATTTTGATTGAACTATACTATGTAAACAAAGCAAAAGGAGAATTCTAGGATGCATACATTTAAAAACTAATTCTCATATGTCAGTCTTAATGTTAGCAATAGTAAGTCATTGTACTCCTGAATTATTTATTATAGTGTATGTCTATCAAACAAATATACACGATGAAAAAGAACTCTCTAAAATACATGACTAACCATTTCTAAAAATAAATTTAATTGAACAACTTAATCACATCTCGAAATTAAAAAGTAAATTATTAGGATAGACTTATAAAACTATATAATTAAACTTTACCAAAGTCTACTGTAACTAGAATAGTTCTACCTGAATATTTTCATTGGTAAAAACAACTTGAAAAAATGACTTGTATGAAGTCGTGTGACGTCAGAAATATAGATTTCTACTTACTGAGATATCGTCAGAATGTTATGGTTTTATTATTGTTGAATTTCTGAGCAATGATCAATTTACTTACAGATATGAAGTATAACTTTGGCATTTATTGGTACCTGCTAAACAAATGTATCGATTTGTAATAATGATTTTCAGATGTGTTGACTTTTAGAGTGAAGAAATCTATTGACCAAATAGCATTTTATTTACTCTCCAGTTGGTGAATACTGTCAACAAGAAATAAATCATCACTTACCAAACCACTTATTGGGTTTTCTTTGGATTCTTGAATTATGACAATTACAGCAGTATATTAGTCATTCAAAGAATCATGATACTAGGAACATTGTATTCACGTCATGACATTTGCATCTCACAAGATTGTTTTGTTGTATTCGATAAAGCAAACGATTTTCCTGCTTAAAGTGAGCTCGTTCCATTTTCTTTGCCGTGTCTCATTATTGCACTGTGAATTTATGATTGCCACAGAGCAGATATTTCGGACGTACTGATTAATTGCCCATATGCCGAACACCGTACACGCGAACCATCAGCCTAAGCAGTCGAACGGAGCGCCTACACGCTGATAATAGAATGTTTTACGATTATTAAAATTTAGAAATAAGAAGGAATATTATTAAAATGAAATCTTGAGTAATTAGTCCGTTTTTATAAATTTTGATAGAACAGTTCAAAAACTAACTCCTTTTTTAATTGTTATATTTAAAAAACATAAAAGTTGCATTCAGTTAAACCAAATTGTCAAAAATGTTTTTCCGTGATAGAGTTGTGGAGATTGTTGAGTTTCACTTCAAACATGAATCGACAACACAAACCCCCACAACCTTATGATGAAAATTATCATGTGTTCATCAGTGACCAGCTACATGGGGACGTTTCTTTGAGTTCCAGCAAGAATTCACGACCAGTGGTTTTCAATTCTATTGGATGTGGAGCAGTGCCTCCCGAAGAAAGTGCAATAACGTAGGTTGACTGAAGTTAGAAATTAGCACCGGTAGTATCGAGGTTAAGCATTCTTGCTTGAGACCAAAGGGGCTGGATTCGATTCCGCTCAGTAGTGGGAGTTGTGGATGCATACTGAGGCTAAGTCACATATCAGGACAAAATGACTGTCCAATGCTTCCAACTATCTAATGTTGGTCGAACATCAATCGGTTCATCATTTCAAAAAAGATTTTTAATAACAATTCTTTCT
>OX103974.1:37106954-37129730 GCA_944470395.2 Schistosoma turkestanicum | reverse complement strand
CTTGTCGTGTTTCCGTGATCTCATAAGGCCGCACGCGCGCAGCACGCGCCGCTCAGTTACCAGTTGACTATAATTTTACCCGCGACCAGGGGTTGTCTTAAGGGCGCTCACCTGGTCACCGATTTCTTCACCACCATCCTTCATTGTCAGGGCCTCGAAACGGCCTTAACCTTTAAAATAATCTAGGCAGATTTAGAAAGTTTAATGCACCTCACGGTTATGTGCATCATCCTCGCACAGGGACCATGTCATTCATGATTGTGTCGTTTCAATTTTTAACATATGTACAGCCGAAATGAGTACTTTTCAGTATATAGGATTTATTTATTGTTTTCTGGAAAATAACACCTGTCCAGTGACTTCAAACATTCACTCAGTAAACTATCCTAGGTAATAAAAATTCAACCGGGTAAATGAATTGGTCACTTTCACTGTCTTGATTATCAAGAATCTCTTTTTAACGGATGACGATACTCTAACACAATAAATAACATTTAATGCACTGAAGTTGTTGGAATCATTTACCCGATTGCTATTGTGTGTAATTATTTATCGTTTCGATTAATTCGATTTGTCTTTGATGCATGTTTAATTAAATATTTAAGTATTATAGCTTACGAAACGCAAGCTAATCTCTATGTCATTAATCCATCATCAGGTTAGTTATCTAACATTTCTATCGATAAAATTATATTGAAATAACTTTTTCGTTGTATGATATGTCATTTGATAAGAATTTGACATAAATGTATATATGCTTTAATCAGATTTCATACTTATACCGCTAAGATTGATTTGTAGAAAATGACATATTGCTTGTTACTAGATTCAGGCATGCTAATGTTGACTTTCATTTGAAAAATTTAGATATTTTAGATAAGCAAACATTATCAATCCATAATTTGTCATGTCTATAGGTCATTTCCTGAAATTCTGTCTTAATCTTTCTTGACACATAACCTTTGTACAAGTTTCATTACAATTTTTTTTTTAAAAAAATAACATAAAACTGTTTTACATCTATTGTGTGAATGTCATGCAATTAGTCGGAAAATTTTATTCCAATGACAGTAACAAGTAGTTTTTATATTGTATCATGAATAAACTACTGAAAAAAATAATAAAAGCGACCGATGTAAATAGAGTATTTCATTTATTGTTAATTACTATTTGCATATCTCTTATCTATTTTGTCAGATAAAATGTAACAATTAAAATGCTGGTAATCAGAATTGTTTTAATTCTGAAATTTACACAGTTTTATGAAGTATCTTACACTTGATACAACTGAGAATAAGGTGGGAAGTTTATATTACTCTTGTGATTTGAAATCACATAGTTTCCCCTAAACTTTTTTTACTGAAGAGTAAATTGAATATTTTAAATGCAAACAGTCAAAATTATAGTAAATTTTTAATTTGATGTGTTAAATATTTTTTTTTAAATAAAAGAGACAAATATGTACAACAAAACATCATCAATGTTTGTGTATTCACTGTTAATTTCTTTCCCTCAAGGTTGATTATTTACCCTGTTATATATTGCCCGACCGTAGCTGTTGCCTTGACGTGGTGATCGAAGTGGCCTATCTTGATCATCTAACCAAGCTATATTGGCTGGAACATGTGTTCCTGTAGGTTCTACCATGCCAGGCAGGTCGATTGGAAAACGATGGGAGTAAAAGCAGCTACTCAAGGTCTGAGGGCTAAGTCGTACTGCTGACTGTAGAGAGGTGTGAGAGCAGTAAGGTGTTTCCCTCGGACAACCAGCACCTGCAGTGATGCTGGCTTCTCACAAGGAAGGAGGGGTCTAGAAAGGGTTAACCCTAAAAATGTCACACCTCACCTTACCTCAGGGATTTCCGTAAGGGCTTTTAAACAAGAACGGAGCTAACACTTTAAATACTACCCATAAAAAGGACGTGTGTGACTGGCCTCAAGCAGTTGTCCCTTGGACTCTGCGATCATGCTCCCAGGTCTCTGAGATCAACGCTATATGTTAAAGTCTGATGACGATCTAATCAAAAACCATATTGTTCGCTTGTATGTACTGTTCCAACGCAAATCTACCTTCCTTTTCAGGTTCCTCAAGAAATATTCTTCCACGGCGTGGGCAGCCGGTAAGTGACACTCGCCCTCATACTCGAACCAGCACACGAGACCAAATCGGTCACTATCAAATCCCTCCTACACCCTCTAACATCTCGCAGTATAGCAACCTGAACTTATGCACTTATGTGCGAAGTTCTACGTTGTAACTGACTGACTGAATCATTGAATTACAATGACCTTTGACTATATATTCTTATTCATGATGATTTGAGTGATTTTTCCTACGTCAATGTATGTTCAAATTGCAAATTCAATATTTTTTTATAAAGTGAATCTAGGCAAGGTAATATTTATGTCACGTTTTGTTTAGTCAGTATTCACTGTTGTATACCGGTAGAATAGCTTCTCAGAGAGTTGCGATGAGATTGTTGGGAGAGAATTGTCACCATGTTTCGATAAAAACATTTAGATAAGAATGTTGAGTTTTAGGGGGAAGTTTAAATTTTATAAGGGATCTGATACTTTGATAATTTAGAGTTGCATGAAAAAAATATGTAATTCAAGCGGTCACCTGAAACTGGACAAGTATTTCTTTTCAGTGACAAAATTACCAGATCGAAGTGTTTATTAACAGTTTTCTACGTCAGATACTTTGGATCCGTTGACCAGATACCATCAGCAACAACCTATTGTGATAGAGAACAAACCAGATTCTAGCTGAGAGATGAATTCAGAAAGAGCACTGGAAGTGGATAGGACGCGTAGTGGGGAAAGTACCCAACTGTGTCACAAGGCAAGTATACGTTTGGAATCCTCAGGGTGAAAGGAGAAGAAGAAAGCCAAAGAAGAAAAAATATTTTTTCTAAAAAACATTGGGATGTGATCGATTATAATCCCCTTTCTTAAAGACGTTCTAACTGGACTGGGAAGCATAACGCTAGAACGATTCAAATTTCAATCAATGAGAATATTTTAAACCTAATTTTTTTATTATTAATTTAATTAGGCAACATTGTCACTTGACGAATGAACGAAATCATCTAGTTGTCTAATAATCCAAATTGATATAACGGCGGAAAATTTCATAGCTCAGCTGGATGACTATGGTGGAGTTCCATTCTCTGAGTTGAGAAGTTTAACTGCTAAATAAACCAAATTTGTTGTTGAAAATTATTTGATTTCAATCGGTCAGTACAGCGTGTATCGATAATTTCCGAATAGTGTTAATTTGAACGATTCTGTTAGGTTCGTTAATAGGTATGCTTGAAACTATTACGGTTTCAACTAAGTCGATAAACTAGAACGAGACAATTACCAGTGTCCAGGTAGGCTACCTTGATCCGGAACGGCTTAAGAGACGTCTTGGTATAGCGTAGTAAGTGTATTCTACAAACACTCAGCAAGCACAATGTAATCAGGCATACAAATCTCGTTTATTTATGCATCATAGAAACCTCCTTGGGACAGTCACAAAATGGAACATCAAAATACAAAGCGACCAATCACAGCCAAAGATTTTCTTGGTAGGAAATGAAATCTTAAGATCAACTGATCTGCCCATGCTCGGAAAAGTAAAATTCAAATAAGGCTTTTATCAAGCGAGTTCTAGGGATGTAACGTCCCCAACAGTTGCTTTATTTTTTTTTCTAATCAGATAACTGTCTATGCAGCCTATTTCAGAATCACAAACTTATTATATACCAATGAATTAAAGTGCCCATTTTATGAATGTTTAGATTGAAAATTACAGAGAAAATACAAGTTATTTCTTCACATATATAATTTTACAAATTATATCTTTGTTTAATAGAAATTAATTCACAGTGATATAATTTATATTTAGATAAAAGATACCGAATAGAACGAAAATAAAACTATAACTATATATGTAATTTCTCATGGATAAACAAGTGTACAATTACAAAGCTGAGGTCTAAATAAATAAAAAAATATTCATATAGAAAATAATACTCAAATGTATATTTGCATTACTGGCTTGGGAAGATTATTAAGTTTCGCATTTTTGAAATTCATGCAAATTAACTGTGCTCGCTTGTGACTAGCTTCATGAGGAATCTTCTCCGAGTTCTAGTGGGAGGTTGTGACCAGTGAAGTTCAACCTGTTCGGGTCTACACAGTAAATACCGAAGACTATCTATGAGGTTGCGCAACTCCGTGAATTGATCCAGTTAGGCGCACAAGATCGAAGGTCCTGGGTTCGAATCCTGTGAGGTGAAGGAGGGGTGGCTGCGCACTGCTGATGAGTAGTCCCATACCAGGACTTGATGGTTGTCCAGTGCTTCCAGGTTTCTAATGGTGGTCTAACATTGATCGATTCACGGTTTCATAGATGAGTAAAAGTGTATATTTGTCATAAGCCTTTTTTTATTTCTCTGTTACCTAGATGATACTTAAGTAAAAATGTTTACAAATTTTATTTATTCGATTACCTGGAAATGTGCACAAAACAATTCCATTTTCTTTATGTTATTTTGTTTGAAAATTGTACAGTGTGTGGAATCGATCAATGCAATTACTGTTTGTATTCATGTGACGTATACTGAACTAGTCATGCATATAATAAGTAAGTTTGGAATTATTTTTCAATACTGATACAAATTATTCTTACATAATAACTAACAGACGTTTGTAATATAATATGACCGATTATTTGAAATAATTTGATCACACTAATTAACTTATAGTGTTTATTTGATAAATAAACTATTAAACTAAACAGATTGGAACATACAGTTAGTTGAGATAATAACTAAAAAAAAAGTATGGTATTTGTTTATGATTTTTTCCGTGATAGAGTTATGAAGATTATTGAGTTTCATCGAGATTATGTATGGATTATTGGTAGAAGCCTGGAAGCACTGGGACTCGTTAACAGTGCACACCTACAACCCCCACGTGCGAGAAACAAACCCAGAACCTTCGGTGTCATATGCAAAAACGTAACCTCTTGACCACTGATCAGCATACGATGGGGTCTAAATCTTATTTTATTTATGGTATTCTGTGACGATCAACCGTTGTCTTCAGTAAGTAAGTGCCTCATATCCGCTGGTCATGGCTTCTATAATGAAAATCATAAGAATTTGCTCACTAGCGACTAGTTTCGTGAGAAAACTATAACAGTTCTTGATCCAAATTTTCAGGGTTACATGAAGAAAGGCTGATAAATGTGGTTAAATTATTTAAGTAACATTCAACGACTTTTTCGCGACTTAGTCTCAAAAAGAGTGAAATGAATGAGATAAGAGTTTACATTGCGATAAGCTGCACTGTGTTCCTTAAATATTGAATAAAACATAGTACAAAGACATACTTGTATCTATTATTTTTGTATCTATTATTTATGTTTTAACACGTAGTATCTCATCATTAAGGTTCAAAGAGGATGTCATTGATGAAGAACGTTGAAAAAATAAAAGATTCTTATTTTTTAGGATTTATGCGACTGTAAGATAGTCAACAATAAGCAATGCATTTCGAAATTCAATTATTTGTTCTTAAATCATTATATCAGAGGCCAATAATAGTTATTAACTAAAATTTTCTTTTAAATCTACTGTGTTTTTAATAGCGTCGTCCATTTTATGTCATATCGTTTCGTTATATATTAAGGTTGCTTGTATTATACTTTCGTCCTTGTACAGAATGGATGTTGTAATCACGGATTATTGAACATGAAAGATTCCTTCACATAAAACACATTTATACACTCCTTGTTGATTGATCTGAAGATGGATTCTTTCGAATTGGTTGTTCAGATGTTGGCGATGGAGATAAATGACTAGCGCATGTTAAAGTTATCCTTTATTGCTAGACTTTAGATCATTATTAATTGTAAATACGTCACTGAATACAAACACCATGTTTTAAAGGATTTGTATAACTGAAAACTTTTGAGAAGTCCTCAGTGACGTTCCAACTATCGTCGATTTGTGGAGAAAATTTTACCTTAGTTCAGTGAAATACGTATTTTGAACAATTTATTTTTCTCAGTAGAGATGGATATTGACTGAAACGCATGTTTCACCCTAGATCGGTAACTTGGTAGCTTTTAGAGCGAGCGTTAACGGATTCAAGTCCCGAAGTGAACGTCAGCACTGAATTTAGGCTACATCCAGCTGACAGATTTCAAAATACGAAGAAACGCACTTCCTGAATTCTACAACTATTGCCTGTCTACCTCTACTAATAATCATTTTACCTTGAAGGTAACCATTAAGAACTAGGACTTATTAAACATTAGTTTCGTTACTGCATAGGTTTTAATCGGTAGTACGTATCCACAACTTTACCGAGTATATAACATGATGGTCCTTAGTGTACGCTACTGAAGAGGCTTATACTTTAAAAAAGCAGATGTACAGTGTTTCTTAGTTTACTGTAGTCATCATATTAAGATTAATCTTTAAAGTAAAAATTATAATATTTGCTATAATAAGGCTAAAACTAAGACTGATAATCCAATAATATATGTATTGACTGGTTATAACTCTTCCTAATCCCTCTCTCATATATGTGTTTTGAATCACTTTGAATCATCTTCTTGTTCATTCTCAGGATTTTATATATAAATGCTGACAAGTCCTATTCCAGGACCAAACGGTCCAGTGCTTCTAGGTCTCGAATGACACTCCAACACTGATCGATTCTTGATTTCAATGTTTATTAATCAATGAATGAGTGAAAAATTCGATGCAACTTGTAAACTATCTGACATTAGTTAATACGCGAGATGTAAAATCTGAAATTGATAAGTTTGACTTACTGATAGAATCATCATTTTCAATTTTGTCTAGAAAAAAAAATTTTATTGAATGAAAAAAGAGCTCTTCACCCCAAACACAACAAAAAATGAAGGAGAAGAATGTCAGTGTAGCAACGTTAGCCTCTGATGCAGCAGGTCTCAACATTCACAAAAATGAAAAGCAAGATTCTCCAATTCAGCACAACATGAACCAACCAAATCACACTTGATAGTGATGCCTTTTTAGGTTGTAGAAACAATTACGTACCTTGGCAGCATGGTTGACGAGCATGGTGGATCTGACGCAGATGCGAATGTGCGGATCGGCAAAGTAAGGGCTGTATTTCTACAACTAAATGACATCTAGAACTGCTGACAAATATCAACCAATATCATAATCAGGATTTCCAATACAAATGTCAAGACAGTTCTACTGTATGGAGTGGAAACATGGAGAACTACCAAAGCCATCATCCAGAACATACAAGTGTTTATTAACAGTTGTCTACGCAAAATACTTCGGATTCATTGGCCAGACACGGTCAACAACAACGTACTGTGGGAGAAAACAAACCAGATTCCAGTGGGGGAGGAAATCAGGAAGAAGCGGTGGAAGTGGAAAGGACATACATTGCGGAAAGCAACCAACTGCGTCACAAGACAAGCCCTCACTTGGAACCCTTAAGGTAAAAGTAAAACAGGAAGGCCAAGAAACACATTACGCCGAGAAACAGAGAATGATATGAGAAGAATGGAAAAAAAGCTGGAAATAACTGGAAAGGGAAGCCCAGGACAAAGTTGACTTGAGAGCACTGGTGTGCGGATTATGCTCGATTGGGGGTAACAGGCGTAAGTAAGTGAGTAAGTAACACAAACAATATTGTATACACTACATAAATTTATTCTTGTAATCTAATTAAATATATTTTATTCCAATTTTATTACGGCAAAACATTAGTATCATATGATTGGTTTCATGTTCAGAGAAATATATCGAAATATTATTATTATTATTATTATCATGATTATCATTTTTTGTTACATATTTTTCGCAAAAAATTATAAATATTAGTGTGTTATCCCCCTTTCATCAGCATAGAAAAGAAGAAAACAAATTTCCATTTATAATCTAGAAAATTCTTTTGATAGGTTCAACTAATTGATACAATCCTCATTTCCAGTTTCTTTTAAAAAATCTATATTTTATAATTAAAAAAATGATCCCTTTATCCTAAACGTAACAACAAATTAAGAAGAAGCAACTGCAGCAGCAGATCTTAGCATACACAAAGAGAAAAGTGAGATTCTCTGATACAGAACAACATGCACCAACCAAATCACACTGAATGAAAACGTTTTGAAAGATGTAGAAACGTATGCATCTCTAGGCAGTCTCATTTTTGAGCATGATGGATGGGATGCATATATGTGAAGGAGAGAATCGGCAAATCAAGGGCAGCATTTCTTTAATTGAAGAACATTCACAACTCTAAACAACTCTCAATCAACATCATCATCAGAATTTTCAATGCAAATGTCAAGAGAGTTCTGCTGTTTTGGGGCTGGGAGTTAAAGAACTACGTACGCCATCATCCAGAAGATACAAGTATTTATTAGGAGTCATCTAAGCAAAGTGCTTCTGATACGTTGGTCAGGCACAATCAGCAACAACCTACTGTGGGAAAGAACAAACCAGATAGATACTGAGGAAGAAATCAGGAAAAAAAAGCGCTGGAAGTGGATAGGACCCATCATTAAGAAAACAATCAGCTGCGTCACAAGGCAATTTCACACTTTGAAATCTTAATGTCAAAGGAAAACAGGAAAACCAAATAATCGATTACTTTGAGAAACGGAGACAGACCTGAGAAGGAAGAAAAATTGAACAGAACTAAAAAGGAAGGCCCAGGATAGAGTAGATGCAAGAATGTTGGTCTGCCGCCTATGCTCCATGAGATGTAACAGGCTCGAGTAAGTAAGTAAGTAAGTAAGTAAGTAAGTAAGTAAGTAATATTCTTTCAAATCAACTTCTTGTCCTTGTGCGCTTACAATAACATTCATTTCAATAATAAAATAACTGATCATACAGGTTAATACATAAAATTCTTTGTCTGTAATATCTATTTGTCTACATAAATAATCTTATTCTAACCTATGGAATATATTTTGTAATCTAATTATATGTATACTTCAATTTTATCAACAGAAAAACATTAGTACACATATGATTGGTTCAATGTTCCAAGAAATAAATATATCGAAATATGATTATTATTATTATTATTATTATTATTATTATTATTGTCATTAATATCATTTTTTGTTACATACTGCTTCGGTTACGCGCTAGTGATTTTCTTTTCTTTTGCACACAGAGATTTTTTTTCAATCGCAAACTCATCGAAACCAATTTATGTCATGGCTTAAAAAGCTTAGACAATGAATGGTAGAATCAATTGTGTCCTACTTATTATTTTTTTTTCTGTTTTCTAATGCTTTCTAGTGACGATGCATTGGAAATGCCTTTTCATAATTCATTAGCTAATTATGAATGCACAAAAACACAGCCACTTTTTTTTGTTCATAATAAAATAGTTAATGCAATGAATTTTCTGTCTGTCTATTACAAGAATACCACCGTTATTTATGATTACGATTCATAATAAAATAACCATCTATCATTGTGATATATATTTGTAATAGGCGATAAAAATAATCATTGTCTTTCTCTCTCTCTAAGCTTCCTTAGTTGGATATTTATATCATTAACTATATTCCCTAACTGTATGTATATCAGTGGATGCGATTCATCTGTGTGAAGATACACTGAAAAATATATGAGTGAAATTGTATTGTTTTATAAGAAGGCATCAGTTAGGATACTGCAGTATTGGATTACTGTTTCCTTCTAATAGGAAACTTTTTCTGACCAGCGCTTATCTATCATTTTGCTGGAGATCGAACACAGGACTGTGCAAATATATATATATATATATATATATATATATATATATATATATATTAAAGTTATATTTATTGTATCATATATTTACGTTATCGGTTATGAGAGTTCATTTTAGTAATGACCTACTTACTCCAGTTACCTCTCCAATGGAGTATAGGTTGTCGACCAGCGTTTTCTAACTAACTCCTCCCTCCACTCTCTTTTCCCTCGGTTCCTGATCCCCGTTCATTTTTCTATGTCTGTCTCCAGTTCTCAGCTCAATGCGTTCCTTGGTTAACCACTTTTCTTTTGGTCTTGTAGGTTCCAAGTTATGACTTGCCCTGTGATGCTGTTAGGTGATTTCCGCGGTGAGTGTCTTGTCCACCTCTAACTCCGACTGGAGCTCTTTTTGGGGTTACTACCGGTCTCAAGCTCGGATAAAGGAAGAGAGTTGGGCGTAGGGTCGGCGACTGCATCCTGTAGAAAACTAGCTTGCTAAGAAAACGTTAACATTAAAAAATAATAATGGCTAGAAAAAACTTAATTTTTTTCATAATTATGTTTCCGTCTATTCTTTAATGATTAACCGATTAATGAATGATTCATAATGGTCATAACTTTGAGGTTTTAATAATAAAGGTAGAATTTATTATTAAAGCAAGTGAATTCATTAGGTTGAACACAAGAGACTAGATATAAATAATCAGTAATCTGTTATCGTTATAGGGTTGTGGAGATTATTAATTTTCAGTGAAATCAAGAATCGATCATTGTTAGATCACCATTATCATGTACACACAAGTGACTAACTTCGTGAGCAGATTTTCGGAGTTCTAGTGAGGAGCCTTGATCAATGGGTTTGAGGCACTTACCTTTCGAACACAGTGGATGAAGTCGCGCGAAATCGAGAATTGATTGAGGCTGGTTATTAACATCGTTGGATACTGGCTAAGTGATCTTGAATCTAAACAATCGCGCATGATACCGAGAGCCCTGGGTTCGATTCTCAAATGTGAGGTTCGCGTGTGCACACTGCTGATGAGTTTTATACCACGACGAGTTAGCCATTTAGTGCTTCCAGGTTTTTAATGATAGACTAACAATAATTGATTCAGGACTTCAATATAATCAAATAACAGAATGTACTTAACTCAGATTTCGCATCTAATTACATTCTTCAGCAGGTCTTGTATTGACACTTATCAAACTAATAATTTGATGGATAAGTCAAAATGTTAGATGTTATCAACTTACTGTTAGAGTATTGGCTTAAGAGCTCTTGGGTAATCTAGATCCCCAGGACTCATTTGATCAATGTCCTAATGTTGGATTTTATTCATGGGCTGATCAGTTGACCTAGAGATTTCATTTCCCACCAGGAAATTCGTTGGTTGTGATTGATTGATGTGTTATTTTAGTACGCTATTTTTATGGTTTTCCCAATAACGTTCCCATCATGTATAAATAGGCGTGAATTGTGTGCTTGAAATCATCATTGTGTTTGCTGGATGTTTGTAGAATACACTTTCTACGCCATATCAAGACTTTTTCTTCAGTTAGGTGGGGAAGTGGATCAGTGTAGCCTATCGTGTCACTGGTTCATTGTCTCGTTCTCGTTTATCGACTAAGGTGAACTCGTGATAGTTTAAAGCATTTCAAGTGACGAGCATAACAAGAGCATAGGTTTTCTAAACAAAAACGTCAGTATTTTTTTAAATATAGAAAAAGTTACTAGAAGTTTGGGAAGCATTCTATGTATTATAAATGTGGTAAAGATTATTCCATATATTTGTAAATAAAATTTGTGATTCCCCAATCTTTTGTTTCTGTTCAAAATTATACATAAAATAGTTTAAATGTTAACGAAATTGGTTTTGTACAATTTGAGAATGATGAAATCAACTAAAATGTTCAGATAATTGATACGCATTATCAGAGCGTACTATTACAATTTTCGAGGAACCAACAGCCATTGTTTTTTTCTGACTAAAAATCTATAATAGTAAAGCATTAATTATGGGTTCTCAGACTGATCAGGATTATATCCGCTTTACATCTTGACTAAGTAAATCATACCTGAATTAATAACCGATATTAAGCGATATGTTACAATGATTAGTATCACTTAGAATTCCATTGATATTGTTGAGTTTATCTAAAGTCTTATAATAGTAATAGTAATTAGAATGACAATGGTAAAAAACGTAACAGTATTCAATATTATCACTCTTCAATAAGGAATTATTAGAATCAACTGTGTTCAACATATATTCAATCTGAAGTGATAAACGGTTTGTTAAATGTTAGTTTTAATCACCTATTTTTTTAAAAATCGCGATTATTCTTTACCTGTGTAAATGTTACAACTAACACTTCGTTTTCTATCCATTAAATAAGATCGGAAATATCTTAACACGTCAAGTGTTGCGTTTTGGGTTTGTTTTTGTACATGTTTCACACTGTATTTATTTATTTTTCGTTTGTGCCAAACATTTGTGACCAGGCCACCTGATTCCAGTGAAGGAGGAAATCAGGAAGAAGCGGTGGAAGTGGATAGGACTAACACTGTGGAAAGCAACCAACTGTGTCACAAGACAAGCCCTCACATGGAACCCTCAAGGTCAAAGGAAAAGAGGAAGGCTAAAGAACATATTACGTCGTTCAGGACAGGGTCGATTGGGAAATACTGGTAAGCAGCCTATGCTCCATTGGGGGTAACGGGTGAAAGTAAAGAAAAGTAAGTACCTTGAATAATTCTTACACTACTGGTTTATTCTTAAATTGTTGTATTCAACTAGGTCCCAGTAATAACTATTATTACTTGGCTTTTTATTATCCGTAGCCAAAAAAAATGAAATTTAATTATATACCATTATTTATATAATTTGATGACATGATGTAAAGTAGTAAACACAATAGTTTTCTTCCAACACAATAATTTTGGCAACAAAAAAATTAAGAGAAAATTTAGTTATTGGACATAAAATCTTAACGAAACCAAAAAAAACACGGAAAACTTTCTTTTTTTCCATGAATAATAAATAAAAATTACAATTTAAACTGTTCCACTGTTCTACCACAAAATTTAAACAAAAAATAATTTCTCAGACTTTAGTAAAACAAAAACAGAGCAAAGATTTAAATTTAATTTGTGGCGTATATTAAACACAAGTAAATGATAATAATAATAACAATAATAATTTTTATCACAAAAATAAATCTCTCTCACATAAAAATAATAATAGTAATAATACTAGCAAATCATCATAGATTTACATACATTGCGTCTTTGAACATTGATTACAAAATTGAACATTTACCTCTGTTAAAAACAAAACCACACTAAAGTCTCCAATAAAAACTTGTGTGTTGTCATAGTAATTGAAGCCAAAACAAAAATACACATACACAGATATTTATGTATTGAATTTAAACATCTTTTCTTATATAATTCTACAAGTTTCATTAGTTTTATTTATTTATTTTCAAAACAAAAAATAAATCTTACATTACCATGGGAATTTTAAAACATAGTTCATTTTTAAACAACAACACAATGTTATCTTATCAATGAACAAAAAAAACAAATCTATCAAGATGGATTGCCAATTAAATATGGTACATAACAATGTATACAATTTTGGTTTAAACAAAAATCTTTGTTTATTTTTCAATCAAATTTTGAGTTTGTTGCTTAAATTTATGTTTTTCTTTTTCATTCCTATAAAAAATGATCTAATGAAACATATTTTTGTAAGAGAAATTATAAAGGATCAACAATGATAATGATAATAATAATAATAATAATAAAAGTTTATTTAAAAATTGTGATTTTTTTAAAAATAACAGTGTACCCATTATTATTATTATTATTGTTATTACTATTACCATCTTAAATATAATTAATAAAAACAATTAATGAATTATTCAATTATTTATCTTTAAAAATATGGCGAAAAAAAACAAATAAACACTTTTAAAGAAATATTAATTATTCAGAAAAAAAAAATTTGCCTAGATTTTGGATAATTAAAATTTATTACTTTCTTATCACTGTCAATCTAACTAACTGTTTCTTATTTTTCTGACTGTTTTTTATAAATATTTCAACGCTTAGTCAAATGAAATGAAAGGAAACTCAGTTAGTTGTTGTGCCAATTTTTTTTATAAGTACACTAGGTATTGTAATGTTAAATGATGGAGATGCCTTGGAGGATAGAAAAAGCTTTACATTATCTGGGCAGCATCATTAACGAACAAGGTGGATTTGATGCAGATATGAAGGAGTGGATCGGCAAAGCAAGGACAACATTTCTACAATTGATGAACATGTGGGACTCAACCAACACCAAGAATTTTGAATACAAATGTCAAGACAGTTCTAGTGTATCAGGCGAAAGCTCGGAAATCTACCAAAGCCATCATCCAGAGAGACTTTGAATGACATGGCTCAAAATCGTTTGCAATGGCGCAAGTGCATCCATTCGTTGTGCTCTCTCAAATCCTAATCTTCTGGATTCGTCAGCACCTCTACCTTTGTCTTTCTAACCTTATTTCACTGAATTATACTTCTTGAATAATATCTTCAAACCCTAGTCTTCTTCATTACCACTAATACCTCTACTATCTTTATCACTATGGGATTTGATTTGACATTTGCGTCTCTGTGCTAATATGGTATGGCAACCTGAACTTATGTACATACGTACGAAGTTCTACGTTGCAACTGACTGACTGACTGATCATCCAGAAGATACAAATATTTATGAACAGTTGTTTTCTCAAAATACTGACGATCCATTGACTAGAAACCATCAGCAATAACCTATTGTGGTAAAGAACAAACCATATTTCAGTGGAGCAGGAAATGTGATATGATAACAAACTCTTTTAAAACTAGAATTTACATATCAACTTATTAAACATAATCTGAGCGTTCATTGTTTCAACATTCTAATGAAGATATGAAACTACTAGGTTTGTGATTCGTTTTAAAGACTGTTCATATGAAATGTATTTATATGCCATTTAAATTTGTCGTAGACATCCTTTTGGAGTTAACATTATCCTCGTCGGTAAGAGTAGAAGATATTCATAAGTTACTAGTATTCGGTCATAGATGTCTTATAAGCATCGCTCATGCATCGTGGGACAACCAAGTATGCAATGCTATCGTTAAGAAACGAGTACTAGGCAAGGATGGCAAATCAATAGATGAAGTAATGAAATTTCGTCAGCTGAGGTGGTTGGGATATGTGTTACGAATGTCCAACCACCGACTGCCTCGACTAACTGAATGAGTGACTGAAATATTCTATAAAGTTTCAAGTAGTCGTTTAGTTGAAGACTCACTCACAGCCCCCTTTAAGTTGATGTTTAGCTAAAACATGTGAAATTATATTTGGTTATCTACATTCAGATTTATTTAGCAGAAATATATATATATATATATATATATATATATATATTATATATATATTTCTGTCGGCAATAATGTAGACATTTCCAATCCCTTATGTCCGTCCATTTCATGGAATTTTTTTTATTTTGGGTCGGTTAAATTTCTGAAGAAAAGAAAACCTTGTCACATTTAACACCACCTCGTGCTCCATTTCTGTAAAAACAAATAAAATGGACTATTCATTTGACAGATTCAGTTAAATATATATTTATTTTGATAAGGTTGATATTATTGTTTGGTTTCTTTAGTGTGTGTGTGTGTTTATGTGTGATTTACTCCTTCCCAATATCTGACCTCCAACTGTGTTTCATAGAGATAAATAATCTATCGTTAGAGAAGACAATAACTACTGAAAAAATGGGATTTTTTGGGGGGAATCGGTTTACATATCTGACACTGACAAAAAAAAGCGTTTGTCTCTTCCTAATGTAAATTATGGAATTCAACAATCTGTACGAACTCTAAGTATTGATATTTGCCATTCGAGAACAAGTGGGTTTTGACGGCGTCGAATATGAGAACAACTGAATAATTTGCTAAGATAATTCTTGAATCACGGTGGGTTTTGACGGCGTCGAATATGAATCGTTAATTATATTATAAAGGGGCTAGTCAATGAATGAATGAAATTAGGCATCCTAGTTTTCTATTACTAACTTCGTTGACGCAAAACTTGAAGCTCTTGGAGTTTAATCATCAGAGAAGTAGTGGAAGCGCACTGTTGAAAATGTCTGTCCCTCGGGAAGGGGGGTTAAGAAAAGTGTCCAGTGCTCTTTGGTTTTCAGATTTTGATTAACTACGGTAATTCTTTGTATCAGCTACAACAATAATTCGTGTTCTATATTTTTTTTTAGAACAAAGGTTTTTGAGTTAGTTGAGAATAACAAAAGTGTTAATTATTCAATTTGAAAACTATATTGCAAGTTAACCAGATTTATTGTTATTTAAATTTATTGATACTAGATAAAAAGTAGTTCAACACTGCACTGAATTATTATTCATTACAAATAACTGAGTTTGAAAATGTCAACTGTTGAATGACGGTTGACATGGTAAAAGAGATTATTTGCCTTGACATCAATTGTACTGCGAAATACATTGGATGGATTGACCAGACACCAAACAAAACAACACTTTTATGGGAGAGGACAAATCAGGTAGAGAGGAAATGAAGAATTAAAACTGTGAAAGTGGATCAGACAAGCGTGTTCGACGTCCCCGGTACTGCGTGACAAAAATAGTCTTCACAATGAATTCTCGCGGCAAACAAAGACCAAGGAACACATTTCACCGAAAATTAGAGGCAAATACACTAAAAACGGACAACATGAGGCAATTACTGAAAGGAGTAGGTCACGACAAATTTGATTGTAAAATCTTGTTCGGTGGCACTTGCTCACAAACGGTAATAGATGTTAGTGACTCTGGGTACATTTTACTGATAATTTCAATGTTAAGACCAAATTTCCAGTTGCTCTACAACTGATCTCAGTCATTTGGGAAGACTAAATGCCAGTAACCCTATCATTTTATTATTTCAGGCTATCTTTTCAGTTAATACGATATTCATTAAAAGTATCTTTCTATTATTGCTTATTTATTTACTCCTGTTAACCTTAGTGAAGCATAGGCCGCCGATCAATATTCTCAAAACTACTCTATCCAGTTCTAGCCAATTGTTGTTTATTCTTATCATGTCTGTCTCCATTTCTCGGCTTAATATTTTCTTTGGTCAACCTCATTTCCTCTGGCCTTGAGAGGGTTTGTCTTGTGACTCATTTCTGTGCTTTTCTCTAACTATGTGTCCTATGCACCTCGAGCACTTCTTCCAGATTTCTCTCTCTGTTTAAATTAGGTTTGTCCTTTCTCGCAGTAGGTTATTGCTGATAATGTCTGATGTCATATTATAGTGTATGAAATTAAAGTAGTCTAGCGTGTTGATCACTTCGCTTATCTGGGGAGTTTCATCAGCGCTGATGGCCTGGTGACTGAAGAAATCTCACCTCGGATGCAGAAAGCTCGATTTGCTTTTGCCAATTTACGCCGTTTGTGGCGTAGGCGAGATATCCGTTCGCTAAACAAAGGACGGGTGTACTGCACTGACATTTGCGTCCTCTGTGCTAATGTAGTATGGCAACCTGAACGTATGTACATACGTAAGAAGTTCTAAGTTGCAATTGACTGACTGCAATGAAATTAAATTCTCAATTTACAGTGTACATTTTTTAAAATCATATTTCAATTAGTCGTTAAATTGAATTTACCCGGATAATTGTTCTTCCCTTATCAAAGCAATTAATCTATTTTATACTTTATCGTTATACTGAATATAATCACGTTTCATTAGAAATTGTATCACTTGTTTGTCTTCTTAGGATATTCCAAGTAACTATGATGAACAGAACTTACATTCTTTGCTTTATTTCACTGTATACAGGTGTAAACATTGTTATTACTGAATGAAGCTAGTCATGAAGTTTTTCATTTACCATCTGTCTATTAAAAATTGGCCCCCTGTGTAATGTTGTGAATTGTATTTCAGTCTCATAGCAATTATAGGCAATTATAGGCAAAGACAACAATGAACTATGCGATACAGAATATATAAACACATCTGTCATGTTGAATGCATTGAAAAATAAACAGACAAGTCCTAATTATATAATAATTATTTTCGTCAACTGCTTTGTTCGTCAGTTTTTCACTAACCATTGATGATTTCTATCATTGAATGTTTAGATTTCCTTTGCACAGTTTTGCAGTTAGTCTTGTTGATTTTATTTAAGCTTAATTTGTGAGAAAAATAGTTAGTTCCTTGTTTTGTGTGAATTCATTCGAGAATTAAGTTTGATAATTGAATCATGTTAGATTATTGCTTACTTGTTTTCTACCTGTTGTGTTTTTTTTTATCGACATTATCGAATTTCTTTTATGTGTGTGAATGACAGACAGTTTTCTGAAATATGGCTAAAGTATGTTAGTGTTTTAAAAGCGAACGCTTAACCCCTGGGCTACTGAGTCAGAGTTTGTGCACAAGACTGAAGGTCCTGTGTGAGTAGGAGGAGTCTTGGATGCCCACTGCTGATGAGTCCCATGCCAGGACGAAACGGCCATTTGTGCTGCCAGGTTTCTTGTGGTGGTTTAACATTGATCGATTCATGATTTCAGAAAGTAACTCAACAATCTCTACAACCCTACAAGGCAACTTATCATGTGCTTATTAGTTTCTCGTTATGTGAAGACGTTTCTCCGAGCTCAAATAAGAAGTCGTGGCCAGTGAAGTTAACTGTTTTTCGAAAGTGAAGTAGTGCTCTCCGAAGACAGTGAATGAGGTTGTGCAAGTTCGTGAATGAATCGAATCGAATTTTCATCAAATATCTTTGTTTATCAGTAGTATAAATATTTGACGAAAATTAACACTTACTGACTAATAGTTGTTGCTTACAATTCAAGGTAATTAGTGGTTGATGATTTGATTTGATCAGTTATAGGTTCACTCAGAACTATTATTCTTGACTAAGCAGTTGAATCCCCATTAATCCTCTCTGCCTATCACTTGAGTCCAGAAATCAGCAACTCGCTTGTTCTGTATTTATAATTCAAATGAATACGGTTTATACGCAAGTGGACCACAATTATACCATACATGAATAAACCAGAAAGTGGTTGTAAGTGAGACAGACTGCATATAATAGTTATTGATTCAAACAAATACTAATGATAACAAGAATGTATGCCTAATAATCCAGTTACATAATGTTTATACAATAAGAAAAATATACGTAATAGTAATGCGCATTTTTAGTGATGAGAGTGATCATTCCGTCAAACTCATGATACCTAAATGTTTAGGATTAAATTTTATCCGGAAGGGTAGGCTTATATTTTTAATGAGTAGTATGACGTCATTTGTCATCATTGCATAAATTCTTCCAGCCCTTTGAAAAATTCAACACTGATCTTTATTCAAAATTCGCATTTTTTGTCTTCATGAATCACTGTTTCTAGGGTGAAGTCTGTGTTGTTTTATTTTACAGGCATAGTTATTTTTGTAGAAAATCACAGCCTTAACAGCACAGACTATTGAATCTCGGTAATCGAACTCTAATCATCAGGCTACCTAGGTTTAGTGTTTAGAGTTACGTAGAAATTATTGTGAATCCGTATACAATGCTGTCATTTCAAAAAAAATTTTAAGCGTACGAATACAAACACAATCTATCTACTAAAAACAAACTTAATGAGATCGCTACATTCACCACAAAGTAGCACAGTTATTTATTTCTAGGGCGGCAACCAAACCTATGGGCAAAAACGAAAATTTAAGTGTACTGTGCCGGTGTGAGGCAAGATTGTTTACCCTCAACCTTTTTCTGGTGATCGACTGGATTATGAAGACGTTAACATCTGAGGGGGGGAAGCACCGTGTACAATGGACAGCCGGAACACAGCTGGACGATCTAATCTTCGCAGACGATCTATCGTACAAGCAACAATAATTGCAAATACGATGTTTTCACTTTATAGTTAGTGTTTTTTAATATAATTAGTGAGAAACATCTCGAAATACCATGGAATTAAAAAATTCTGTAAAATAATCAACACATTTTAAAGTATTTTCATTACAACATAATACATAATACCATTTTATATTGACATAAATTAAAAATTGTGGTAATTGCCGTCTTGTAAAATTTTTTCCAGTCACAACCAAAATTGTTTTAACTATACAGAAAGAATTGGATTAACCTTTTCAAACAACATGGATATCTGAAAAATGGAATCAATCATGCGATCATCGAAAAATCATGAAATAAAGCATTCGGTGCTCTAGGGAAACAAAGACTTGAATAACCGGAGTCTATGAGTAGTTTATCCAGAGATTCACCTTAACTTGAGATTGTGGAGAAAGAATTTCTAGCTCAGGTAGATGATTGTGGTGAAGTTTCATTCTCTGAGTTGGATGCTTTTTCGTTGTAGAGCTTACATTGTTTTATTTCTGAACAACATCATCAGCATAAACTTCAGGTAGCTGAAGTGAAGCATTCGAATTTCTCCACGTTTGACCTGTAGTTTGTTCTGTTAACCTCGATTTTGATTGGTTGTTATTTACCTTAATATGTCGTTTTCTACACCTTTATTTTGATTGTGTCCCCCTTTTGATCTGTTTTATGATCTTAAATTTGTTTATGATTTTTTTGATTGGTTGATAAATTGGGTCAATGTCGATGCGTTTGTTGATTGTTGATGGACTTAAGTGCTAAGCTTCTAAAATATCTCTATCCAGTATATTAACGTTGTTCCATTTGAAAGTGTGTCCACTATTGTCCGTATGTATTGATACAAGGGAAGAAGACTGCTAATTGGTATTCACGTAAACAAAGCTGAAGAGGATGTCCACTTTGTTCTGAGCAGTTTATTTTGTAGATGATATTTGGTTTTTCTTCCTTTGGTCAACTACATAGGATTGGTAAAGTGGTTGTTCAGTCAGAGGTTTGAAGGCTTGTGTTTTTACACATATGAAATCATCAATCAGTCATTGTTAGACCACCATTAGATACCTGGAAGCACTGGACGGCCGTTTTGTCCTGGTATGGGACTCATCAACAGTGCGCATCCACGACTCCTGTTAGTTTGTGTGCCACATCAATTCCAAATGGTCTCAGTAGTCGTGCTGAATGTCCCGATATTTCTTTTATGTATGGAAGGATAATCCGTTTATTGGTTCCTGTACTTGATTTCGCTTCTGTTGACGATTTAAGTTGATGTTTTTTGATGAAGTTGCGTGGATAGCCGTTCTTTTGGAAGATGGTCATTAGATATTTTTCTTCGTGTTTCTGCGCTTCAAGTATGCTGCAGTGTCTTTGCTCTATCGAACAACGTTTGTACACCGTTGTATAAATTGAATGACTTTATCGAATTACAAATGTCAAAAACGTTTTCACATTCATCCGTAAACACACAAATTGACATGATTTTGAAAAGTAACTCCACGATCTCCACAACCCCGTAATGTGAGTTAGCTGGCTCACCAGTGACTACATTTGCTCACTAATGACTTCCTCCGTAAAGAATATTCTCCAAGTTCTAGTGACAAGTCGTGACCAGTGGATTTCAACCCTGTTCATGTGTGAAATATTGCTCACATAAGACTGTACGTGAAGTTGCGCAAGATTGTGAGTTGTTCAAAATTAAACAGTGACGTCGTCATGCAACGGCTCAATGGCTCAGAGGTTAGGCGTTCGCACACGGGACCGGAGGTCCTGGGTTCGAATCCTGCGCAGTGCAGTAGTCATGGGCGCGCCCTATTGATGAATCTCATGCCGGGTTTTGCCGGTGATCCGGGACTCTAGATTTCTAATGGTGGTCTAAAAATGATCGATTCATGATTTCAAAAAGTAACTGAACAATCTCCACAACCCCATATTGCAACTAGTGTGTTCCATAGAGAATCCATTTTAGACTGAAAAGACGAAACGTCAAAAGTTAAGTCTTTTTTTTGTTAAAGCCGTCTAAATTAAAACAGCTGTTTAGTTAGTTCCTTGTGAAAAAGATTTTCTATGTGTGTAATAAATGTTTTAGCAACATATTTTATTTGGTATTGTCTGAAAAAAAAGCAGGTGTAATTTAATCCTATTTTTTCTTCTCTGAAAAGACAGATAACTTTAATCTTGTGTATTCCCTTAAGAATGACTTTACTACGCTATAGTTTTTGTCAGTTTAATTACTAAATGGTTAAGTCTACAGATGCTGTAAATGTTAACATGTAAAAATTATGTTTTCGGCCAAAATTCGTGATTAGGTCATTATTATTTCGGCAAAAGAAAATTATAAATGCCTCTTGTTGTCTCAGATAAAAAAGTGTGTACATATTCAATGGTGGTAACGTCTGGAAATTTTAAATTTAAATTCATTTGGACTGTAAAATTGTCTGAAACATCCCAAAAATAGTTTGGCTATAAGTTGTTTCATATTGAAATCATGAATCAATCCACGTAAAACCACCATTGGAAATCTGGAAGTACTGGACGGCCATCAAGTCCTGGTATGGGACTTTTCAGCAGAGAGCATTGACGATTTCTGCTGCCTGCATCATTCGAACCAAGGATCTTCGGCCTTGCGCGCGAACTCCTAACTTCTGGACCACTAGGCTGGCATCCAACGATGTCAATGTCTGACTTGGGTCAATCTTCTGTGTTTCCTGCCTACACCCAACAGTGTTGAACTCCACTGGTTACGTCTTCGCATTAGACATCTGAGAATTTCTTGTTCACAATACGAAGCAGATATTGCATACTTCATGCCATTGTTAGTTTAATTAACCATAACTACTCAGATCTGTTTTATACGATTCTTTATAAACGGGTTTCTTTAGTATGAAGTTTACCAACAATTGGCAAACTAATCACTTTTTTCAATTGTCCAAATACTCTAAATTTAGAGACATACAAAACTGAATTTTGATACTCTAGTGTCTTTTTGTTATGAATAATATAACCAAGTGTATAATTTACATGATGCTTCTCTTCAGTTTTTTTAAACTTTTTTCCCTGAA
>OX103974.1:36921065-37106455 GCA_944470395.2 Schistosoma turkestanicum | reverse complement strand
GTTCATAGTTTTTACGATAAATTTGTGGAGATTGTTAAGTTTCATTGAAATCAGGAATCACTCAATGCTAGACCACTGATGAAGTTGCACAAGATTGATCGAAGTTAAACAATGACACTTTTCGATACTGTTTCAGTGGTCTAGATGTTAAGTGTTCGCATCCTGGACAGGAGTAGTGGATGAACACCACTGATGAGTCCCGTACTGGGACTAAACGACTGTCTAATGTTTTCAGGTCCCTTATGATGGTCTATCAGTGATTGATTCATGATTTCGAATCCTCATAAAATAGCTACTACCTCATTTCAGTTATTAAAATTTCCTTAAATTATCAATTCTTTTCAACATTTATTCCTTGTACTATCATTTTTCGATGAGTTTACAACCAGAGTTTATTTCGTTTTGACAGAGTCTTGCTTTTTTTTCATAAAAAACTTAAAAACTTAGTTATACTAAAAAAGATTATGTCATTAATGATTTTCAAAATAGTCATTTGTTGGAAATATTGTTCAAAATGATCACTGCCTGACATTTATTTATTTTTAAGAAAAAGAACAAAATAGGACAGTCTGAAATAACTTTTACTCGTTTGACTATAGACAATAGAAGAGAATTGTATCTCTACATATTCTCTTGAATCACTAGGCTGCATTTTGAACATCTGACATAATCTAAGTTATACCATATGAGTTATGCGAAGTATAAAATAGTAAAGTGAAAAGTTAGTTGATCAGTGATAAATTATCTAAAATTGTTGCTCTTTTTTTCACAATCTCTCACTTATTACAATTATAGTTTCGTAAATGCGCATTAAAATAAAAGATTGCTTGTAGCTGACAATTCATTACAACTATTTTTTCCTTCTTATGTTTCAATTTTGACAAGTGCAGGAATATTATAAGTTAACTGGTTATAAGTAAATGTGTCTTATTTTATAAATCTTCTCTCTTAGTTGACAGTAATTTTAAATACCGAAAGAAACGAGACACAATTGACATTGTTATTGATCGATGTCTTTTGTATCCTGTACAGATTGTCTCAATATTGCTATAAAGTCACAGGCGTTATCAGCAGAAGTGGGTGATGGCTAAGGGCAGAACTCAAGAAATGCGTCTCGTCATATTTAGCACTCGTAGGCTGGATGTACCTAAATCTTGGAGTTTATGTTCATTTCAAGACTTGAACCCAGTATCGTTCGCTATGAACGTCATCGTGTTATTCCCCTAGCTGCGGATTTCAAAGAGAAACTCACTTTACAATGGGGTAAATGTTTAATTGGCATAAGAATCTTCCATATGATGAGATGATTTCATAAAATCTTGCCAATTGATTGGTGAGTTTCTCAGAAATATGTGTGATTCATGATGTTTTATTTATTAAATATCTTAATGAGGAAAAAGAGATTATTCTTTCGTCATTTGCAATAGATAAACAACTTGTAAAACCAGAGGGTACTGGACATCCGTTTCTTCTTGATGCTGAACTCCTTAGAGGAACAAATGCATGATCTTGGAAAGTTTCAGTGTAAATGCTTTTGAAAAAAGTTTGAGTGCATTGAACTCAGACGTCTATCTTCATCTGACCTCTTCAGTCTCAGTTATAATCAGCATTGTTATTTTATAAAATTCCATTTTTAAAACAGAATTCTATGTAAAATATATTTTTGTGAACAGTTTATTTCGAAAAGCAATTATCCCAAGTATTTTCATTATGTTCATCGAATTGAATGAACGCATTAAGTAAGAATGGAAGGAAAGGAAGAACACTGTTCAGTTAGCGTATTTTTGAAACTGCACACTCACATTTACATAATTATACACATAGCTATCATACTCACTAATTCGTACAATTGAGTTATCTAGACTTTGAAAATAAAGCATGATATTCTTCTGTTAATTACTTTCCGCATAATTGTCCTCATTCAACGGAGAAGCCACACTTCTGGCGCCTAAATTATAACTAGAAACCAATGTATTCAAAGAATTAAAATAACAATTCAAATTTTGTTTTCTTAACTTTATTCATTAAAGGAATCATGATGATAAAAATTTAATTTATTCTTTTGTTTCAATGTCATTCTTATAAGTTAGTTCAACTATATTTATTTTTTATAAAAACTACTACCTTTACAATAAGTAGTATAAATAATAGTACATAGACTAATGGTTGTCATAATAAGCATTATTTATCACAATAATGATGATAATAATATTATTTCACGTTAATTAAATTAAGTTTCAATGAAAAATAAAATAAAATAATAAACTATGTGCATAGAAAATAATTTCTTTGTTTCTTTTTAATTTTAACGGAAAATTGTTATTTTATTCCGTTGAAAATGTCAAAGAAAAGCGGAATATTTTCATGAAGTGATAATGTTTGTTTTATGAGCAGATATTCTGAAATAAATGACATTTATTATTCTAGTTTTTAATGGTTTTATTGGCTTGCTTCACGTACCTAGAGAGATGGTAAGAAACATGAATATTTTGAGGAAACAATGTAAGGTGATATCCACTCTAAATAGGGATGAGGCTTGCGTTAGGTATAATGAAATGTGTTCGATCAACCTAAATGTTGCCATCAGTTGTGATCTGTTCACGTCAGGTGATATTGTTGTACACTGTGAAAATCTTGACCACTAATCATAAATAATTGTGATCATAAATGTCAAGTTGTGAAATATTAGATTTTCAAATAACTCCGCCTGGAGCACTTCTATGGGCTACTGCCGGTCCCGAACACGAATAAAGGAAGATGGTTGTGATTTTGATTGATGACCCTGTTCTGTAGAAAACTAGCTGGCCAAAAAAACGCTAACCAGAAAAAAAATAATCCGAAAGATTTTTAAAAATAGATGTAACAGTAAACTTAGAAAATGATATCAATGAATCAATGTCCAAAATTGTAAGTTACATTTGTACAGCGATAAATGGCTTAGTTGATATGGTTACTTTTCAAACTTTTATGGATTTGATTAAGAGATTATATATATTATATAATATATATTTATATAATATTATATATAATATAAAAATTCATTGGAGCTCTATGTTGTAATAAATGAAGCGAAATAGATGCAAGATCAAAGTTTGTGTCATTAAAAAAAAAATCTAATGACAAGTGATTTGATCATAACTGAAATGAATTTTGATGAATCAAAGGTCAGATAATTCACTTATATAAAATCAATGTATTGTTGTGACTCTTCCACTGTATAAATTTTTACTAATGATAACTCATGTCGTGTTCACTGAAATCATGCAGTGATCTAGTTTAGACAATCATTAAAGCCTGAAAGCATGGAATATATGTTCTATTGACTCTCAAATTACACAACTATGACCTTCGGTCTTGCTCTGCATGCGCAAATCGAGATACGACAACATATAAGCTAACGGAACGTAAACCAGTGACACAACAACATAACAGCCTCTCTATTCTCTCGGGCTAAGCCCAACTAACTAGAGCAAGAAGTTCAAGGTCAGCAGAAGATTGCATGATCCACAAACAGCATCGAGCGAACGAACTAAGAAGTATTCAATCCAAGTGTAATATGTGCAGTATAAAAACTGTTCTTAAGAGAGTTACTAATGGAGAAAATTAACCAATGAGATTTAAGAATTTTCCAAATGGTGAACATGAGCTATAGGTCATAAGAGACATTGTTGGCGCAAAAATAAGAAATTAGAAATGACGCAAAATAAATTACAAATTCAAGCAATTTCTAGGGATCTCGCATACTCAACAGGTTCCACATACGAAAACCCAACCTTTAGACTGCCGTTTTGAATAATTAGCAGACCATAGGTTGATAGGAGAGGTGATGATATCATGAGTTTTTCTGAATTCAAAATAGTTGTTGCTTAATTTCGCTTCGTTTTAGTTTAGTCTGATAATTGTTAAAAAAAAGATATAAATTTTATTTGTACTGTATTAATTTACTCAGCATAACATTGGTCTTTTTCAGTATGACAAAACTTCACTATAATATTCTTTGTGTAAAATTACCGTAAATTCTCTTCCACATGGTATGAAACTTGTAGTTTGTGATATTTAATAACTGATCATCAACTTCGTTTAATATTCGGCATATAAGTCAGGGAGTTTTACGGTTGAGTGAAGGTTGACAAATCGCCATTTGTATCAGTCTTCTATGTTCTAACTTCCGTCGTGGAAATCATTATGTTTTCGAATTTTGAGTTTCAGCAGTACGATCGAGGATATAACAGGAGTAAATTTCATGGTTATCGTCATTTTAAATGTATGTTATTGCTAAATAATTGTATTTTTAATAAAACTATTTTTAAGGTGAATATTAGTTGGTAATTTTTTCATCAAGGTTTGATTTTATGGGTTGGAGTTGCTGACTACATGCTCAATCCTTGTCTTATACTCAGGTTAAAGATCGACAGCAACCGTAAAATAGCTCCAGACTAAGTTATTGATTGATAATACTTTTCGAATTTCTTTCAGAAAATTAAAAGTTACCATCTTGACCTAAATTCATTTGACATTACGATAGAGTTTCGAATTTTCGTTTCCTTTTATTGTCAGTTTTCTTTTAAATTGAATATCAAACTCTGATAACTATAATATATAGATTTTTAAAAGTTTGTTTTGTCTAAATATGTGAACTATCACGAAATGGCTACTTTAGGCACACACATTATAAAAAATTTGGATAATGTTTTGTAACGACCGTAAACTGTTGTTTTCTCAAGCTATCGATTATGATATAGAAAAAAATTAAATATGTATGTTGAAAAGAATCGTGAATCAATCATCCAATGCGAAACATCATTCTCCAAAACTCCAAAATGAAAAATCATGAAGGAAATTCTTGGAGTTCCAGTGAGAAGCTGTGACCAGTGGGGTCGAATGTAGACAGTAACTACCAAAGACAATGGATGAGGTTGCAAAAGATCCTTAGATTGATCAAGGTTAGACATTAACACCGTTATGTGCCGGCTCAGTGGTCTGAATGTTAAGCGTTCGCACACAATACCGAGGGTCCTGGGTTCGATTCCCATGAGCGGTGTTCCTGGATGCGTACTGTTGAAGAGTCCCATTCCGGGACGAGTTGGCCATCCTTTGTTTCAAGGTTTCTAATGATGGTCTAACAGTGATTTTCAGTTTTTTATGTTAACCTTGATAGTAAACTAAAGATAAATAATAAAATTGCGTGTAGTTTTCTAAAAGTTGTTGGTTAAATGTTTCAGAAAAAAAAATACAAAGTATAATTTATGCATAAAATTTTGTTAGTTGAACTCAGCAACTAAATATTTAAAAACATATCTATACATACTAATATTCTACATTAGAAAAGATTTTAGATGATAACAAAACAATATTTTGATAGAATTGTCTGTGTCTATTATAAACTTAAAGGCATGAAAATATTAATATGAAATCAGATATATACAAACATAAATGACTTGTCAAAATCTGTCAAAATCTATTTATTTGTATTGTATTAGTTCGTGTCTTTTTTTTGAAAAGTATCAAAGGTTAAGTTAATGTATGTTTTGATATATAGATATATTTTGGCATGTATATTATTTCACACTGTCTATTCATATCTTTAAAGAAGTCATTTTCAAAAAATTACTACGTCGTTTTGTTAAATAAATGTCAATATCCTAAAGATAAGGATACTTAATTTTGAAATTATTCTAAACGTGATGATGATTCGTTGTAAACTTTTTACTACTTACTTTATTGTCCCTATTGTCCCCAACGGAGCATAGGCCGCCCACCAGTTTCCTCCAACCAACTCTGTTCTGGGCTTCCCTTTCCAGTTCTGTCCAATTTTTATTCATTCTTCTCATATCTTTCTCTATTTCTCGTCGTAAAGTATTGCTTGGCCTCCCTCTTTTCCTTTTGCCTTGAGGGTTCCATGTGAGGTCTTGTCTTGTGACGCAGTTGGTTGCTTTACGCAGTCTGTGTCCTATCCACTTCCACCGCTTCTTCATGATTTCCTCCTCCACTGGAATCTGGTTTGTTCTCTCCCACAGTAAGTTGTTTCTGATAGTGTCTGGCCAACGAATCCGACGTATTTTGCGTAGACTTAGGTGTTTACCTTAGTTTAATTCCCTATATTGGGTATTCCCTTTTCGTCTCTCACCTGACACGGATGATTTCTAGCGTTCCTTAATTACCACTAGAACTCCAAGAATCAATGTAAGCAAATGAACGCCTATCATCTAACCTTATTTTAGTTTGTTTAACATATTTGTTCAGGAACAGTAACTTAACTTCATACTGATTACCATATAAGAAACATTGATCATTTATACCTTAAAATTAGTAAAGTTTTGACATAAAAATATGACATCAGAAACACTAACTGATTAATTAATTACTCTATGAAAAATTGCTTCGAAATGTTAATCATTTTTAGTGTAACTGATGTGAAAGTATTTGTTTTTTAAAAATGTTTCGTTAAAAAAAAAACACTACCAAATAAAAATTACTTTTGTTTGACATTTTTCTACTAAATTTTCTTCGCCGGAAATTCAAACAAACAAAAGTTTTAAAACCAAACAAAAAAACAATCCAACACATCAACATTTTTGAGTTTTCTTCATCCAACATTAACAATTAAGCAGTAATAATAATAGTGATAATAATAATAAAATGAGCAACACTGTAAATAAATATCCAATGTGTTATTCTCCTCAGGAAGTGCTCTTTTTTTCGTAAGTATATCTTCAATTGAAAATGTGTTTTTTGCTCAGTGTTTTGCTAGTGACAGAATAATCATGGAAGATAAATGAATACCGGATATACATATATATTTATAAATGGATACATAAATGTCTATGAAATATTTCATTTTGTATTGTTCCAAATGAATTATTATTAATTATTTGACTGGTGTTTGAGACAATTTTTCAAGCGTCTAACATTGTGTAAATATGACCATTTCCTGACAATTCAAACGCTTACTTGGAAAGGAAATTTTTATATGAATTATGTGTTTTTGAGACAGTAAAGAAAAGTGAAGAAAAACTTATTCGAGCGACAGTTTAAAATCACATTTACATTATGAATAAACTTATAGAGGGAGAATATTTATCGTAGTGTTAAAAATGTTTGATTTGGAGGATTTGTTCTTCAACGTTGATATTATATCAGTTTTAGGATTATTGGAAAACATTTTCTTCTTTAGATATAACTGATTTCCAAATCATCTAAGAGACCCATTGTATCATTGAAGAAAAATCAAGGACTAGAGCCCATTGATTATGAAAGGACTGAAAATTAATTAGGACCATGAAAGACTAGGTGAATGAGCATACTGTTTATTTAGACAAACGTTAGGTTTGAACTGGTATAAAACATTATTCTCGACAGTATATTGGTTCTTCTTTCGCATTCCTTTTGGACCAACTCTACTGATCGTCTGTAGGAGTTTAAAGGAGGTTTCGTGTGAAATGGAGTGGTCGGAATTAACTAAGTGTTCCGACTGACTTCTGTAATCCTTTAGAAGGCTAGTCTGGCAAATGTTCGGAGGTGCATTTCTAAACAACAACCCGATATAACTTGCTCAATACTACATATATGTAATCTGTAAAATGGATAGTGTAGGATCAACAAACATTATTTGGTATAGTGGAAAAATTAGGTTATCTTCCCATAAAAACATTTTTCAATAGTAAACTAATACCGCAAGTCAGAAATCAACTTGAGTAGCTACAGTTAAGCATTTGAAAATAACTAATGACCTTTACTTCTAAGAAAATTTATGTAATTATGGGCAAAGTATGGATATAAGTTATCAGTCTGAAGTGAAGAAAATCTTAGAAACCAATGAAGCGCTCTAATAGGATGGGAGACTTATTAAGCTTAAAGAAACTCAAACGACATACTTTTAAACTGTATAGTTTAAAAAGAAGATTTCAATGGATTCAGTTATGTAAGTCAAAAATTTCAAATAACTCATAGTTATCAATAAACAAGTATGAAAACTTTGAATAGATGCCTCTTTAGGAGGCCAGATAGTCTAGACTGTCAACAAAATTAAGCTTTTCATAAAAAATAAATATTTCACTATTTGTCTAGTTATCTAACAGTAATCAATGTCATTATATCTAGTCTTGATTGTCAGTTCGATTCTTCTAGTGAGGATAACAGTCTGGTTAATGTCATGGTATTAAGTACAGTCACGGAGAAACAACACATGTTTTGAGTAAATCGGAAAATAATCTGTATGAAATCGGAAACTAAGATCTCTGTTGTTTGTCTGTGAACGCATCACATCAAAATGCTAGTCTGTGCCATAATATATACACCTTGGTAATTTCAATACTTTGCGTGTAGTCAACCCAAAATACCTAGTGAGCGCATGCAACTCTTCAAATCTTTGTTATTCCATGTTTCATTGAAATAACTTTTTAAAAATTAGTCTTCTTTTTTTACTTAAATATTTACTATTTATCAAATTGAATATATTTCATATTCTTTCAAATAACTTTCAATACAAACTAATCTTACCGACAATCAAAATTTTGGGCAAAAAAAATAAAAAGTCAAACTCCACAAGTCGATTTACTTATCTAAATTTGAGCAAAAAAATAAATAAAAGGTCAAAAGTTCACATTTTTTTCTTTTGTTTTAATGTAATAAAATGTTACTTGATTGTTTATTTAATTTGTTATTATTTATTACTATTGAAAATTTTCATTTACTCTCGCCTACTTTTCCCTTCATAAATGTTGTCACTTTTGAAATACATTGTTTTTTTTTCGTGTGTTGGACAGAGTTTCTCTCATTTTTTTAGTTTAAAAATTCAAAAAATTGAATGTAACATTGTTCAAAAATAGTATAAATTTCTAGTTTTCTATTTTTCTTTTCAATAATTTTTTATTTTTCAAAAAAAAGATTAAAAGATTTATTTCTAAAACTATTATTCTATTATTGTTGAAAAAAAATTTCCTCTCAATGTAGAATTCATTCAAAAAAAAAAAACTTTTTATGTGCGGAGTTCATGAAATGAAGGAAGAAAAATTCTAGAAAATTATTTAATATTATGAGTATGAAAATTTGCATGTAGTTGTTAATTATTCAATGTTTGTAATTTTTGTGTCAAAAAAATTTTTAAATTCATAAACGAAATATTTGAGAAAGTGTTAAACCATCATTACAAACCTGAAAGCAGTGGACGGCTAATTCGTCGTGTTGTAGAACTCATCATCATTGTTCCAGTCATGAACTCGAAGTAATTCAACAATCTTCACAACCCTTATAATGCAAATTATTATGTGCTCACTAGTAATTAGCTTCGTGAAGAAGTTTCTCTAAGTTTTATAGAGAAGTTGGGACGAGTGGAGTTTCAATTCTGTCGTGTATAGGCAGTTATATACCGAAAAGTTAGATATTTTTATCATTAGATACTGACTCAGTGGTTTAGAAGTTATGATTTAGATTTCCGCGAGCGATGGTTGTGGATGCTCACTGCTGATGTGTCATATACTAGGATGAAACGGCCGTCTAGTGCTTTCAGGTTTCTAATGGTAGTCTAACAAAAATCAATTCATGATTTAGAAAGTAACTCATCAGTCTACACAACCCCGTGATGCAAAATACATTTGATGAAAATATTGTTTATAAGGTGCGTTTATATCTTGTCATTAATTTTTTTAACAAAATACCTTGTTTCGGACTCGTCAACAGTGTATACTGACGAATCCTCAAACTCAGATCAAAGCCAGGACCTTCTGTCTCGAGAAAGAACACTTGCCTTACTGACCCTTTAGTCGGAATCCAATGGTGTTACTATCTAACTTAATCAATTCATAATGTTGCACATCTTTTTCCAATCGCATTCAGCGGATAACTGTCTCCAAATCCCATGCATTCAAATAAACTGTTTTGTATTAAAAAAACCTTTAAGTCTATCTGTATCAATAAGTGCCGTTATTATAATAGCTGTAGCATTTTAAATTAAACTGTGGTTTAAGTATTCATCACATTAAATCAGTTACCGGATGAAAATGAATACAACTTTGTTTACACCAATCAATCTAAACGCAATTTTCAAAAACAAATAGATTTGTTTCAGCGACCGATTCTACATTTCTTTTATTTGTTCTATCATACTTATTTCTTAATAATAAAAATGTTAAAAACACAATCATCAATGATGATATACAGTACATACAAACACTTGGTTACATGTTAAAACTAGTAGACAACAACATTTCAATAATCTACAATGGAAATTTCACAATGATCAATGTATCTTTCTTTATTTGTCATGATATTCTTATTTGTAATATGTTATTTCAATGATACCTACCATTGTTTACAAAACCCAGATACTTTTTGTATATTTTCAATGTATTATTTACTATGGTATCAAAAAGAAAAATAATAATTCATGATATTCTATTCATTAGAAATGATTGTTTAAAAATAATTTTAACGGATGAATGAATAGATTATATTGTTTTTAGAACATTAATTATTTATGTATATATATTTGTATGTTTGTCCAACAATTTGAACGATGTTCAATGTCCAATGTTTCAATTAATGAGTCATTTATTTATATTGGTCAATTGAACTTCTTTTGAATGAATATGTAAACTTTTGACTTTTTCATTCTTGTATACTACATATGTGTTGGTTAAATGTAATAATTATTTGTCAGAAAAAATTAATTATTTCCAATAAGAATCAATTTATGTCGGCTGACGATTGTGTATGCATAGAAAGGTTATATACTTTATTGTTTTATTGTGAATGACATTTTTTTATTTTAAAAATGATTTTTCAATGATCAAGAAAATACGGAAAGCAAATGATTTCGGTTTAGTTTTTTTATCTCTGTAAATTGTTTTGATGCTTATAATGAATTTGTGTAAAGAAATGAGTTAAAAATGTTTATAAGGGAATACTAATGTTTTCATGTGAGATCTTTATTGTTATATGCAATGCTATTGAATTGCGTTTATGGGGATTATTGTTATGAATGCACGTAAACATGTCATTTTGATATGCTTGAATTATTACAAGTTTACCTTAGTCGGAAAACGTGAGCGAGCATCGAGGATCCGGAGACACGACATGCTACTCTAATCCGATTGTCACAACCCACCTTGAGTAAAAGAAGAGGAGTTGATATGAAGTAGAATCTGTATTCTACAAGCATCCAGAAAGTACGAGGTCCGAGTCCAGAAGAGAATCAGGATCCTGGATTGAGGATCCGGTTTGGGGTCATAAAACATTACAGATAATGCGTTTTTATACATTTGGATCGAATAGGAAACATCATCGAAGTCTGTGACATTGACAGTTAAGACCAAATGTTGCGACATGTTGCCTAATACGTTTTGGGTAAAGCATCAACTCGATGCTCTTTTTAACTGTTTGGATGGGTAATATGCTGAGAAATTGCATTCATTGTAGATATCCGATCAAAATCTGTCCATAGTAAAGAATATTGTACAGTAACCAACTGTATAACCTAGCGTAAAATAAATCTTCTTAAATGATAATTTGAGTTACTACTCTCTGAAATGTTTGCTGTGGTAAATTTTTAACTGAATGCTCTGATTACATTGTGCAACTGGAGAAAACTTCATTTGTATCATAAAATTCAATCTAATAATCCTTGATGTTAATTTAGTTTCATCGGACATTAAAACATATTCATATGATTAGGATATTTTTCCCAAATAACTGAAATGAAACACTAGCAAATATTATGCCAAAACAGTCAAAACTTAAATGTACATATTCACGAAAATTTATGGCTTCTGATCAGAGACCTTAACCCTTATTTAAAATTGTAGTTTGCAGATTTAGTTAAACTCCTAATAACGTTTTTTAATTACAACTAACATAAGTTATTGACGAAAACCTTGTAGGTTTATAAAATTAGGTCAAAACATCAACCTCACTAGCATTGTGTAAACATACTTTACGCTTTACTGTACGGAATAATTCACTATGTAAAAGCCAGTTAATCATAGCAGAAGCTGTGTTCGAAAACCATTTTATTGGTTTCTATTATTAAGGGTTGTATAACACTAAAAACTGTCGCTTGACAAATTATAAGGTCCTGGTTTCGAAACCTGCTACTTAAAGGATTCATGGATACACACTGTTGATGACAGCCATCCAACGCTTTCAAATTTTTAATGATGGTCTAACACAGATGTCAAAATTAACTCAACAATCTCCATAATACCATAATACTAACTGTACGTTACTCAACGTTGCTAGCTGAGCATGTTTTCACTGAATTTATTACTCGCAATTATAGTCTAGATGGCTTTGTTTGAGAAAAAATTACTATATTCTCATTCCGTAGTTAATAAAACTATGTCAAATGATCACTGACAATGAAACAAAACAATTTTTTCAATGACCTAAATTAACACCCATTTAGTAATATGGTACAATCAGTGTTAGAAATCATCTGTCTAAAACAATTTTAATACCCTACTGTTGTGTAATTTACCAGGTGAAAAAAAACACAACTGATTGTCCATTAGACTGCCAATTCAAACAGTAAAGTATGTGTTGTTTTTACTTTTGGTGTATTTCATTCCCGACACGGATTAGAAACAAACAACAGGAGAAGAAATTTCACAATCTGATCATTTTAATTTCGGAGCCATTTTGACAATTTTGATTAATAAATAACAATGAAATCATACTGGACATAAAACAAAAAAAGTGTTGATCCGTTCGGAAAATCAAACTTCAAAAATTACAAATCAAATCATTCATTGTCCGGACGGAGACAAAACAAAATTCAGTTTAAATATGATGTAATGTTTTTTTTTTGAATTTTAATTCAGAATTATGCATATTATGTTATTTCTTATGAAAAATAGATTTGTCCATTAATAATGTTTGAATAAGTTTATTTTTGTAAAACTGATGTCTAAGTTTTTTTTCATGCTTTTTTGTAAAATGTGGACATTTTTTATAGTTTGTCTAAGAACAATGTTAATTTATGCCGGTATAAATTTTTGAAATAAGGTAAGTAGCTTTTTGCTGATGTTTTTTGCAATTAAATGAAGTAAAATCATAGTTGAACATTAGATCATCTCGATATTCTATGGACATCTTACTTAAATGTGTTGATGTGATTTCATCACTGAGTAGTGTTGTACAAATTGAAAATTTGGTAATTGAATGTTGAAAGCAATTGGATTCTAAAGCAATAGTCTTAGTTTAGTTGTTCATCATGGAACCTCAATACTGTGTGTTTGATCCGTAGTATTTGTTACATATTATTGAGAAGAAGTAAACATTTACAAACAGATAAACAATGTTTAAGCGAAAGCCCTTGATATAAAAAATTATAAGTTATAGTTTTTATATTTTTAAAATGATGAGTATTATTTACGTATATCTTATCGGTACAGTTTATTACACTAATGTTTAAAATCTTGTGATGAATGTTAACGTAGGCAGCGAGTCAATCCCATGTGAATATTTGATGTGAAGTTCATGAATTCAGCTGTGATTTAATCTATTTCCAAGTTTCTCATCCCAAGACTAATTTGACAAGAAACATATGTTCATCGAACTTAAGTTGAAGTAAATATTACGAATGGTAAGCAAAATCATGGAAAGATGAACAAAAGACGAAATATAATGTAGGATCCAAACCCAGGTTTCGATTGAGCAATAACTGTCCAGGTAATTTAGATACTCGTCTTGCTTAGCTGAAAAAAACAATATTACCACGCTATTCCTCCAAAGATAGTTCAGTTATTCAAATAATTAATACAATTAAAAGTTATTCTATCCCTCCTGGATAGATCAGTTTCATTCGACCTATGATATTTGGTTGCGATATAACACAGAGTGCTTCCTATTCTGGAAGAGTGCTCCAACTCACAATCGAAATGCACAATTCCAGTCCAAGCAAGCGACACAATCAAAAGAGGAACAAATCCTCATGGCTGTCGCAATGACTAAGTATCAGATTAAACTACATAAACGCAGTTAAAAAAGAAACATAGAGAATCAGTGATGGCAGAAGAAATAGAAACTATAATGAAATACAAATATTATCATCTCAAAATGGAACTGAACAGATTGACAAAATGCACAACTCAAGGAATCAATAAGAACGAATTACAAATGTTTACATGAAGGGGGATTTTCACAAACAAAGCCTTCAAAAAATGAATCTTACAATAATGTTACAGATAATAGTTCTAATTAATAAAGAATGATTTAGTTATGAAATTTAAACTTTGGAAAGATCACGGTTACGAATACTCATAATAAAAGATGTGGACGATTACGCAATCAATTGGGCAGCATTCCTTTTGGGAGATTTTTCATTTACATGGAAACTTCAAGTCAGTACAATGCATTAATCATCTGCCTCGTGAATAATATTTGTTCTGTTACGATAATACATCATGCATTTAGAATGTATGGTATGTAATTGAATACGTCAGTATCAAGTAAGGAAATGGTTAAAAATTAATTTACATTACGGGGTTGTGAAGATTGTTGTTTTTATACATTTGAAGCCATGAATCGATCGATGTTAGATCACCATTAGAAATCTGGAAGCACTGGACGGCCGTCAAGTCCTGGTTTGGGACTCATAAGTGGCAGTGCGCATCCACGACTCCTGCACCTCGCAGGATTCGAACCCAGGACCTTCGATATCGTGCGCAAAAGCCTAACATGTGGACCACTGAGCCGGTATCTAACGGTGTTAATGTCTAACTTCGATCAGTTCACTGAATCATTGGTCTCCATTCCGTTACCGAGTACAGTGAATTCGTAATAGCTCCAAGCATATGAAGGGGATTTTTAGAAGTTGTATAATTTTCATAGTTGAAATCATAACTTTATGCAAGCTAGACGACCATTAGTAACGTGGAAGCATTGGATATGCACTGCTGAAGAGTTCCATACTAGAACGAAATGGCCGTTCGGTAATTGCAGGTTTCTAACTGTGCTCTAGCTAATATTAGTTCGTGATTTCAACTATGAAGATCTGTATAACTCGTTTTTATTTCATTATATATCAAATAATGAAGTCTCAATAATCTTTGTAATAAGTAATTTGTACTCTGCCACCAAACTGTCTCATCGATCCTCATATTTTTAACTGAAAGTGATCAGATAAATTGGTTACCTAACTATAATCACTCTTATTCAAAGGGGATAAATTCAACAGACAAAATAACTTTATGACAAATTGCTTGAAATGACTAAATATTTATTATGATAATGATTACCAGACTGTTAAAACAATCAACTGTTTGTTTATTCGGTTGATAATGACAATAAAATTTGGTGTATACAAACAAAGATTCATATGATCGTTTTAAAGTATAATGCCATTTCTACCAATCAAAATTTATTTATATTTAAAACATAATTAGTTTATTTTTCTACTTGAAATGTTCAATTTTTCTAGTCTAACTGTACTTTTTTCTCTCTTCAAATTGTTAAGTATTCAGTGAAAAATTTCTTATCTTTCGGAATTATTTATTTTCACTTTTTTAAATTTTGAAGGTGAATCAACAAATCAGTTGATTTTTGTGTGAATGTAAAGGTGTGCTGAGTGAGCGTGACTGATCAATTGGTAATCGGTCAGGGAAAATCAAAATTACTGATAATAATGACTAAATGAGAAGTTTTATTTCAAGATAAGTAACAAATTTTTATTCACTTATAAATTAAATACAGTGGCTAAGAACTTGAAATTAAAAATAGCTGTTAAAAAGCTAAGTGAACGGTAAATATTGGTCAGCGACAACGAAATTCATTCATTTAGAAATGATAGAAAGAAGTTTGGTTCAATCTCTGTCGTACACAATATTTCGATACATATTCCCCTTTAAATGATTAGTTTGGACTTATTGATATAAGAAGTAGAATAATGAGTCTGATTTGGTTATACAATATGAATTGATAGAGTGTCGCATTAAAGCTGTTTCGCACGTCTAGTTGGTCTACGTATCAGGCAGTGAACATTTAGGAGATGTTGAAGTGTATCTCTATTAGCTCTTCAATAATAAAACTACTGTTCTTTTGGTCTCACATATTGTGTGAATATTCCATGTACGAACGAACATCGGCCTCCTCTATGTCCGAAGTAATTCGGCTTTCAATTGTGTGACCTCATAACTTTCCTAAGTGAACATCGTCCAAAGCAAAGTTTACATGGTTTTAATAATTCATTCTTTTCAGTCTTTTATACAAGTTGATTTTCTATGGAAATGCGGTCACTAATCTCATTTCTAACCGTCCTACTTTATTCGGGCTTTGAACCGGTGTGGTGTAACCATGAATAAACTCCTGGTCGAGTTAAAACTTATTATTATTATGATATAACAAGCATTTATTATCAAATTCATAATATGAAAGACCTTTGTTCATTAAGTACGCAACTTGTTTACACTGTATATCTTTGGCTAGCTATAAAACGTTTTAAGCTAATGTTGGAGTGAAGAAATAATAAGTCATAATTAAAAATGTTTACTGGATTGTTTAAACCAATTTTTATTATAGACTAATACTGATAAATCATATCTACATTATTTGAAATTATCGACTGATATTGACATTTGATACAGATACACAGATACATTTAAACTTTACTGTTCACAAACAGTTCACTCTACCTAGCAGTGTACCATAAATTTACTGTTCTACAAAGTTTTTAATATACAAACAATGAAGCAAAGAAAACAGAGAATAATAATCAACACTGTGTAAATCAAACCTATTTACTCATGATGATAGATTTAAAAGTTGAATGCAATAGTACTTCATAATAATAAATAAAAAAATAATTTACAAAATTTGTCAGTCATAAATTATATGGAATCTCTCTCGTGAATTGACCGTTGATCATTATCAATGTGATGAGTAATGGCTATGGTGAACTTTCTCGAAAGTGTTAAAACATTCTACCTAAAAATATTCTTTTTAATTGATTTTGCAAATAATTTATGTGATTTGAGTAATTGTAAATAAAATCCTGTATTTACAGTACGCGTATAGTAAGAATGAACATTGAACGTGTGTGTGTGTGTGGTATAATGGCTGTACAAAATAAATGTGTGTAAATACGCTGTTTGAATAAGAATGTGGATTAGTTTGTAAATAATATTTGAAAAAAATACTTTATGCATATCGTTGTTTAGGTTAAATGCATTGAATCAACCCTACAATCAAATTTACAAAATTGTTCTACTGGTCAAGTAAAGTAAATAATTTTTATTTTCAATCAGAATGTCAAAACAAGTTAATTCTGTTCGTTACTGTAAATTATCATTTTCAAAACTATTGATTTATAGTAGGTTTGAATGTTTTTAAGTAAGTTGATAGATAAGAACCGTATATCTTAATTGTACGCGATAGTAAAGGGTTTTGTCAATAATGTCAGATGAGAAGAAAAAAAGACAATTAGTAGTGAATAAACAATCTACTTAGTCAAAACACTAAGGAAATAAATGGAAAATAATGGTGGGATAATAATTCAGTTTATACTGAAGTACAAAATAGCATAGACTATAAAGGATTGAATGGAATTATTTGTTTTTCGAAAACATGACTTATACTGCGATTGGTCAAGTGCGGAAATCCTTGTCGTACACTATGATTCGATTTGTATTCCCCTTTGACTGTTTAGTTAGGATGCATAGATAAGAAAGTTTGAATAATGAGTCCGATGTAGTGGACACGATCTTGATTGTCATGAGATAAAATTAAACGAACATATTTAGCGTGACCAATTAAACCTGCTTTATACGTCTAGTTGTTCCACACGAATCAGCTAGTGAACATAGAGGAGATGTGCTATTGAAAAGCTTTTCTTTCCTAAACGCATTACCTTGGATTCAGACTTCCTTTGAGTATGGACCTGAGTTATTGATCAGTTTTCATATGTATTCACCTAATTTCTTCTTAGTTAGACATCACTTATATCTTCTAATCAAACTTGTTTGACATGTATGGTTAAAGAAGTGATGAATTTATCATGTCTTTTTCAGTAACCAGAGTTTAATAACTGAATTAATCGATTACATTCATTGATTCTGATGCTAACCTGATATAAGTCAAGAAGAAGTAGGACTTCGTCGTCGCTAGCAGGATTTGAACCCTCACGGGGAAACTCCATCGGATTTCGAGTCCAAAGACTTAACCATCCGGCCATCTCGACCAAGTGGCTATTTACATAGGCTACACAAGCTTCGGAAAAGCAGATAGAGGAGGAAATTAATCAGTTCCATATCCTTGAGGCTTAAATTCATATACATTAGGGATACAATAGACAATGCACTGTTATTGTTGAAAAAGTAAGAGATTTGCAATAGTTTTGCATTTGCATTACGGGGATGTGAAGATTGTTAAGTTACACATTTTGAAACCATTAATCGATCAATGTTAGACCACCATTAGAAACCTGGACGGCCGTTTCGTCCTGGCATGAAGATATTCTTCGAGTAATAAAATTATTAAATATCAATTTTCTATGTGGGAAATTGCAGACATTTTATTGCTGAATTGAGTTTCTTACGGCATTTGTTAATGTAGTTCAGTTTTTTTTTAATGTATGGCTTGGTTTATTTCGAGTCCACTCATCAATCGGTGAAACCGATTGAGGAAAGTAAATAATTACTGACTTGCGCACGTTACCCCTATGTAGAGATTGCCGACCAGCATTCTTTAACCTACTCTACTACTGTATTTCTTGATGAAACATGAGAATGTGATTGAAATTTTAGCTTGTTTTAATTTAACATTTCGTGTTGTCTATATTCAATTTCATAAAGTTTTTCACTTCACTCAAGTTGTTATAGTTATATAAACGACTATAGAGTTAAATTAATCAAAGTTAGAACATGTGAGTAAATCAACACATGTCATTTGAGTAAATAGATGGCTAACTTAAAAAATTTTTACCTTGACGCACGTGTTCAGTATACTTATGTAAATTCCTATATCTCTTGATATGCAATAAATCTAAGCAGATTGAATTTGGTTCAGTGCATAATGTTAGGAGTTGATGTCCACTGTCAACTATAGGTAACTTGCTGTTGCTCATTATGATCGGTTTGCATCGGTTAGTGGTTGGTTATGGTTAGTTCTTAAAAAAATCTTATAAAATCATGTTATTTATTAGATATTCAAATTCACTTTTTTATACTTTACGTTATTATAATAAATATTTATAAATATGTTTTTGAGAATTCATTGCTCATTAACTTATCAGAAAAAGGATTGGTTAAATATGTGCAAAACTCAAGGAAAAGATCATGGTCGGTTTTAAAACACTGTTTCGTTGGGAAAATATAATTGAAAAATGTCGATATTTTGATGAACACTTTTTTTAACTGGTGAATGATAATAATTATGATGTATACGTAAAGTATGTGCAAATATGTCAAGCCTATAAGGCTTGTTCTAGCCTTTGGACAAACCAATCCTTCTTAAATTTGAAATCATCAATCAATCATTGTTAGACCACCATTAGAAACCTGGAAGCACTGGACGGCCGTTTCGTCCTGGTATGGGACTCATCAGTGTCAGTGCGCATCCACGACTCCTGCACCTCGCAGGATTCGAACCCGGGACCTTTGGCATTGTAGGCGAACGCCTTCTTAAATTACTATTTCCACATCTTTCGACCTCGTCTATTATTCACTGATAAATTTGGTTATTCGTGTGTTTCTAGCCTGTTTTGATCTAACTATGCAGTTGGCTCACTCGCGTTCATTTCATTTCGCTATGATCTTACACTTGGTATTCTCATGTCTGTCTGCCTGAAACAAACTTATCCAATTGAATTCATATTTGGCTTCTTATTGCCACCGTTCCATATAAGGGGTTTGTATAAGCATGATATACGGAAATTGAAGGGAAGATCTATTTTATCATGTACTCGACTGATCGTCCAAAATGGAGTCAAATCGTGAAATACTAAAGCGATAAGCCCTACTTTGGATTTAACGCAGCCACTTAAAATATTATAATGACAGTTTTTGAAAACTAGAAATTAGTGTATAACCAGAATTTTAAAGTATCTGAACTCAACTATATATGAATACATCAGTACAGAATGCTGCCATTTTGTTGACAAAGATGAAGATAGTTATAACTATATGAACTTCTGTTGGGAATAGGTAGGATACTGCTGAAAGGAGATGGAAAAGACTGATGATCTCACTTTTTGTTTATTGCGTACAAAAAGGACAGCAATTCATCGTGTTTTTCTTAAGTTATCTAACTTAAAGCAAATGCAAAAAAAAAACGTTTCATAAAAAATATTTCATTACTACTCAAATCTTTGAAAATCTTTGAAAACATAAAACAAATTAATCTACATTAACATTGATATATATATATATATTTAACTATACATTAGTGCAATCATGGTTGAATTGAGTTCAATGTTCAATTCTTTGAATTTAGTAGTTTCTTTGTTGTTGTTGTTATTGTTTTAATTAATCATTTCGTGTACGCAACAAAACAAAGCACAAAAAATACAATTAATCATGTTAAAATTCATTAATTCAAAATAATGCTTGAATACATTTTTAAAAAAAAAACTTCATCATCATCATCATCTTTATTGTAATCAACTCGAACTAATATAAGAATTCTGTTCACCCTTTTCAAAAAGAAAACAAATCCTAATATGTACTTTCACTGAGTGTAGAGAAAACCGAAAATTCCTTTTCTTTTTTTCTTCAAAAGTATTTATGCAAGAAAGGTTTTAACGATATAATTAAAACAAAAACTGGAAATTTTACTGTTTTTTACGGTTGAATATATACATTATTTCGTAGATTGCGTGACTTCATTGAGCAAATTAAAAACACACAGCAATAAAATTTAAGAAGACATGAGTATTATACATCAAAAAAGAAAGAGAGAGAGGAGTTTAGAAAAGCGTATGAAAAATTATTCAAAGGTTTATAATAATAATAATAGCAAAAATAAAACATTGTTTAAATTATTCTAGTTCGAAATTCAAACTGAACATGACATATTTTTGAAATTTTTTTTATTATTTAAGAGTATTTAACTGGAAATAAAGCGGAGAAAAAATAACAATGTTTATCTGTACTTCATTACTGAAGAAAAAGAAGTATGATGATTCACTTAGAGTATGGAATTTCATACTGTCAAAAGGTATCATTTTGCAGTAAGTAGAATAAGCAAGCAAAGTAGGATAAGGAAAAAAAGCAGAGTGGGGAGATGTTAGCGGTATGAGTATTTTGTTTTTGAAATTAGTGAATGGAAAATAACATTTTAAGTCATGATTATAATAATATAGATTGTTTATAATGAAAAAAATTCATTTTATGTTGTGTGAAGTAACTGATGAATTTATAAAGAATGTATATCTGAAAAATTAAAGTTGCCTGGGAATAGTTTATTCATGCCAACATTGTGAATTCCTCTTGGTGATCGACTGGATTATGAAGAAGTTAACATCTGGAGGGAAACAGGCGATAAAGTGGACAGCTAGGATGCAGCTGGACGATTTGGACTTCGCAGATGACTTGGCTCTTCAATCGCATATACAACAACAAATGCAAGAGAAGACGACCAGTCTAGCATCAGGTCTCAACATATATAAAAGGAAAAGCAGGATTCTTCGATACAACACAACATGCGTCAAAAAAATCACTCTTGATGGAGATACCTTGGAGGACGTTAACACTTTTACATATCTGGGCAGCAACATCGACAACCGAGATGGATCCGATGAAGATGTAAAAGCACAGATCGGCAAAGCGAGGGCGGCATTTCTACAATTGAGGAACATCCACAACTCAAAACAACTATCGACAAACACCAAAATCAGAATTTTCAATACTATGTGGAGCGGAAAGTTGGATAACGACGAAAGCCATCATCCACAAGATTCAAGTATTCAATAACAGTTGTCTACGCAAAATACTTCGGATCCTTTGGCCGGATACCATCAGCAACAAGCTACGTGGGAATGAACAAACCAGATTCCAGCGGAAGAAGAAATAATGAAGAAGCGGTGGAAGTGGAAAGGATACTGAATGCAGAAAGTACCTAAGTGCGTCACAAGACAAACACTCACTTGGAACCCTTAAAATAAATGGGAAAGAGGAAGGCTAAGAAAGACATTACGCCGGCCAGCTAAGTGATCTAAATGTTAGGCGTTTAGACATGAGACTAAAGACCATGAGTTTGAATACTGTAAGTGAGGAATGTAAATGTGCTCTACTGATGAGTTCCATATACTAGGACGAAACGGTCATTCATTACTTCTGGATTCCTGCTGATGCTGGTATAACATATTCATCCTTCAGTTTAGAAATTATTTAAAAGTGCACTTAGACTGTAGTAAATAGTAGGGAACTAGTGAAAATTATTTAAATTTACATTTTCTCAATTAATGACTTCAAAATTAGAAACCGAAATACTAAATCACTAATTTATTTGTAATTAACTTACTGTTAGTATATATATCCCTTGCAAAATCAATTACCATATAACTTATCACGATATAATGTAAATTATTGAAATCATGGATCAATCATTGTTAGACCACCATTAAAAACTTGGAAGCTGATGATGAGCCACAAATAAGGACGAAACGGCTGTCCAGTGCTTCCATCAGGTTTCTAATGGTGGTATCTAACAATGATTGGTTCATGATTTCAATAATATTACGGGGTTCAGAAGGTTGTTAAGTTACACTTTTTGAAATCATGAATCGATCAACGTTAGATCACCATTAGAAACCTGGAAGCATTGAAAGACGGCAGTCAAGTCCTGATATGGGACTCATCAGTGGCAGTGCGCATTCACGACTCCTGCACCTAGCAGGATTCAAGCCCAGGATCTTCGGTATTGTGCGTGAACGCCTAACCTTTGATTGATCTAGGGATTTCATTTAGAAAGAAAAATAATAGTTATTGATTCCCATTTTGTTTATTTAATATGGTTTTGTTTGTGCAAAATGTTACAGAAGTTGCAAAATGAATTTAGTCCATTCTAATCAGTCATTTATCTCTCTCTCTCTATATATATATATCAATATGGATAATTTTCCGTTTATCTATTGAAACCGATTCTTATTTATTGAAGAAATGACATAAACAATACATCAAATGCAACAAATTTATGATTTTTTTTAGTAGAAAATGTAAACATTTAGTTAGTCATTGTTACTGATTCACACTATAGATAGAAAGATGGATAAATCAAAGTGGTTACGTTTTGATGAAGTTTATCCAGTCTCATTTTCGTTTACATGTCACTTTTTTTCTGTACATTCACTAGAGATTTAAAAGAAAGAACAAACTTCTTTTGATTCATAAAACTACCTTATTAATTGTTCATTAATTTTTTTTCATATGAAATGTTTACTTTCAGTTGACATATCTCATGAGATTAGTTAGTTTCAGTATTTGAAGAATAGATTAAATTTACACTGATATACATTGATGACCAACGATATTGAATTTGTTACCTCCTTACTTACTTACTTACTTACTTACTCCTGTTATCTTTAATGGATCATACACCGATGACCTTTATTCTCAAGCATGCTCAGTTCAGGTTTCTTTTTTCAATACTATCCGACCGCTATTGATTCTTTTCATGCCTGTGTGCAATTCTTCAGCCATTGTTCCTCGATTTAGGGCTTGCCTCGTAATGCAGTTGGATGATTTCTAAAATGTGTGTCCTATTCACCTCTAACGCTTTTTTCCTAATTTCTTCCTCAGCTGAAATCATGTTTGTTCTCCCTCCACAGTAGTTTGTTGCTGATAATTTCTAGCCAAAGGATCCGGAGTATCTCGAGTAGACAAATCTTAATAAACATTTCTGCCTTGTGGTTCTCCAAGTTCCCGCTCCATGAAATAAAACTTTCTTGACGTTTGTATTGAAAATTCTGAGTTTGGTGTTGGTCGGCAGTTACTTCGATTTCCACGTGTTCTTCTGTTGTAGAAATACTGCCATTCACGCTTCACATATGCATCATATCTACCTAGTTTGTCAAAGATGTTGCACAGTTACGTAAACGTTTCTCCAAAGTCCTTTAATGTGCTCTGTCCACCTGTTTTCCGTTCTTCAGTGTTGTTGATTTTTTTGCGTTTCTCGCTTTGTACTAGACAATTTCCAGCAAGCTCATTTGTTGTATCATACAATTTTCTCATGTTTGTTTCTCTTGCAGCTTTCTCAGCCGTCGCTACCAAATCTTTCACATATTTACAATGTCGGCCCTCATGGTCCTCTTCATTTTCTTCTTTGCCTTTTTGTATTCGGCTTATGTCTCAGCTTATGTTGATTGCTGCCTTCCTGTTCCTCACTTTTTGAGCATTATCCAGGGGTCCATTCTTTGTGATTGTGATTCTTATTGCCCAAACCTTCATGACCTTTTGAATTTATTACCTGTCTGATCCCTTTACAGTCGTCCATTATGGTGACTTCCTCTTAATTGAGTAGATCGTGAATTGCGAACCTCTCACTGTTTTCTTTCCTTTCTCCCAGTCTGTGTCGTCTCATGATGTCTTCATATCCTATACTGTCCATTCAAAACTTGGCGGTTATTGTCTCCATCTGCACCTATCCTGTTGGACTAAATACTCCGATGGAACTGATTTTCATCGTCTCCACTGCTATCTCTGGTGAGCGTTAGATGATATTTCTTGCAATCACCTCTATTTTCGTTTTGAAGGATGCTATGGTGATTCCGAATTCGTGAGTTTCCGATCCTATAAGTGCTTTCGTGTTTCTTCAGTCAGTTACCATTTCTGACTATCAGTTTTCAGCAAGGTTGTTTATAGGGGTACTGGCTCAATGCTCAACCATCCTCCTTTGTCAGGGTTTCAAACCTGCCTTAAACCTTAAAATACTCTAGGCAGAATTAGAAAACTTAGTGCACTTCATCATCCTCGCACAGGGATCATGCCATTCTTCATTGTGTCCTTTCAATTTCTAGCATATTTACTGCCGAAATGAGTACTTTTCTGCAAATGGGATATTATTATATTGTGGAATATAACGCCTTCCTAGTGACTCTGAACATTTACTCAGTAAACTATCCTAGGCAATAAAAATTCAACCGGTAAATGAATTGGTCACTTTCATTGTCTTGATTAGCAAGGATCTCTTTTTAACGGATTACGTTGTTTTAACACAACAAATAACATTTAATGTTGGAATCACTTACCCGATTGCTATTCCCTGTAATCATTGATCGTTTCGATTATTTCCCTTTGTCTTTGATACATGTTTAACTAAATATTTAAGTATTATAGCTTACGAGACGCAAACTAATCTCTATGACATTAATCCATCATCAGTTTCATTATCTAACATTTCTATCGATAAAATTATATTGAAATAACTTTTCCGTTGTACGACATGTCATTTGATAAGAATTTGACATACTACCTTAAATGTGTATATGCTTTAATCAGATTTCATACTTATACCGCTAAGATTGATTTATAGAAAATGACATATTGCTTGTTATTAAATTCAGGCATGTTAATGTTGACATTCATTTGAAAAATTTAGATATTTTAGATAAGCAATCATTATCAATCCATAATTTGTCATGTCTATAGGTCATTTCCTGAAATTCTGTCTTAATCTTTCTTGACACATAACCTTTGTACAAGTTTCATTGCAATTTTTTTTTTAAAAAATAACATAAAACTGTGTGAATGTCATATAATTAGTCGGAAAATTTCTTCTAATGACAATTACAAGTAGTTTTTATATTGTATCATGAATATACTACTGAAAAAAAGTAATGAAAGCGACCGATGTAAATAGTGTATTGCATTTTTTTGTTAATTACTATTTCCATTTCTCTTATCTACTCTGAGTTATCTGTTTTGTCAGATAAAATGTAACAATTAAAAATGCTGGTAATCAGAATTGTTTTTATTTTGAAATTTAAACAGTTTTATGGAGTATCTTACACTTAAAACAATTGAGAATAAGGCGGGAAGGTTATTTGTGATTTGAAATCACATAGTTTCCTCTAAACTTTTTTTACTGAAGAGTAAATTGAATATTTTAAATGCAAACAGTCAAAATTATAGTAAATTTTTAATTTGATGTGTGAAATATTTTTGTTAAAATAAAAAGACAAATAAAACCAAACTGATTATTTACCCTGTGAAACGTTGCCCGATCGTAACTGCTACATTGACGTGGTGATCGGGCTTGACTATCGTGATGACCCGACCAAGCTATATTGGCTGGAATATGTGTTCCTGTAGGTTCTACCATGCTAGGCAGGTCGATTGGAGAACGATGAGACTAAAAGCAGCTACTCAAGATCTGAGGGTGAATTTCGTACTGCTCACTATAGAGAGATGTGACAGCAGTAAGGTGTTTCCGTCAGACAACCAGCACCTGCAAAGATGCTGTCTTCTCACAAGGAAGGAGGGGGTTAGAAAAGGTTCACCCTAAGAATGTCACACCTCACCTTACCTCAGGGATTTCCCTAAGGGCTTTTAAACAAGAATGGAGCTAACACTTTAAATACTACCAATAAAAATGCCTTGCGTGACTGGCTTCAAGCAGTTGTCCCTTGGACTGTGCGATCATGCTCCCAGGTCTCTGAGATCAACGCTATATGTTAAAGTCTGATGACAATCTAATCGAAAACCATATTGTTCGCTTGTATGTGCTGTTCCAACGCAAATCTACCTTCCTTTTCAGGTTCCCCAAGAAATATCCTTCCTCGGTGTGGGCAGCCAGTAAGTGACACTCGCCCTCATACTCGTACCAGCAGATGAGACCAAATCGGTCACTATCAAATCCCTCCTACACCCTCTAACATCTCGCGGTATAGCAACCTGAACGTATGCACTTATGTGCGAAGTTCTACGTTGTAACTGACTGACTGACTGTGAAAAATTGAATTACAATGACCTTTGAATATATTTTGTTATTCATGAGGATTTGAGTGATATTTTCTACGTCAATGTATGTTCAAATTTAAAATGTACTATTTTTTTATAAAGTGAATCTAGACAAGGTAATATTTTATGTCACGTTTTATTTTGTATAATTTTAGTCAGTATTCACTGTTGTATACCGGTAGAATAGCTTCTCAGAGAGTTGCGATGAGATTGTTGGAAGGAAAATGTCAGCATGTTTCGAGAAAAACATTTAGATGTGAGTGTTCAGTTTTAGGAGGAACTTTAAATATGATAGGGATTTAATACTTCGGTAATGATAAGATAATTTAGAGTTGCATGAATAAAATATGAGTATACTGAGAAAATTACCAGATCTAAGTATTTTTCAACAGTTTTCTATGCCAGATACTTTGGATCCGTTGACCAGATTCCATCAGCAACAACCTACTGAGGGATTGAATAAACCAGATTCTAGCTGAGAGATAAATTCGGAAAGAGCGCTGGGAGTGGATAAGACGCGTACTGCGGAAAGTACCCAACTGCGTCGCAAGGCAAGCACTCATTTGGAATCCTCAGGGTGAAAGGAGATGAGGAAAGCCAAAGCAAAAGACATTGGAGTCTGATCGATTATAATCCTCTTTCTTAAATACATTGTAACTAGATCAGGAAGCATAACGCTAGAACGATTCAAATTTCAATCAATGAGAATATTTAAAATATAAATTTTTTATTATTAATTTAATTGGGCAACATTGTCAGTTGACGAATGAATGAAGTGATCTAATTGTCTAGTAATCCAAGATGAAATATTGGTGGAAAATTTTGTAGCTCAGCTGGACGACTACGATGGAGTTTCATTCTCTGAGTTGAGTGGTTTCACTGTGGAAAGAAAACTATATTTCTTGTTGAAAATTATTTGATTTCAACTAGTCCATAACAGTGTGTATCGATTATTTCTGAATTGTTATTGATTTAAATTACAATCGTCGTTACTTTGAACGTTTCTTTGTTTATGCAGCATGTTTTAGAATCACAAACTTATTATGTACCAATGAATTAAAGTGCACATTTTATCAATGTTTAGATTGAAAATTACCGAGTTATTTAAAACAATTAGTCCCTTTTATAAATTTTGATAGAACAGTGAGAAGACGTAATTGATGCGAAAAATGTGATGTATTCGCGCTATACATTTCGAACAATCTGGTCACACATATACTATTTGTCAAAGCATTTTATATGAAGATGAATTAAAGGTAAATTCAATAAAAGTTCAAATAGACATAGGGTGATAATTGTAAATAAAGGAGAGAGAAAATTAACGTAATATGAAAAGAATAAGAAAGGGTAGGAAAATTGTCACATTACCCTAGCCTTAAAGATTACCAAGGTAAATTCAAGGTTATGACAAATTGTTTCTGCACACATAAGAGAGGTTTTAATTTTCTAATAGCCAAGGCCTCCATAAACCTCAAAATCCGTCCTTCAACATTTCTAAACAATGTTTTGAAGTCTGTCTTGATGTTAATCTTATGCCCTGTCTCAATTATGTGTTTTGCGATCGATGAACATGGTTTTCTATTTCCAACGATAATGGGCTCATCCGACGTTAACTGGCTTTGAAGCCACTTAGGTACATGTTCCATAACCCTTGATGGCAAACTCCGATTACTCCTCTCTATGTATGTGTGTCCACATAAACATGATAATTGATAAATGCAATGGGATGTGATGTAATCATTCGAGCAACGTTTAGGTATATGTGAAATCATGGACTTGGTTTTTTCAATGATAATCAGTTTAGCAGCGTTGTATGTTTTCTCTAATGGCTGCTTTTAGTCTCTGTCGTAGGATTAGACCATTTGCTTCACCTCTAAATGGTAAAGTGATATAAACCTTTTTCTTCTCAGCAGAATGAAAAACTTGCTTTTGTCTTAACTGATTTCCATACCTATTGATGAACTTTAGCGGATTGCCGTTTGAAATCAATGCTTCAGTTAAGAAATTTGCATCGTCTTCAAATGTATCCGTGGTACAAATCCTTTGAGTCCTATTGAACAGGCATTTTACCAAACCTCGCTTATATTGCACTTAAAAAAATCAGCCGAAATGTCCAGTCCAGGTTGGTTTTCTATAAACAGAACGCTTTATAGTTCCATTCTCCCTCCAACTCAACAGTTGTTTCTTCACATAAATAAAATTTTACAAATTATATCTTTGTTTAATAGAAATTAATTCACAGTGATATTATCTGTATTTAGATAAAAGATGCCGAAAAGAACGAAAATGCAACTATAACTGCATATGTAATTTCCCATGAATAAACAAGTGTACAATTACAAAGCTAATGTCTAAATGAATAAAAAAATATTCTTATATAAAATAATACTCAAATGTATATTTGCATTACGGGCTTGTGAAGATTGTCAAGTTACACATTTTATGAAACCATAAATTTCAAAAATCTGCAAATTAATAATCTTCATAAGCCCGTAATGCAAATTACCTGTGCTCACTAGGGACTAGCTTCGTGAGTAATCTTCTCCGAGTTGTAGTGGGAAGTCGTGACCAGTGAAGTTCAAACCTGTTTGGGTGTAGACAGTAACTACCGAAGACTGTGTATGAGGTTGCGCAACTCCGTCGTGAATTGATCTAGTTAGACATTGACACCGTTAGATACCGACTCAGTGGTTGAGAGGTTAGGCGTTCGTGCACAAGATCGAAGGTCCTGGGTTCGAATCCTGCGAGGTGCAGGAGTCGTAGACGCTCAGTGCCACTGATGAGTCCCATATCAAGACGTAACGGTTGTCCAGTGCTTCCAGATTCCTAATGGTAGTCTAGCATTGATCGACTCATGGTTTCAAAAATGTGTAAATGTACATTTGTCATAACCCTTTTTCTATTTCTCTGTTACCTAGATGATACTTTAGAACAAATATATACAAATTTTATTTATTCAGTTACCTGAAAATGTGCACAAAACAGTTCCATTTTCGTTATATGATTTTGTTTGAAATTTGTACATTGTGTGAAATCGATCAATGCAATTATTGTTTGCATTCATGTGACGTATACTGAACTAGTCATGCATATAATAAGTAAGTTTGGAATTATTTTTCAATAGTGATACAAATTATTCTTACGTAATAACTAACAGACGTTTGTAATATAATATGACCGATTATTTGAAATAATTTGATCACACTAATTAACTTATAGCGTTTATTTGATAGATAAACTATTAAACTAAACAGATTGGAACATACAATTAGCGGTATTTGTTTATGATTTTTTCGTTATAGTGTTATGAAGATTATTGAGTTTCATTGAGATTATGCATGGATCATTGTTAGAAGCCTGGAAACACTGGGACTCGTTAACAGTGCACACCTACAACCCCCGCTCGTGAGAAGCAAACTCAGAACCTTCGGTCTCGCATGCAAAAACGTAACTTCTTGACCATTGACCAGTGTCGAAATTTTATTTAATTTATGGTATTGTGTGATCATTCACAGTTGTCTTCAGTAAGTAATTGCCTCGTGTCCGCTGGTCATGGCTTCTATAATGAAAATCAAAATATGTGCTCACCAATGATTAGCTTCGTGAGAAAACTATCACATTTCTTGATCCAACTTTTCAGGGTTACGTGAAGAAACGCTGGTAAATTTGGTTAAATTATTCAAGCGACATTCAACGACTTGTTTTCGACTTAGTCTCGAAAAGCGTGATATGAATTAGGGAAGATTTCAAATTGCGATAATCAGCACTGTTCTTTAAATATAGAATAAAACATAGTACGAAGACAAACTTTAATGGAAGTTGTATCACTTATGTTTGAAATCATAGTTTCTCATAATTAAAGGTCAAAGATGATGTCATTGATGAAGAGAGTTGAAGAAAGTAAAAGATTCTGGTTTTTTGGAATTTATTCAGCTGTAAGTTTTATTGAAATAAACAAATTTAGACCACTAGATAATCAACAGTAAGCGATGCATAGTGCAATGCATTTCGAAATTCAATTATTTATTCTTAAATCAATATATCTGAGGCCAACGGTGGTTAACAACTACCATTTTCTTTTAAATCTACTGTGTTTTTAATATCGTCGTCCATTTTATCTCATATCATATCCTTAATTATTAAGGTTGCTTGTATTATACTTTCGTCCTTGTACAGAATGGATGTTGTAATCACGGATTATTGAATAAGAAGGATTCCTTCGCATAAAACACATTTATACACTCCTTGTTGATTGAAATCAAGATGGATTTGGTGGATAACGCGATATCATTTGAAGCGAGTGGTAACGCATCCAAGTCCCGGAGTCGACACCAGTTCTAAAATTAGGGTACATCCAGCTGATGGGTTTCAAAATAGGATGAAACGAACTTCCTGAATTCTGCTATTAGCCATTATCTACCTCTGCTAATAGTACTTGTAACTTGAAGATGACCATTCAAAAACTAGGAATTAATAAATATTTATTTCGTAATTATATAAGTCTTCTCAGTAGTACTTATCCACAACTTTACCGTGGATATAAAAAGACTGCCTTTAGTGTTCCTAGCTGAAGATGTTTATATTTGAACTAAACAGCTTTACAGTGTTGCTTATTTTTCAGTAGTAGTCTTATTCACATCAATTCCTGATGTAAATTATAATATTTGCTAATAATAAGGATGAAACTAAGATTCATAGTCAAATAATATATCTATCGATTAGCTATAACCCTTCCTAATCCCTATCTCATACATATGTGATTTGAATTACTCTGAATCATCTTCCTATTTGTACTCAGTATTTTATAAGAAAATGCTGATGAGTCCCATAGCGTGATGAAACCACCGTCCAGTGCTTCCAGGTTTCTAATGATAATTTAACATTTCACTGTTTGTTAATCACTGAATGGGTGAAAAAATCCGAGGCAACTTGTAAACTATCTGATATTAGTTAATTGACGATATGTAAAATCTGAAAAAATCCTTTCGATAAGTTTGACTTACTGATAGAACTATCATTTTAAGTTTCGTCTAGAAAAAAACTTTATTTAATGAAAAAAGAGCTCTTTACCCCAAACACAACAACAAATGAAAGAGAAGAATGTCAGTGTAGCAACTTTAGCCTCTGCTGCGGCAGGTCTGGGATTCTCTGATTCAGCACAACATGCACCAACCAAATCACACTTGATAGTGATGCCTTGAAGGATGTGAAAACATTTACTTACCTGGGCAGAATTATTGACGAGCAAGGTGGATCTGATGCAGAAGTGAAGGTGCGGATCGGCAAAGCAAGGGCTGTATTTCTACAACTGAACAACATCTGGAACTCCAAACAAATATCAAAATCAGGATTTTTAATACAAATGTCGAGACACTTTAACTGCATGCGGCGGAAACTTGGATAACTACCAAAGACATCATCTAGAAGATGCAAGTGTTTATTAACAGTTGTCCACGCAAAATACTTCGGATCCGTTGACCAGACACCATCAGTAACAACTTACTTTGGGAGAGAACAAACCAGATTGCGATGGAGCAAGAAACCAGGAAGAAGCGGTGGAAGTGGAAAGTACATACGCTGCGAAAAGCAACCAACTGCGTTACAAGACAAGCCCTCACTTGTAACCCTTAAGGTAAAAGTAAAAGAGGAAGGTCAAGGAACATATTACGCCAAGAAATAGAGAAAGACATGAGAAGAATGAACACAAACTGGAATGAACTGGAAAGAGAAGCCCAGGACAAAGTTGACTGGAGCAAACTGGTCGGCGCCCTATACTTCATTGGGGGTAACAGGCGTAAGTAAGTGAGTAAGTAACACAAACAATATTGTATACACTACATAAATTTATTCTTGTAATCTAATTAAATATATTTTATTCCAATTTTATTACGACAAAATATTAGTACCATATGATTAGTTTCATGTTCAGATAAATATATCGAAATATTATTATTATTATTATCATGATTATCATTTTTCGTTACATATTTTTCGCAAAAAATTATAAATATTAGTGTGTTTTCCCCTTTTCATCAGCATAGAAAATAAGAAAACTAATTTCCATTTATAATCTAGAAAATTCTTTTGATAGGTTAAACTAATTCATACAATCCTCATTTCCAGTCTCTTATAAAAAAAATGATCCCTTTATCCTAAACACAATAACATATTAAGAAGAATGTCAATGTAGCAACTGCAGTAGCACGTCTCAACATAAACAAAGAGAGAAGTGAGATTCTCTGATACAGAACAACATGCACTAACCAAATCACACTTCGTGAAAACGTTTTGAAAGATGTAGAAACGTATACATATCTAGGCAGTATCATTTATGAGCAGGGTGGATGGGACGCATATATGTGAAGGAGAGAATCTGCAAATCAGGGGCAGCATTTCTATAATTGAACAACATCCAAAACTCAAAACAACTCTCAATCAGCATCATCGTCAGAATTTTCAATGCAAATGTCAAGAGAGTTCTGCTGTTTTGGGGCTGGGAGTTAAAGAACTACCTAAGCCATCATCCAGAAGATACAAGTATGTATTAACAGTTGTCTACGCAAATTCTTCGGGTACGTTGGTCAGGCACAATTAGCAACAGCCTACTGTTGGAATGAATAAACAAGATAGATACTAAGGAAGAAACCAGGAAAAAAAAGCGCTGGAAGTGGATAGGACCCATCATTAAGAAAACAATCAGCTGCATCACAAGGCTAAGGAAAAGAGTATAACCAAATCACCCCTTAAAATCGAGAAATGGAGACAGATATGAGAAGAAGGAAGAAAAATTGAGCAGAACTAGAAAGGAAGGCTCAGGAGAGAATAGATTGGAGTATACTGATCTGCAGCCCAATCTCGATTGGAAGTAACAGGCGAAAGTAAGTAAGTAAGTAAGTAAGTAAGTAAGTAAGTAAGTAAGTAAGTAAGTAAGTAAGTAAGTAAGTAAGTAAGTAAGTAAGTAAGTAAGTAAGTAAGTAAGTAAGTAAGTAAGTAAGTAAGTAAGTAAGTAAGTAAGTAAGTAAGTAAGTAAGTAAGTAAGTAAGTAAGTAAGTAAGTAAGTAAGTAAGTAAGTAAGTAAGTAAGTAAGTAAGTAAGTAAGTAAGTAAGTAAGTAAGTAAGTAAGTAAGTAAGTAAGTAAGTAAGTAAGTAAGTAAGTAAGTAAGTAAGTAAGTAAGTAAGTAAGTAAGTAAGTAAGTAAGTAAGTAAGTAAGTAAGTAAGTAAGTAAGTAAGTAAGTAAGTAAGTAAGTAAGTAAGTAAGTAAGTAAGTAAGTAAGTAAGTAAGTAAGTAAGTAAGTAAGTAAGTAAGTAAGTAAGTAAGTAAGTAAGTAAGTAAGTAAGTAAGTAAGTAAGTAAGTAAGTAAGTAAGTAAGTAAGTAAGTAAGTAAGTAAGTAAGTAAGTAAGTAAGTAAGTAAGTAAGTAAGTAAGTAAGTAAGTAAGTAAGTAAGTAAGTAAGTAAGTAAGTAAGTAAGTAAGTAAGTAAGTAAGTAAGTAAGTAAGTAAGTAAGTAAGTAAGTAAGTAAGTAAGTAAGTAAGTAAGTAAGTAAGTAAGTAAGTAAGTAAGTAAGTAAGTAAGTAAGTAAGTAAGTAAGTAAGTAAGTAAGTAAGTAAGTAAGTAAGTAAGTAAGTAAGTAAGTAAGTAAGTAAGTAAGTAAGTAAGTAAGTAAGTAAGTAAGTAAGTAAGTAAGTAAGTAAGTAAGTAAGTAAGTAAGTAAGTAAGTAAGTAAGTAAGTAAGTAAGTAAGTAAGTAAGTAAGTAAGTAAGTAAGTAAGTAAGTAAGTAAGTAAGTAAGTAAGTAAGTAAGTAAGTAAGTAAGTAAGTAAGTAAGTAAGTAAGTAAGTAAGTAAGTAAGTAAGTAAGTAAGTAAGTAAGTAAGTAAGTAAGTAAGTAAGTAAGTAAGTAAGTAAGTAAGTAAGTAAGTAAGTAAGTAAGTAAGTAAGTAAGTAAGTAAGTAAGTAAGTAAGTAAGTAAGTAAGTAAGTAAGTAAGTAAGTAAGTAAGTAAGTAAGTAAGTAAGTAAGTAAGTAAGTAAGTAAGTAAGTAAGTAAGTAAGTAAGTAAATAATATTCTATCAAATCAACTTGTTTTCCTTGTGTACATACAATAACATTCCTTTCAATAATAAACTAACTGACCATACAGGTTAATACTTAAATTCTTTGTCTGTAATATCTATTTGTCTACATAAATAATCTTATTCTAACCTATGGAATATATTTTGTAATCTAATTATATGTATACTTCAATTTTATCAATAGAAAAACATTAGTTTACATATGATTGGTTCAATGTTCCAAGAAATAAATATATCGAAATATGATTATTATTATTATTATTTTTATTGTCATTATTATTTTTTGTTACATACTATTTTGGTTACGCGCTAGTGATTTTCTTTTCTTTTGCACACACAGAGATTTTTTTTCAATCACAAACTCATCGAAACCAATTTATATCATGGCTTAAAAAGCTTAGACAATGAATGGTAGAATCAATTGTGTCCTACTTATTAATTTTTTTCTGTTTTCTAATGCTTTCTACAGACGATGCATTGGAAATACCTTTTCATAATTCATTAGCTAATTATGAATGCACAAAAACACAGCCACTTTTTTTCTTCATAATGAATAGCTTCTGTCTGTCTATTACAAGAATACCAACATTATTTATCATTACGATTCATAATAAAATAATCATCTATCATTGTGATATATATTTGTAATAGGCGATAAAAATAATCATTGTCTTTCTCTTTCTCTCTAAGCTTCCTTAGTTGGATATTTATATCATTAACTATGTTCCCTAACTGTATGTATATCAGTGGATGCGATTCATCTGTGTGAAGATACACTGAAAAATATATGAGTGAAATTGTATTATTTTATAAGTAGGCATCAGTTAGGGTACTGGAGTACTGGATTACAGTTTCGTTGGAGTATGAGACATTTTTTTCTAACGAGCGCCTATCTATCAGTTTGCTGGAGATTGAACACAAGACCACGCATAGGTATATACATATTTTAATGTTATATTTATTGTATCATACATATACGTTATCGGTTATTAGAGTTCAGTTTAGTAATGACTTACTTACTTCTGTTACCTCTCTAATAGAGCATAGATCATCGACCAGCATTTTCCAACCAACTTGTCTCTCCACTCTCTTTTCCCTCGATTCCTGATCCCCGTTCATTTCTCTATGCCTGTCTCTAATTCTCAGCTCAATGCATTCCTTGGTCAACCATTTTTTCTTTTGGCCTTAGAGGGTTCCAAGTTATGGCATGCCCTGTGATGCAGTTAGGTGATTTCCGCGGTGAGTGTCTTGTCCACCTCTAACTCCGACTGGAGCCCTTTTTGGGGTTACTATCGGTCTCATTCTCGGATAAAGTAAGAGAGTTGGGCATAGGGTTGGCGAATGCACCCTGTAGAAAACTAGTTTGCTAAGAAAACGCTAAAATTAAAAATAATAATGGTCAGAAAAAACATAATTTTCTTCATAATAATGTTTCAGTTTATTCTTTAATGATTAACCGATTAAAGAATGATTCATAATAGTCATAACTTTGAGGTTTTATCAATGAAGGTAGAGTTTATCATTAAAACAACTGTATTTATTAAGTCGAACAAAAGAGACTAGATACAAATTATCGATAGTCTATTATCATTATAGGGTTGTGGAGATTGTTGATTTTCAGTCAAATCAGGAATCGATCGTTGTTAAATCACCATTGTGATGTGAACACAAGCGATTAACTTCGTGAGCAGATTTTCGGAGTTCTAGTGAGGAGCCATGATCAGTGGGTTTGAGGCACTTACCTATCGAATACAATAGATGAAGTCGCGCGAAATCGTGTATTGATTGAGGCTGGTTATTAACATCGTTGGATACTGTCTAAGTGGTCTTGAAGTTAAACAATCGCGCATGAGACCGAGAGCCCTGGGTTCGGTTCTCAACTATGAGGTTCGCGTGTGTACACTGCTGATGAGTTCTAAACCACGACGAGTCAACCGTTTAAAGCTTCCAGGTTTTGAATGATAGATTAACATTAACTGATTCAGGATTTCAATATAATCAAATAACAGAATGTACTAAACTCAGATTTTGCATCTGATGCCATTACTTCAGCAGGTCTGGTACAGGCACCTATCAAAATAATAACTTGATAGATAAGTCGAAATGTGTGGTTTTATCAACTTACTGTTTCAGCATTGGCTTAAGAGCTCTTGGGGAAGTTAGATCCCCAGGACTCATTTGATAAATGTCTTAATGTTGGATTTTATTCATGGTCTGAGCAGTGGACCATGAGATTACATTTCCCACCAAGAAAATCCTTGGTTGAGATTGATTGATGTGTTATTTTAGGACGCTATTTTTGTGGCTCTCCCAAGGACGTTTCTATGATGCATAAATAAACCCGATTTGTGTGCTTCAGATCATTGCATTTTCTGGATGCTTGTAGAATACACTTTCTACGTCATATCAAGACTTTTTCTTCGGTTAGTAGGGGGCAACGGATCAGAGTAGTCTATCGTATCACTGCATCATTGTCTTGTTCTCGTTTATTGACTAAGGTGAACTCGTAATAGTTTCAAGCATATCAAGTGACGAGCGTAACACGAGCATAGGTTTTCTAAACAAAAACATCAGTATTCTTTTAAGTATAGTAAAAGTTACTGGAAGTTTCGGAAACATTCTATGCATTATAAATGTGGTAATGATTATTCAATATATTTGTAAATAAAATTTGTGATTCCCTAATCTTTTGTTTCTGTTCAAAATTATACATAAAGTAGTTTAAATGTTAACGAAATTTGTTTTGTACACTTTGAGAATGATGAAATCACCTAAAATGTTCTGAATTCTAAAGTAGTCAGATAACTGATACGCATCATCAGAGCGTACTATCACAAACTTCAACCAATCAAATAGCCATTGTTTTATTCTTACTACAGCTCTGTTAATTACGGGTTCTCCGATTGTTTAGGATTGTATCCGCTCCGCTTTATATCTTGACCAAGAAAATCATACCTGAACTAATAACACATATTTAGAGATATGTTACAATGATCAATGTCATTTGAAATTTCATTGATTTTGTTGAGTATATCTAAAGTCTTAGAATAGTAATAGTAAGTATAATGAAAATGATAAAAAAGCGTAGCATTATTCAGTACTATCACTCTTCAATAAGGAATTCTTATAATCAAATATCTTCAATAGATATTCAAGTTGAAGTGATTAAAGGTTTCTTAAGTGTTAGTTTGTTTGTACCAAACATTTATGATCAGTCCAACTTGATTAATCTGCGGGAGAGAACAAACCAGATTCCAGTGAAGGAGTATATCAGAAAGAAACGGTGGAAGTGGATAGGACTAACACTGTGGAAAGCACCTAACTGCGTCACAAGACAAGCTCACACTTGGAACCCTCAAGTTCAAAAGAAAAGAGGAAGGCCAAAGAACATATTACGCCGAGAAATAAAGAAAGATATGAGAGGAATGAACAAACATAGGACAGAACTGGAAAGGGGGGTTCAGGACAGGGTCGATTGGAAAATACTGGTAGGCAGCCTATGCTCCATTGGGGGTAACGGGTGAAAGTAAAGAAAAGTAAGTACCTTGATTAATTCTTACACTACTGGTTTATTCTTAAATTGTTGTATTCAACTAGGTCCCAGTAATAACTATTCTTACTTGGCTTTTTATTATCCGTAGCCAAAAATAAATGAAATTTAATTATATACCATTATTTATATAATTTGATGACATGATGTAAAGTAGTAAACACAACAGTTTTCTTCCAACACAACAGAAAATAAGAGAAAATTTAGTTATTGGACATAAAATCTTAACGAAACCAAAAAAAACACATGGAAAACTTTCTTTTTTTCCATGAATAATAAATAAAAATTACAATTTAAACTGTTCCACTGTTCTACCACAAAATTTAAACAGAAATAAATTTCTCAGACTTTAGTGAAACAAAAACAGAACAAACTTTTAAATTTAATTTGTGGCGTAGATTAAACACAAGTAAATGATAATAATAATAATTATAATAAAAATAATAATAATTTTTATCACAAAAATAAATCTCTCTCACATAAAAATAATAATTATAATAATAATGCTACTACTAACAAATCATCTTAGATATACATACATTGTTTTCTTGAACATTGATTACAAAATTGAACATTTACCTCTGTTAAAAACAAAACCACACTAAAGTCTCCAATAAAAACTTGTGTGTTGTCATAGTAATTGAAGCCAAAACAAAAATACACATACACAGATATTTATGTATTGAATTTAAACATCTTTTCTTATATAATTCTACAAGTTTCATTAGTTTTAGTTATTTATTTTCAAAACAAAAAAAATCAATCTTAGATTACCATGGGAATTTTAAAACATAGTTCATTTTTAAACAATAACACAATGTTATCTTATCAATGAACAAAAAAACAAATCTATCAAGATGGATTGCCAATTAAAAATTGTACAACAACAATGTATACAATTTTGGTTTAAACAAAAATCTTTGTTTATTTTTCAATCAAATTTTGAGTTTGTTGCTTAAATTTAGGTTTTTCTTTTTCATTCCTATAAAAAATGATCTAATGAAACATATTTTTGTAAGAGAAATTATAAAGGATCAACAATGATAATAATAATAATAATAATAATAATAATAATAAAAGTTTATTTAAAAATTGTGATTTTTTTAAAAATAACAGTGTACTCATTATTATTATTATTATTACTATTACCATCTTAAATATAATTAATAAAAATAATTAATGAATTATTCAATTATTTATCTTTAAAAATATGGCGAAAAAAAACAAATAAACACTTTTAAAGAAATATGAATTATTCAGAAAAAAAAATTTGCCTAGATTTTGGATAATTAAAATTTATTATTTTCTTATCACTGTCAATCTAACTAACTGTTTCTTATTTTTCTGACTGTTTTTATAAATATTTCAACGCTTAGTCAAATGAAATGAAAGGAAACACAGTTGATTGTTGTGCCAAATTTTTTTATAGTACACTAAGTATTGTTAAATGTTAAATGATGGAGATGCCTTGGAGGATGGAAAAAGCTTTACATATCTGCTGGGCAGCATCATTGACGAACAAGGTGGATTTGATGCAGATATGAAGGAGTGGATCGGCAAAGCAAGGACAACATTTCTACAACATTTCAAAAAATATGGCAATCCAAACAACTATCAACCAACCAATCAACCAAAATCACAATTTTTCAATACAAACGTCAAGACAGTTCTACTGTATGCGGTGGAAACTTTGAGGACTATGAAAGCCTGCATCCAGAAGATACAAGTATTTATGAACAGTTGTCTTCTCAAAATACTACGTTGCAACTAACTGAATGAGTGACTGAAATATTCTATACAGTTTCAAGTAGTCGTTTAGTTGCAGACTCACTCACAGTCCCCTTTAAGTTGATGTTTAGCTAAAACCTGTGAAATTATATTTGGTTATCTACATTCAGATTTATTTAGCAGAAATATATATATATATATATATCACAATTTCTGTAGGCAATAAAGCAGACACTTCTAATCCCTTATGTCCATCCTTTTCATGGAATTTTTTTTATTTTGGTCGGTTAAATTTCTAAAAAAATGAAAACCTTGTCACTTTTTCTACCTCCTCCTCTTCCGTAAAACAAATAAAATGAACTAGTCATTTGACATATTCAGTTAAATATAGATTTATTTTGATAGGGATGATATTATTATTGTTTGGTTCCTTTTGTGAGTGTGTGTGTGTTTATGTGTGATTTACTCCTTCCCAATATCTGACCTCCAACTGTGTTTCATAGAGATAAATAATCTATCGTTAGAGAAGAAAATAAATACTGAAAAAATGGGATTTTTTGGGAGGGGGGAATCGGTTTACGTATCTGACATTGACAAAAAAACGTTTGTCTCTTCCTAATGGAAATTATGGAATTCAACAATCTTTATGAACTCCAAGTATTGCCATTCGAGAACAAGTGAGTTTTGACGGCGTCGAATAAGAGCCGTTAATTATATTAAAAATGGGGCTAGTCCGTACCGTGAATTGAATAAAATTAGGCATACTGGTTATTAAATACTAACTCCATTGACGCAAAACTTGAAGCTCTTGGAGTTTAATCAGCAGAGAAGTAGTGGAAGCGCACTGCTGAAAATATCTGTCCTGCGGGGGGAGGCAAGAAAAGTGTCTAGTGCTCTTTGGTTTTTTCAGATTTTGATTAAATACGGTACTTCTGCGTATAAACTACAACAATCGTTCGTGTTCTATGTTTTTTGAAGAAACAAAAGTTTTTGAGTCAGTTCAGAATAACTGCGTGACAACAATAATCTTTACAATGAATCCTCAAGGCAAACAAAGAACAAGAAACATATTCTACCGAAAATTAGAGGCAAACACGAAAAAATGGACAACGTATGGCAATTACTGGACAGAAGAGGTCAAGACTCTTTCGATTGTAAAATCTTGTTTGGCGTCACTTGCTCACAAACGGTACATTTTACTGATAATTTCAATGTTAAGACGAAATCTCCAGTTGCTCTTCAACTGATCTCAGTCATTTGGGAAGTCTAAATGATAGTGACCCTATCATCTTATTATTTCAAGCTATCTCTTCAGTTAATACGATATTCATTCAAAGTATCTTTCTATTATTGCCTATTTATTTACTCCTGTTAACCTTAGTGAAGCATAGGCCGCCGATCAGTATTCTCAAAACTACTCTATCCAGTTCTAGCCAATTGTTGTTCATTCTTATCATGTCTGTCTCCATTTCTCGGCTTAATATTTTCTTTGGTCAACCTCATTTTCTCTGGCCTTGAGAGGGTTTGTTTTGTGACTCAGTTCTGTGCTTTTCTCTAATTATGTGTCCTATGCACCTTCAGTACTTCTTCCTGATTTCTCCCTCTACTGAAATTAGGTTTGTTCTTCTCCCACAGTAGGATATTGTTGATGGTGTTTGATGTCATAATATAGTGTATGAAATTAAAGTAGTCTAGCGTGTTGATCACTTCGCTTATCCGGGGAGTTTCATCAGCGCTTATGGCCTGGTGACTGAAGAAATCTCACCTCGGATGCAGAAAGCTCGATTTGCTTTTGCCAATTTACGCCGTTCGTGGCGTAGGCGAGATATCCGTTCGCTAAACAAAGGATGGGTGTACTGCACAGCAGTTCGCTCCGTTCTCGTATATGCATGAGAAACATGGCCGTTAAGAATAGATGTTCGTAGGTTACTAGTATTCGATCATAGATGTCTTCGAAGCATTGCTCGTATATCGTGGGACAACCGAGTCGTTAGGAAACGAGTTCTAGGTAGGGATGGCAAATCATTAGATGAAGTAGTGAAACTTCATCAGTTGAGGTGGTTCGGACATGTGTTACGTATGCCTAACCACCGACTGCCTCGACGAGCTATGTTTTGTGGTGTGTGGGTGGCCAGATCAAAACATGGCACAAATCCATGAAGTCACTGACAAGTTGACTGTGTCATGTCGGTAGATGTAGGCTATCTGGTTGGTTTCCGCGAGACGAAAGTCACCGATGGTTAGAAACCTTGTATGACATGGCTCAAGATCGTTTGCAATGGCGCAGGTGCATCCATTCGTTTTGCTCTCTCAAATCCTAATCTTCTGGATTCATGAACACTTCTACCTTTGTCTTTCTAATTTTATCTCACTGAATTATACTTCTTGAATATTGTCTTGGAACCCTTATCTTCTCCATCACCAGTAGTACTCCTACTATCTTTATCACTATGGTATTTGATTTGACATTTGCGTCTCTGTGCTAATGTGGTATGGCAACATGAACTTATGTACATACGTACGAAGTTCTAAGTTGCAATTGACTGACTGTATGAAATTAAATTCCCAGTTCACAGTGTACATTTTTTAAAATCATATTTCATGTAATCGTTAAATTGAATTTACCCAGATAACTGTTTTTTCTTTAACAAAGAAATTAATCTATTTTATACTTTATCATCATAATGAATAATCACATTTCATTTAGAATATATTACACACAAGTTGTATCATTTGTTTGTCTTAGGATATTCCAAGTAACTATGATGAACAGAACTTACATTCTTTGCTTTAGTTCACTGTATACAGGTGTAAACATTGTTACTACTGAATGAAGCTAATCATGAAGTTTTTCATTTACCATCTGTCTATTAAAATTTGGCCCCCTGTGTAATGTTGTGAATTGTATTTCAGTCTCATATATCGACTGATTAGTAATTATAGGCAATTATAGGCAAAGACAACAATGAACTATGCGACACAGAATATATAAACACATCTGTCATGTTGAATGCATTGAAAAATAAACAGAAAATTCCTAATTATATAACAATTATTTTCATCGACTGCTTTTTTCGTCAATTTTTCACTAACCAATGATGATTATATCATTGAATGTTTAGATTTTCTTTGCACAGTTTTGCAGTTAATCTTGTTGATTTCATTTAGGCTTAATTTGTGAGAAAAATAGTTAGTTCCTTGTTTTGTGTGAATTCATTTGAGAATTAAGTTTGATAATTGAATCACGGTATATTATTATTTTCTTGTTTTCTACCTGTTGTGTTTTTTTTATCAACATTATCGAATTTCTTTTAAAGTTTACCAAAAAATGAGTTAATATATGTTTTTATTTATTTGTGTGCATGACAGACTGTGTGTTATGAAATATGGCTAAAATATTTTGGTGTTTTTAAAACGAACGCTTAAACTCTGGGCTACTGAATCGAAGCTAGTGCACAAGACTGAAGGTCCTGTGTGAGTAGGAGGAGTCTTGGATGCCCACTGCTGATGAGTCCCATGCCAGGACGAAACGGCCATTTTGTGCTGCCAGGTTTCTTGTGGTGGTTTAAAATTGATCAATTCATGATTTCAGAAAGTAACTCAACAATCTCTACAACCCTACAAGGCAACTTATCATGTGCTTATTAGTTTCTGGTTATGTGAAGACATTTCTCCGAATCGTGGCCAGTGAAGTTAACTGTTTTTCGAAAGTGAAGTAGTGCTCTCCGAAGACAGTGAATGAGGTTATGCAAGTTCGTGAATTAATCGAATCAAATTTTCATCAAATATCTTTGTTTATCAGTAGTATAAATATTTGACGAAAATTAACACTTATTGACTAATAGTTGTTACTTACTTACTTACTTTCGCCTGTTACCCCAAATGGAGCATAGGCCGCCCACCAGTTTTCTCCAACCAACTCTGTCCTGGGCTTCCCTCTCCAGTTCTGTCCAATGTTTGTTCATTCCTCTCATATCTTTCTCTATTTCACGGCGTAATGTATTCTTTGGCCTTCCTCTTTTCCTCTTGCCTTGAGGGTTCCATGTGAGGGCTTGTCTCGTGACGCAGTTAGGTGCTTTTCGTAGAGTGTGTCCTATCCACTTCCACCGCTTCTTCCTGATTTCCTCATCCATTGGAATCTGGTTTGTTCTCTCCCACAGTTCGTTGTTGCTGATGGTGTCTGTCCAACGAATACGAAGTATTTTACGTAGACAGCTGTTAATAAACACTTGTATCCTCTGGATGATGGCTTTGGTAGTTCTCCATGTTTCCGCTCCATACATTAGAACTGTCTTGACATTTGTATTGAAAATCCTTATTTTGGTGTTGATTGATATCTGTTTGGAGTTCCAGATATTTTTCAACTGTAGAAATGCAGCCCTCGCTTTGCCAATCCGTGCCCTCACATCTGCATCCGATCCACCTTGATAGTCGATGATGCTGCCCAGATATGTAAAGGTGTTAACGTCCTCCAAGGCATCTCCATCAAGAGTGATTTGATTGGTGCATGTTGTGTTGCATCGGAGAATTTTGCTCTTTCCTTTATGTATGTTGAGACCTACTGCTGCAGAGGCTGCTGCTACACTGGTTGTCTTCTCTTGCATTTGTTGTTGAGTGTGCGATAGAAGAGCCAGGTCATCTGCGAAGTCCAGATCGTCCAGCTGCGTCCTAACTGTCCAGTTGATACCGTGCTTCCCTCCAGCTGTTGACGTTTTCATAATCCAGTCGATCACCAGGAGAAAGAGAAAGGGTGAAAGTAAGCAACCTTGCCTGACACCGGTCTTTACCTCGAAAGAGTCGGTTAGCTGTCCTCCGTGCACGATTTTGCAGTTGAATCCATCATAAGAATTCCGTATGATGTTAACTATTTTCTCAGGCACCCCGTAGTGTCGAAGAAGAGTCCACAGTGTTTTCCTGTCCACGCTATCGAATGCTTTCTCGTAGTCGATGAAGTTGATGTAGAGTGGTGAGTTCCATTCAATTGATTGTTCCACAATGATCCGTAATGTAGCAATTTGGTCAGTACACGATCGATCCTTACGAAATCCGGCCTGTTGATCTCGAAGTTGGGCGTCTACGAAGTCCTTCATTCTGTTTAACAATACCCTGTTGAAGACTTTGCCTGGTATTGAAAGAAGAGTGATGCCTCTGTAGTTCTCACACTTGCTGAGGTCGCCTTTCTTTGGTATTTTGATCAGGTATCCTTCTTTCCAATCTGATGGTACTTGTTCCTCATCCCAAATCTTCTTGAAGAGGATGTGAAATATTTTCGCGGTTGCTTCTACATCTGCTTTCATTGCCTCTGCTGGAATGTTGTCTGGTCCTGCTGCTTTGCCGTTCTTGATTTGTCTGATGGCCATACTGATCTCCTCAATCGTAGGTGCGCCAATATTAATTGGGAGGTCCTTGGATGCTGCTTCGATGTTGGGTGTCTTCAGAGGAGCTGGTCGATTTAGGAGTTCCTTAAAGTGCTCTACCCACCTATTTCGCTGTTCGTCAGTGTTGCTGATTACTTTGCCTTCCTTGTTTTTCACTGGTCGTTCTGGTTTACGATAGTTCCCGGCGAGCTTCTTTGTAGTTTCATACAATTGTCTCAAGTTTCCGTCTCTTGCAGCCTTTTCCGCCGTCATTGCTAGATCTTCCACGTATTTTCGTTTGTCAGCTCTGATGCTCTTCTTCACTTCCCTGTTTGCTTCTGTGTATGCAGCTTGTGCGGTAACTTTCTCCGCTCTTGTTCGGCTGACATTGATTGCTGCCTTCTTGTTCCTCCTTTCTTCAATTTTTTCAAGAGTACCAACAGAGATCCATTCCTTATGATGCTGCTTCTTGCGACCAAGGACCTCCTGACATGTTGAAGTGATTGCCTCCTTAATCCCTTTCCAATTGTTCTCCAATGTTGTGTCCTCTCCATTGTGTAGATCCTGTAAGGCCTGGAACCTATTGGTGAGGGCTATCTTGAATTCGTTGAGCTTTACAGTATCCCGAAGAAAGGCCGTATTAAACTTGTGTGATGTTGTCTGTCCCGTTGTCCAGTGCTTCTTTAGTTTCAGTTTCATTTTGGCGATTAGCAAATGGTGATCTGAGGCTACATCAGCTCCTCTCCTGGTTCTCACATCCTCCATAGTCCTTCTGAACGTTTTGTTGATACAGATATGATCAATCTGGTTTTGAGTAGTGTGATCCGGTGAAATCCATGTGGCTTTGTGAATGCGTTTGTGCGGGAATATTGTGCCACCGATGACCAGTTTGTTGAAGGCACATAGGTTTGCAAATCTCTCACCGTTTTCGTTTCTTTCTCCCAGTCCATGTCGTCCCATGATGTCTTCATATCCAGTGTTGTCCATTCCAACCTTGGCATTCAGGTCTCCCATAAGAATCGTCAAATCCTTTGGTGAACATTTATCGATGATTGACTGCAGCCTTTCGTAGAACTGATCTTTGTCGTCGTCATTGTAGTCGTTGGTAGGTGCATAACATTGGATGACGTTCATTGTAATGTCCTCTTTCTTTGTTTTGAAGGATGCTTTAATGATCCTGGGTCCATGAGATTCCCATCCTATTAGTGCCTTTTGTGCATGTTTGGACAGCATCAATGCAACTCCTTGTGTATGTGAAGCATTTTCCTCTTCATGACCAGAGTATAACAGCAGTTCCCCTGAAGCCAGTCTCAGTTGTCCTACTTGTGTCCAATGAGTTTCACTGATTCCAAGCACCTCGAGGTTGTATCTTCTCATTTCTGCCGCAACTTGAAATAGTCTTCCAGTCTCCCACAATGTACGAACGTTCCATGTACCTAAAAAAATGGTTGCTCTGGTTGTCAGAAGAGGCATCAGCCCCGTGACTTCCGAGGGGACTCGGCTTTCATCACGCGACGTCATAATTCTTCCTCCAACTCCCAGGGCAGAGTTAAGATGGTTTGAATTATTTTTTCTGGTTAGCGTTTTTTTGGCAAGTTAGTTTTTGACGGAATGGGGTCGCCAACCCCATGTCCAACCCTCCTCCTTTACCCGGGCTTGGGACCGGCAGTAGCCCCGAAGGTTCTACTGGCGGAGTTACTAATAGTTGTTGCGTACAATTTAAGGTAATTTTAGTGGTTGATGATTTGATTTGATCAGTTATAGGTTCACTCAGAACTATTGATCTTGACTAAGCAGCTGAGTTCTCATCAGTTCTCTCTGTCTACGACTTGAGTCCAGAAATCAGCCACTAGCTTATTCTATATTTGAAATTCAAATGAATATGGTTTATACGCAAGTGGACCACAATTATTACTTACTTTTTACTTTCGCCTGTTACCCCAAATGGAGCATAGGCCGCCCACCAGTTTTCTCCAACCAACTCTGTCCTGGGCTTCTCTCTCCAGTTCTGTCCAATGTTTGTTCATTCCCCTCATATCTTTCTTTATTTCTCGGCGTAATGTATTCCTTGGCCTTCCTCTCTTCCTCTTGCCTTGAGGGTTCCATGTGAGGGCTTGTCTTGTGACGCAGTTAGGTGCTTTTCGTAGAGTGTGTCCTATCCACTTCCACCGCTTCTTCCTGATTTCCTCATCCACTGGAATCTGGTTTGTTCTCTCCCACAGTTCGTTGTTGCTGATGGTGTCTGGCCAACGATTACGAAGTATTTTGCGTAACCACAATTATACCATACTTAAATAAACCAAAAAGTGGTTGTGAGTGAGACAGACTGCATGTAATAGACAGGAAAAATGTTCAAAACAGTTAGTCATATTGATTCAAATAAACGCTAATGATAACAAGAATATATGCCTAATAATCCAATTATATAATGTTTAAACAATAAGAAAAATATACGTAATAGTAATACGCATATTTTTCAGTGCTGAGAGTGATCAGTCCGTCAAACTCATGATATCGAAATGTTTAGGATTAAATTCTATAGGGAAGGGTAGGCTTATATTTTTAATGAGTAGTATGACGTCATTTGTCATTATAGTATAATTTCTTTCAGCCCTTTGAAAAATAGAACACTTTGAGCGTCATTCCAGTCAAACTTCTTATTTTATGGTCTTCATGTTTCTAGAGTGAAATGTGTGTTGCTTTATTTTACAGGCATAGCTATTTTTGTAGAAAATCACACCTCTAACAGCTGAGACTATTAAATCTCGGTACTCGAACTCTAATCATCAGGCTACGTACGTTTAGTGTTTAGAGTTACGTAGAAATTATTGTGAATCCGTATACAATGTTGTCATTTTTTTGAAAAATTTAAAAAATCAGAATACAAATCACAATCTAACTATCCACTATAAACAAGCGTAATCAGATCGTTACATAAACTTCAAAGTAGCATAGTTATTTATTTCTAGAGGAGCAACCAAACCTATCAACAAAAACGAAGCTTTATGTGTACTGTGCCGGTGTCAGGCAAGGTTGCTTACTGTCACGCTTTCTCCTGGTGATCGACTGGGTTGTGAAGACGTTTACATCTGAGGGGGGAAGTGCCGTATACAATGGACAGCCAGGACACAGCTGGACGATCTGGCTCTTCTATCGAACAAGCAACAACAAATGCAAATACTGTGTTTTCACTTTATAGTAAGTGTTTTTTTTAATATAATTAGTGAGAAACATCTAGAAATACCAAATAATCAACACATTTTAAAGTATTTTCATTAGAACATAATACATAATCCCATTTTATATTGACATAAATTGAGAATTGTGGTAATTGCCGTCTTGTAAAATTTTTAAGTCACAACCAAAATTATTTTAACTAAACAGAAAGGATTGCATCATCCTTTTTAAACAACATGGATATCTGAAAAATGGATTCGATCATGAGATCATCGAAAAATCATTCGATGCTCTAGGGAAAAAAAGTTTGAATAACTGAAGTCTATGAGTAGTTTATCCAGAGAAACACCTTAACTTCAGATGGTGGAGAAAGAATTTGTAGCTTAGGTGTTTGATTGTGGTGGAGTTTCATTCTCTGAGCTGGATGTTATGGTTGTGGAGCTTTCGTTATTCTCCTGAACAACATCGTCAGCACAAACTTCAGGTAGAAAAGTGAAGTATTCGAATTTCTCCACGTTTAACCTGTTCTGTTAACCTCTATTTTGATTGGTTGTTATTTACCTTAAAATGTCATTTTCTACACTTTTATTTTGGATTGTGTTTTATGATCTTAAATTTGTTTATGATTTTTTTGATTGGTTGATGAATTGGGTCAATGTCGATGTGTTTGCTGATTAACTTAAGTACTAAGCTTCTAAAAATTCTCTATCCAGTATTCCAGTGGAATGTATGTCCACTGTCTATGTAAGGGAAGAAATGTCATGGCGTTTGATTGCTAACTGATGTTCACGCAAATGAAGATGAAGTTGTTCACAGTTTGAACAGTTTATTTTGTAGATGATATTTGGTTTTTCTTCCATTGTCATTTTGTCCTTTGGTCTACTACATAGGATTGATTGAAGTGATTCTGTTGATTTGTGTGCTACACCTATTTCAAATGGTTTCACTAGTCTTACTGTGATTTCAAATATGTCTTTTATGTATGACTGGATGACCCGTTTGTTAGTTCCCGAACTTGATTTCGTTTTTCTGTGCTTCATGTGTGCTTCATTGTGTCTCTCCTGAACAAAGTTTGTATGCATTTGATTTTGTGAGTTGTTGGGTTGTTGCTACTGTAGTTGCGAATTAGATCTGTGTTAGTTGGATTCCGAAAAACTTGAGTCTGCAGTTTTTCTATGTTAGTTCCGGTGATTAGTACATTCAGAAATGATAATTTGTTGTTTAATTCCCTTTCCATCGTGAATTTTAATGTCACCAACGACGTTGTTGTTCAGATTGTAGGTGTTCTCCAACTCATTCCTTTTAATAATGACGAATGAGTCGGCTACACATCGAACACACATTTTTGGCTTGATCGATGCTTGTGGTCTCTGTATCACAGCTTCTGCGGGGAGTTCTGATATTGGTGATCCCATTGGTGTTCCTTTCATTTGTTCATAGATTTTGTTGTTGAATCGGAATATTCAATATTATTTCCGTATCAGATGTACAAACTGAATGACTTTATCGAATTACAAATGTCAAAAACGTTTTCACATTCATCCGTAAACACACAAATTGACATGATTTTTAAAAGTAACTCCACGATATCCACGACCCCATAATATGAATTACCTGGCTTATCAGTGACTACATCTGCTGAATATTGACTTCCTCCGTAAAGAACATTCTCTGAGTTCTAGTAAGAAGTCGTGACCAGTGGATTTCAACCGTGTTCATGTGTGAAAAATTGCTCACTGAAGACTGTGTATGAAGTTGCGCAAGATGGTGAGTTGTTCGAGGTTAGACAGTGACGCCGTCATAAAACGGCTCAGTGATTCAGAGGTTAGGCGTTCGCACACGGGACCGAAGGTCCTGTGTTAGAATCCTGCGCAGTGCAGGAGTCGTGGACGCGCCCCATTGATGGTTCTCATGCCGGGTTTTGCCGGTGATCCCGTGACTCTAGATTTCTAATGGTGGTCTAAAAATGATCGATTCATGATTTCAAAAAGTAACTGAACAATCTCCACAACCCCATATTGCAACTAGTGTGTTCCATAGAGAATCCATTTTAGACTGAAAAGACGAAACGTCAAAAGTTAAGTCTTTTTTTTTGTAAAAGCCCCCTAAATTAAAACAGCTGTTTAGTTAGTTCCTTGTGAAAAAGATTTTCTCTGTGTGTAATAAATATTTCTAGCAACATATTTTATTTGGTATTGTCTGAAAAAAAACAGGTGTAATTTAATCCTTTTTCTTCTCTGAAAAGACAGATAACTTTAATCTTGTGTATTCCCTTAAGAATGACTTTTCTGTGCTATAGTTTTTGTCAATTTAATTACTAAAAGGTTAAGTCTACAGATGCTGTAAATGGTAACATGTAAAAATTATGTTTTCGGCCAAAATTCGTGATTAGGTCATTATTATTTCGGCGAAAAAAGAAAATTATAAATGCCTCTTGTTGTCTCAGATAAAAAAGTGTGTACATATTCAATGGTGGTAACGTCTGGAAATTTTAAATTTAAATTTATTTGGACTGTGAAATTGTCTGAAACATCCCAAAAAAAGTTTGAATTCATTAAGTTGTTTGGCTATAAGTTGTTACATATTGAAATTCTGAATCAGTCATTGTTAGAGAACCATTAGAAACCTGGAAGTACTGGACGGCCGTCAAGTCCTGGTATGGGGCTTGTCAGCAGTGAGCATCCAATACATCTGCTGCCTGCATCATTCAAACCAAGGACCTTCGGCCTCAAACTCCTAACTTCTGGACCACTAGGCTGGCACCCAACGATGTTAATATCTGACTTCGATCAATCTAGGAATTTTGTAAGACCTCACACATTTGTCTTCGGTGGTTCCTGCCTACACTCATCAGTGTTGAACTCCACTGGTTACGTCTTCGCATTAGACATCTGAGAATTTCTTCACAAGGTTAGTCACCAGTGAGTACATCGTACGATACGGTATCCAATACGAAGCAAATATTGCATACTTCGTGTCATCGTTAGTTTAGATAACAATAACTACTCAGATCTGTTTTATACGATTCTTTATAAGCGAGTTTCTTTAGTATGAAGTTTAGCAACAATTAACTAACTAATCACTTTTTTATCATTTTCTCAAATACTCTAAATTTAGAGACATACAAAACTGAATTTTGATACTGCAGTGTCTTTTTGTTATGAATAATATAACTACGTGTTGATGCTTCAGGTATTTAACTTTTTTTCCCTAAAACAACCCATCGATCATTGTTAGACTACTACCATTCAAAACCTAGAAGCAGTGGATGGCTGTTTCATCCTGGTATGGAACTTATCAGCATGGCGTATCCATGACTCCTACACACCGAAATCGAACCTAGGACCTTCGATCTCACTTGCGAGCGCTTAACTTCTTGACCACTCAGTGAGCATCTAACGATGCTAATATCAAACTTCAATCGATCCACGATATTGTTCGACCCGCATAAATTTTCTTAGGTGTGTAACTGCCTCGCCACCTATCCACTTGAAATATTTTTAACAAAATTACTCTTGCTAACCATAGAATCACTATGTTTTTCTTTTAAACAAGAATTTTTGAAGCTAAAAGTTTTCGTTTTTTTTCTTCTTCAGTGAATGAGGTTAAAACTACTTTAATAAAACAAAACAAGGGAAAAAAGTTGATTATTGAAAATCAGGTTATTTTTATTTAATATTTACAATAATAAAATTGGTTTTTTTCTTAAGAATTTCTTAAGGGGGCATAAAATAAATTGAATGACACTAGATTACCGTTTGAGGCTAATTTCATCAATCGAGATTTTTCATCACAGTTATTATTTTTCATTTTCATTTTAGCAAGTAACTACTCTAAATATATATTATATGTTAAAGATGATTATAGTAGGCTAAGGAAGAAAAAAAATTGAATGAACTTTTTTTGGTTAATTACAATACAAAATGAGTTCTTTGATTTTGTACATTCATATTTTGATTAGTATGTTATTTGTTAGATTACCAAGTGTAATACTGAACTCCATTCCTAAATGAAAACCAGTGTCAAATAAGGCTGTTTACTCTCACCCTTTTTCTCTATACAGGGGACGTCAACATCTTAGAGGAAGTACAAAATACCCTGGATAGCTACAATTGCAGCTAGATTACTTGGAATTCACAAATGATTTCTCTAGTAGATGAAGACGACGGCCAGTTTAGCAGCGACTTATGATACAATACGGCATGCAACAACCTAACCACACTTGGGCGAGAAGTTCAGGAAGATGAGGGAAAGTTTATGCACCTGAGTGGCATCACTGATAAACGAGGTGAATCTGATGCAAAATTAAGGCTGAATTTCTACAATTGAAGAACATCTGGAGTTCAAGACAATCATTAACACACTCCAAAGGCACAATATTCAATACGAAAATCAATAAATTTTTATTGTTTGTGGAACGCTAAGTTGGAGAACTTCGAAAGCCATTGTTTAAAAGAGGTAGATTGAGGAAGACACTGCTCCAAGGGCTGAGGTCAGACTTGAAAAGAATTAGTAGCGATTGGGTAAAACCGAAAAGGTAACTTCAGGATACAGTAAGTTGCAGAATGCTGGTCGGTGGTCTATGCTCCAATGTTCTTCCTCTTGAGCAGAATAAAATAACAGGTGAAATGTTAGTGTACCAGGGAAAAAGCATGAAACATATGTTAATTGAAATGGTAGCTAAAAAAACTGTTATCAGTGATCGAGTTCTTGCATAATATAAGGGTATCATAATTATAATATATAAATTTCTGTTGAAGTAAAGCATTTCAGTGGTATTTTCTGTTAGCTCAAGTACTCAAGTTGGGATACCTTTGTTATTTAGTAGTGATTAACATCAAGATCTTGGTGTGGTGAATACTACTTACAACCGTGTTTTATAAGTAATATGCAGCGGAATGTTGTCCACAAGTTACTATTAAAAAGAAGAGTGGTGGATCGGAGTACATGATAAAATCAAAGTGCTTTATTCACAAATGAAAGTCTAGAGATTAAGTGTACATTTTTTGTTAGTAAACGGTGTTTCCCTTAAATAGTATTCCATTTAGTTTTGACGTCTTTGTTGATGACACTGGAAGTTGCTAGCATTTAGTTTACGTCTCATCTACTCAATGTCGTCTTTTTCAAGTTTTTTAGAGTATTTACGTGCTTAGTGTCAAAAACAACAAGTATGATATCCATTTCTTTCACTTATAATTGAAATGTGATATTAGAATGATTATCTTTTATACTCATCAGTGTTAGTAATTAAAGAAATTGAGTATTATTCTTGATTAGACTGAAAAGTGCAGAACAGATATTTCAATAGACAATATTCAGATATACATGACAGTCAAAAATATCTATAATATGATCTTGGTTTTCAATGCTGGGTGTCATTAGAATGAAGCATTTTTACACATTTTCCAAATAGTATTATTTTTTGGGTCTACTTATTTGTTGGCATACAGTTTTGGTGACCCAATTTTCTAAAGTCACCTTTACATATCTTGGCAACATCATCGACAACCAAGGTCGATCCGATGCATATGTAAAGGCGCTGATCGGCAAAGCAAAGACTGCATTTATACAATTGAAAAGTATCTGGAACTCCAAAAAATATCAATCAACATCAAAATCAGGATTTTCAATACAAATGTCAAGGCAGTTCTACTGTGTGGAGCGGAGACTTGGAGATCTGCGAAAGCCGTCATCCAGAAGATTCAAGTGTTTATTAACAGTTGTCTACGCAAAATACTTTGGATGCGTTGGCGAGACACTATCAGCAATAACTTACTGTGGGAGAGAACAAACCAGATCCCAGTGGAGGAGAAGATCAGAAAGAAGCGGTGGAAGTGGATAGGACACAAAATGCGAAAAGCACCTAACTGCGTCACAAGACAAGCCCTCAGATGGAACCCTCAAGGCAAAAGGAAAAGAGGAAGGCCAAGGAACACATTACGCCGAAAAATGGAGACAGACATGAGAAGAATCAATAAAAGCTGGAAATAACTAGAAAGGGAATCCCAGGACAGAGTTGGTTGGAGTAAACTAGTGTGCGGCCTATGCTCCATGGGAGGTAACAGGCGTAAGTAAGTAAGTAATTATCTAATGTCATATCAAAATGTCACATGTTCGTATCACAATGAGCTCTGCACTTTAGTCATCCATTATCTGACTCCAATTTTAATATGAACTTTTGATTTCGTATATCACACTTAGATCAAGTCCATTTGAGCAATGATGTTAATAAGAAACTAAATACGCAATCAATTAGATGAATTTATTTTCATTGGTATTTTTAATCATTCCTCTAAGAATTAAAGTCAGATAAATTGCCTCCAAGAAGTGATCAGGTTAATTCATTTCTCAACTTTATTCATTCAGTGACTATTAACTTCTTCAGTTAAGAAATATATTAAACACATGGAGACAAATATACAGTTGAAATTGTATTTGTTAAATGATCAAAGCAGTGATTATCACGTTTACAATTAATTTACTAACAACATTCATTGACTTCATTGGATTTTTACTAAACATGAAAACTTGATACAAAAAATATTCAATTCACTGATTGTTCCGTGGAATTAAAACAAAGTTATTGTATATCAGTGTTTAGTCTATTCGACTCTGTGTCACTTGAAATTTTAAATATTTATTAGAAATGATAATTATTATTGAATTAACAATGAAAATCATTCAATGAGAAAATAATAATCATAAAAATTATAACATCATGTCTCTAGGTAAAGTCGTCTTGTTAGTAAAAAAACAAGTCAACTGATATCCATTCATGTCTGTCATATTTGTTCAATATTCAACATATTTATTCAAAAAAAAGGGAACTAACTACAAATAACACCAAACAACAAAAAAGAAATTCCCGCATTATTCAAACTTTTTTCAGACAACTTATCTCGATCAAACAACGCACACACACAGTATTGTTACATGCAACTGCTCAATTGCATGTGATGCCCCAATTGAATATTCCCCTAGTTATGGCTCCATTTTTTTTGACATGTAAAATGAAAAGGATGAATTGGAAAGCAAAAAACGCACCTGGCTTCATTTTGAAAATTTATGCATATTTACTTGTCACATGTAAATGTTTACTATTTTTGTCTGCATAAAATGAATAGTTTGAGCAGATCTAAATTATATCAAAGACATAATTTATGAATAGAAAACTATTTATATATAAATAAGGAATACTTTCATTTGGATAGAATAAAAACTTTAACTTATGACAATGGCAAGTGAATTCAATGGAATATTTATTTTAAACTACTTTCATCTATGAGTGAGAGTGGGAGAGAGAGGAAAATATTCTTTTAACAATGGTTTCTGCTTTTCATTTTTATTATACTAAAAAATTCGAAAAGATGATTAGGGGTTAATGTAGCGACGCGAAATTTGTGTTTAAATAAAGTTTTTGTAACTTATTTGGAATTCTTTTTATGTTCAGTTGGTAAAATACATGGAAATTTCATTTAACAAAAGATAAATGAGTAGAGTTTATTTTTTTATGTTGTGAAAAATCAAACAATAAGTTTCATAGCATAGTTTTATTATATTGAATTGACAATGAATCAAGTTTAAGCGCATCTGGGCGACAGTTTAAACTGACTAATGATTCATCGTGCATTCATTTTCATGGATTGGAAAGACTTTGTCTTACTCCAACGGATTTGTTACTATGATTTGTTGGGGATGTAAGATCCCTAGAACTTGCTTGATAAATGCCTTATTTTGGATTTCGCGTTTGCGAATATATTTTTTGAAGTAATTTTATCATAACTTCGGATAGGGTTTGGTCATAGTTCTTGATTTCATGTTTACTGTTAATCTGACTGACAAAATCTCAGCACAGATACAGAAGGCTCGATTGGCTTTTGCCAACCTGTGTCACTTATGGCGAAGGCGAGATATCCGCTTGTTAACCAAAGGACGAGTGTACTACGCAGCAGTTCACTCTGTCCTATTATACGAAGGCGAAACATGGCCGGTAAGAGTAGAGGACATTCGTAGATTGCTTATCTTCGAACATAGATGTCTCCGAAGCACTGCTCGTTTATCCTGGGACAACCATGTGATCAATGCTGTCGTTAGGAAACGAGTACTAGGTAGGGATGACAAATCAATAAATGAAGTATTGAAACTTCGTCATGCCCAACCACCAACTGCCTCGACGAGTGATGTTTTGCAGTGTAGGAGTAGGCTGTCAGAAAGCTAGAGGCGGCCAGACCAAAACATGGCAGAAATTCATGAAGTCACTGACAACTGGACTGAGTCATGTTGGTAGATGTAGGCCACCTGGTTGGGGTCCGCGAGACGTAAGACACCAACGGTTTGAGAAATTGAACGACATGGCTCAAAATCGTTTGCAATCGCGCAGGTGCATACACTATTTACGTTCTCTCAAATTCTAACCTGAATTCCTCATCATCTCTATCTTTCTCTTTCTAAAGTTACCTCACTGAATTATACTTCTCAAATCATATCTTCGCTACCTAATCTTCTCCATTACCAGTATTACTTCTACTATCGCTACCACTATTGGATTTGAACTGACAGCTGCGTCTCTGTGCTAATGTGGTATAGCAACCTCAACTGATTTACATGCGTACGAAGTTTTGCGTTATATCTGTCTGTCTGTCTGTTTAGGGAAGATATATCGAAACAGTGGAAATACCGGTTGTCTGTTTTCTTTTTGGTATTCTTAACAATGAATGTAACTGTCCGATGTCAGCTGCTCTTCAATCATCAAAATGCCCTAATTTATGAATATTTAACATCAATTAAATAATAGCAACTTGTAATTTTAAGTCATAATTTGGATGACATAATGAAAAATGTAATCACATCATTCATTCGTGTAATTTGTTGATTGACATTCAATAAAAAAAAGAGAATACAACAATAAACTATCAATCATGTTGTGTTGTAATAAGTTAAATTTTTGTTCAATTTCTATTTTTACAAATTTACCAAACGACAGTTACAATTATCCAGATTTTATTTCACTCAAACAACGAGAATCTGAATAACGGGAAGCATAGGAATTGGCAATTGATATTCGGAAGCTGTGAATCACTCAGTGATATTTGAGAGACTGTAATGTTTGTGGAAATGAACATGTAACAATCTGTTCTGTTGAAGGTTGATTCATTTATTAGCCATTGAACTCTTTGGGTTTTTTTGTGTCAAGTTTAAACAGTTATCATTTTGTGTTTTACGTTGTGTATAATATTTAGTCTGATTTTTTTAAAGTTTGGTTTTAGTAATAATCCAACAGTTTAACTATGATAAGTATGTGAGAATTCATGTGAATGATTTTCAGACATTTGTGTTGGGGATGTGAGATACCCAGAACTCGCTTGATAAATGCCTAAATTTTGGATTTCACGTTTGCAAGCACACGCTGATCAGTTGACCGTGAGATTTCAATTGCCACCAGGAAAATCCTTGGCTTTGATTTGCTGCTGTGTATTTAAATGTGCTATTTTCGTAACTGTCCCAAGGACGTTTCTGTGATGTATAAATAAACGAGAGTTGTGTGCTTGATTGTACTGTGCTTGCTGCGTGTTTGTAGAATATACATTCTACTCTATATCAAGAGTTCTTTCTAGCTGTTTCAGATCAAATTAGCCTACCTGGACGCTGGTTCATTGTCTCGTTAGCGTTTATCGATAAAGGTGAACTCTGTAATAGCTTCAAGCATACCAAGTGACGAACGTAACAATTTGATAATCGCCAACTACGTGAAGAAAAACACTTGATATGTGAAGATCTAAGTGTATTAAAATGACTATGAATAAAACTATGTCTGTGAACTGCATTGGATTTTAGAATTTAGGCGACTGACATTTAAGGATTTCATGATTATAAATAGTCCGCCAGCAGACTTATATTTTAAGACACATACTACTTACAACTGACATTTGTTTCAGCTTATCACAGACATATTTTTTCTTCGATTTAAAGACCTACCTGTTGATCACGGAATTTCACAAAACGCCTACAATGATTTCCTATGTTCTAAGTAAGCCCACCATCAGACTTACACTAATGACATGTACTACTTACAATTGACATTTGTTTCACATTTCTGTATTGATATTCTGTATTCACACTTCTGTATTGATATTCTACGTTCTAAGTAATATTTATATACATGTGGTTTATATGTACTCTGAAAGTACATATGTCCTCTTTCGACGCTTAACGAAAGCTCATGAAGAGCAGACTAGAAAAAATCGGGCTGGTTTTCGGTCTGGACGTGATTGTATAGACCACATGTTCACACTACGACAGGTCCTGGAACACAGACACATATTTATGCGTCCTACAATAGTTGTTTTCCTGGACCCTAAGGCGGCATTTGACTCTGTGGATCGTGAGGTTCTGTGACAGTGTCTGTCATTGAAAGGTGTACCAAAAAAGTACACTGACCTTATGAAAGCTCTCTACTCGAACACCGCTGGTCGAATGAGAGCTTATGGCGAACTGTCACCGGAATTCTTTACTTCAATTGGTGTCCGTCAGGGATGTACTTACGTACGAATTTCTACGTTGCATCTGACTGACTGACTTATATGCACTCTGACCCAACAGTCATGCAAAAAAATTTCAGCCAACCAGTCAGTCAAATGTAGATGATGGTCAATTGTGAATTATTCTTTTGAGAAAAATGCCAACACAATTTGATAAGTTTGAAATTACAAAAAAAAATTTATCATTGCCGTTGGCTATAACGAGAAAAAAAAGATAAGAATAATAACATTGGGAATAACAACGTATTCTCTTCTTATCAGTTGTATATTTTTTTTTATCTTCTCCTCTTGAATTTTCTCGCTTACTTTTCTCTATTCTCTTTTATCTTATCACAAGTACATTTTCTTACTTAACTAACACAAAGTAAATAAAACAGTGAGAGTAAAAAGAAATTTTAATTTAGAATTTTTTTTTTCACGAAATTATTGTTATCAAATTAAAATTTTGTTGTTTTATTTTTTACTTTGTTCTTTTCCTCTTTAATTTTTGTTTTAAATTTGAGTTTATTAAATTTTATTTCTTTTTTCTTTTAAAGGGTGATGTTACAATTTATAAAAAACACTATTGTAAGTATGAAATACAGAATATAAACTAGATAAAGTTGGGGTAAGAAAATCAAGACACTTAGCGAAGAAACTTACTTACTTACTTACTTACGCCAGTGTTACTCTCAATGGAGCATAGGTCGTTGCTTAGTATTCTGCAAACTAATCTGTCCTGGGCCTAACTTTCTACTTTTGTTCACTTTTGTTGTTCATTTTTCTCAAGTTTGTTTCCGTTTCTTGACGTAATGTGTTCCTTGACCTTGTTCTTTTCCGTTGGCCTAGAGAGCTCCAAGTGAGTGGTTATTTTGTGACGCAGTTGGGTGCTTTCCTCAATGTGTGTCTTATCCACTTTCAATGCTTCTTCCTAATTTCTTCGTCCAATGGAATCTGGTTTGTATCTATCCTACAGTAGGTTGTTGCTGGTAGTGCCTGGCCTACGGATCCGAAGTATTTTGCGTAGACAACTGTTAATGATTACTTGTATCTTCTGGATGATGGCTTTTGTAGTTCTCCAAGTTTCTGCCCCATATAGTACAACCGTCCTGACATTTGTATTGACTTGGCGTGTGTTGACAGTTGTTTTGAGTTGTGGCTTTTATTCAGTTGTAAGGATGCTGCCCTTGCATCTTTAAGCGAGGAAAGAGAACTCCAAAATCAAGGTCAAAGTGAAATATTGGGAATGCAAGAAGTAAATCAATGAATTTTTTTATGTAATTATTTTTTCAATTCATTGTGAAATAGTTTAGACTATCCTGTTGTTGGCAATTTGACTGACATTCGGTCAGTTTAGGTTGATATGAGCATCCTATTCGTACTAACTACTTAAAGCCATTTTGATACAAGTGGCTAGCTGTAGATGGCGTCTGAAACAAACGGTACTGAATTAAAGCTTCACAGTGAATAGAAACTCTGAAATACAGGTACATCCAGCCTACTAGTCCCAGGTAGAATGAAATGCATGTTCTGGATTCCACTGCATAAATAATTATTGTAAAAACATAATTACATCAACATTAAGAATATATCTGTTCATACAGTTTTTATAAAGTGATTCTTAGACACATTTAATACTATTTTGTAAAGAAAGCCCTGATAGCGGTTAACAAGTGAATCCAGGCTGCAAGTATTTTGTTAAATTGGAAACTACAATTTACCGAAATAAATCGTCACCGTGAAGGGTGTACTCGTAATAGCATTCAAACATATCGATTAGAAATTAAGAAAAATATCTCCAAGTATAAAGGTTAATCTAATCTAACCTTTGTTATGTACAAGAATCTATTTTTTAACATTTATGCACTTTCAGGAAAAAAAACTGAACATAGTAATGTGTTTAATTTTCAAATTTCATTTTAATTGAGATGGTAATTCAGTGAATAATAATAAGAAGCTTGTAAATAATTAAATAGTGAGGAATATATCGGCTGTACTAGCAGGCAACTTGACCAACGAATGAGTAAACATCTCCCAGCATGGTTTAGAAATGGTCAGATAGAAAATATCTTGGCACACCTGATTGGTAGCGGTCATAATATCGATAATTCTAAATAATTTCGAGTGATCTATCGTATACCTCTATCATTTCCCAACTGGGTTCCATCCCACCTCCTACATTTAGCAGAAGCCATGGGAATCCTAACATTCAATCCCAATTTATGTACTGTCAAGTAGTTCGTGACACCACTGTCGGATATAACTTAATAAACGATTTAGCATATTAGTTATTTGTCGAATCACAATATCAACTATTCACTATTTATCAAATTTAAAAAATATTTTATTAAATAATCATTTTACACTAATTACTGATAGATTAAAGAATATATTTTAATAAAAGTCTTTAGGTATTGAAAAATACATTATTTGCATATATTTATGATCGTTATATTTTTTTATTTTTGGGATTATTTGTGATCATAGTTTTGATCTGTTTTCGGTTTTGGCAAAATGATATCACACTCAAATTATTCTGAACCGCTCTTTTGGAACGTCTATCATTGGTGATACCTAACACATAGTTGAGCTGACTGATCGATAACTGTGGACAATTTGCAGAGGTTACTACCAAAGTATTATTATTAATATACTTAAGAAAAAACTTGATACCCATCTGAATTCGGCCAAACCTTTTTTCATTCGAACACCGGTGGTTTTGTAAACTATTGGCTTTTTATAATGCAGTGACAATGGTTTGTGTATGCGTCAAACATTCAAACAAAGTTGTCACTTTGCACATTCAAATTCAGACCAAGTAATTGTTTGATATTCCTCTATTTTTTTAATGATAATCAAACTGATGTCGTTTCATGTGAGGAAGTATACTACCTATCGAACATGATGTCAATTATTTTCTTCTAAAAAATTTTTTTTCTGGTTTTCAACATGTCAATTCATACTACGTGACATGCTTCGAGTATTTTTTTTCTTTTCACCAAGCGAAAAATAAACAAAAGAAATCCTGTAGAGAATCAGTTGATTGAAAGTTCACTTGTAATTTAGAAATAATGTTTTTTTTCTCTCTCCCAGTGTTACCTTTAGTCAGTTATGTTGTTCTGAGTTAACTTAACTTACAAACAAAAATGTTTTCTTTTGACATTGACCTTGATATAATTCGTTATCATGGTAACATAGAAAAACAAAACAAAACAAGAGATTCCTTTCAGCCTTAGTTAATCTACCCTAAACTGTAAATGTGTACACATGTGTGTGTTGAAGATCTGCAACATGTAGAAAGTTTTTTTCTAGTTTTTTTGGTTTGGTTACGTTGAATGACATACATCTTAGTTGTGTGCTGGTGTGGTAACATTTCATGGGCTCTGATTGCTTGTGTTTTTTTTAATTTTTTTGTTCAACTGTTTGTCATTTCCACTTCATTAAATACATAAACGTTTGTTTTTCTGCTTTTCGCCTCTGTTGTTGCTGCTGTTGTTATATGAACATGCTTCTCTGACATTTATATTTATATGTATACATAGATAATTATTTTAACCAACTGTCATAAAAAGAACGATGTTAAAAAAAATTATTTTTCATTTCGGCTCTACAATTTCATCTGTTTAATTCTTTCATCCTAGTTTATGATCAGTGTGTTTTATAATAATAATAATTATTATTATTATCATAATTATTATTACGAATATTGCTGGACAAAAAAAGACAAGGAAATAATTACAACAAGATAAAACTGTCTAGATAGAAAAAATTGTTTTTTGATAAAACCACACCATTTGTGTATTGTGAACGTGAATGAAAACTTCTCCCTAACTGTGTGTTATAGTTTTCTTATGTTACATGAATGATTATGAATATTTTTTTTCGTAAAAAAAAACATGACATTATAATTATTTTTTGTGATATTTTTTTTTCTTATTGACAATTCATTGTAACCTACACATTTAGAAAAAAAAACATGCAAATTCATGTTACAATATTGCGGTTATTATTATTGTTGCCGTCAAAATTAGACTTTTTTTTCTTCCTATCTTATGCAGGGATCTGCATGAAATGCACATTTGTGATTGTTGAAATTTGTTAAATATTAACTTTTATTGAGAATTAATTTTTTTCTTAAAAACGCAAATTATCTGTTGTAGTTTTAGGATCTTCTTGACATTCACAATAGTTCTTTTTGTTATTTTGTGTGTGTGTGTGTGGAAATTTGACAGAATTCAACATGAAGTGTATTAAAGATTCATCAAATCTGAACATTGATCATTTTTATTACTCTATCTAGCAAAGCTTTACATGTAGGTAGTCTTTTACAATCTTTGACATTTTCAAATTTGGAAGAATAATTAATAACAGCGTTTTATTTTTCAGAGATTTCTTAAATTTTTTCTTGAGTTTAGTTCCAACAAATAAGTGAAGTATGATTTTGAAATTTAATAAAATCTATTTGTTTCACTAAACATATCTGTTATTCACTAGTTATTTCCTTCTATTTTTAAAATAATATCTATCTCGCGAAAAATTGATATTCAACTAGAAAAACTTTGTGAATAAATAAAAAGTTTTTTTTGAAAATTTTTAGTAAAACATTATTATCAAATTAAATTGTACAGAAATAGATATTTTATGGTGCTTTCTGTTGAGCTAATGTTCCAACTTTTTGCCACCACTAAATAAAGGATAATGAGTAATGTTACATGATAAAAAAGAATCATATTTTTATGCTTCACTGTAGGTTTGATATTATTGGCTAGTTAAGTTTTACAAGTTGGCTTACTTGCCTTCTCCACTTCGCTTCCATTTTGCTTGTGCAATGAACGTAGGAAATAAATTTATCCGCAAAACAGTATTTGGCTTCTTATAACTGCCGTCGAACAAACGGGGTTCACCTTAGTATGATACACAGAAATGGACGGGGTGATTTATTTCCTACCATATTTGGTCGTTCGCCCAAAAAGCAGTCAGATCATAGGCTACTAAATTGGTTAGCTTTACTTTGAACTTAACTCAGTCACTAAACTATGACTGATTAGCATAGTAGAATTTCTGTGTTGGTTGAACTATTGAAACAGATATAAATGAAATGTTATATACCAAAGAAACTGCAGTTAGTGAACATCATTTCAAATGTTCTTATAGTCAATAAACAGGGAAATGGACTTTACAATAGACTTTTAAACTGAATGTTAAAATAAGTTTAAAATTATGAAATATTATCGAATCCTTACTTGTCTCCGTTAGTGCAAACAAAATCGTTATCGTGAATCGTGCAGAAATGCTCTCTTTGAAATTATTTCATCTTTGTTACGAGGAATAGTTTTTAACTAACGTTAATGTATCTTAAAAATTATACTTTATACGATAATGGATCATGTTTCTCAAAGCTTAATAATCCATTTTATTATAATATTCTACTGAAATCATAAATCGATCAATGTTATACCACCATTAGAAACCTTGAAGCACTGAAAGATGACCGTTTCGTCCTGGTATGGGACTCATCAGCAGTGCACATCCACGACTCCCTTACCCCGTAGGATTCAGACCCGGGAACCTCGTTATTGTGCATCAGTTAGCCGGTATCTAACAGTGTTAATATCTAACTACGATCAGTTCATCATCATCGTTTTTACTAAACTTTTATGCAATAAGCCAGATTCCAATTTTCTTTGTTCAGAAATCACTATCAGGATTTCATTAGAACTATACTGATACAGTTCTACTTTTCTATCAGTTATTCAGAAAGATTACTTTGCATTTACATATTTTTATATTTATGGACAAAAGTATTTTCGATAACAGTATTCAATAAATTTTATTTACTTAATAATAATAGTTTAGATAAACGATGTAATGTAATGTTTGTAAATTTTCAATGTTATTAAATCGGTAGTATTAAGAATACTACTACTACTACTACTACCATGAATAACAACAAAGTTGGTATGATTTCCCGTCCACTGTTTTTCCTCCTTATAAATAACGCTAATACATTATCCCGTTTTAATGTTTCATCGTTTTCTTTTATATCTGGTGTTGTATTCATTGTGTTTAGCTAATTTTCATTATATATATATATATATATATATATATATATATATATATATATATATATATATGTTTGTATAGCTACAGAAGTGTAGGAGACGAAATGAGAACAGACGAAATCAGAAAAAAAAGCGGAAAGATAAAGTGAATTGAAAAGTTAAAAATATTTAAAGACTGAGAGAGGGTGAACGAGAGAGAGAGAGAAACTGCTGAGACAGACATTGAGATCAAACGACTGTATATATATATATATACATATATTTATTGAATAAATGTCCCGATGTGAATGAATAAAATGTCAGAAAATATTCTGTCACATACATTACTTACTTAAAGAAAGAAACGCATCTTTGTCCATCGTTCGACATAAATTATTAACCTATTCATTTTGATAGTTTCACACAGAACATAATTTGAAACGAACAAAAATAGAATGGGATAGTTTTTTTAATGAACATTGAATTGTATTACGTTGATAATCGGTGTGTACACACATATATATGTACACGTATATAGACATACTTGAAAGAAGTATTTTAACCAAGTGAACTATGGTCAATTGTACATTTCTCATAGATTAGTTAATATTCTTTTACTCTACTAATACAGGTGTGTCGCAATAAACTAGGCTAAACAGATGTGTGTCATATCTTTACGTTAAATGAACAATTGAACTGTATTCCGTTCTTATTCACAAATAAACACCATTTGATTAGGTGATTATAGATATATAGATATTACTTTGAACGAATTTCTATATGAATTAACCATCGTTAAATACGAAAACAAGAAAAGTGTGGAAAAATATGTAAATTTATAAACTAAATTAGGTAGAATAAAATATTTCTGGTTTCGTTTATATTTTCGATATTTCTCATTTATAATGAATTAAAGTAATCGCAAATAATTTTCGTAATCAAATTCACATGAATACTAATTTATAAGATACTTATTATATTGAGTGTGCTTTGAATTTGATTAGAATTAACTTTAACCCTGATTAATTCTATCGAAGGTAGTGTGTTGTAACTCAAAAGTGATATATTTAACACAAACTGAGTAAATGTAGTACGACTGTGAATAGTACATATATTACTTTTGAAAGTGTGTCCTTAAATTAATGTAATTTTGACAATTTAAAAGCATAAAGTGCAACGAACGATGAAGGATGTTGAGAGTTTTTCAATGTTAACTATAAATCAGTTTGGTTTAGTGAGAACTCTGTGGCTATTGTGGGAAAGTGAACTCTCTATTCTTATGACTTGCATAAACAATCGTAAACTCATTGGCTATAACATCTAAAAATTAGTCGCGTATGTAGACCTATGTGATATAACCAAGTCTATTGGTTATAATACAAATCAAATGGCATTTAATCAGTGTAGACTTAAAACAAACATTGCGGAAGGTTATTACATAATCACGATTACATAGTGAACATTCCAACCCTGTAGAACATCAGACATGATCCAAATATTTATGGAGTGTATGATCCAGATGAAAGTCAGTAACGCTGATTAGAATCTTAAAGAATCAGCAGGTACACTAACTAATATGAAATTTAAATTAACCGTATACGCATAAAAACACGTGCAATAAAAAGACACACACGCTATTTTCAGTGCAGATCACACCTGGAATGATAAAGATCTGTTAGGACTCGTGATAAGCAAGCTTAATAATAGACATTTGATATTATTGTCTGGGTAATGTGAATATCTTATCGATACAAGATGAAATGTAACATCAGGACAGTTAAATGATAACATAATATTTGTTTGGATTGTACAAGGGACAAGAAATCCATGGTGTTTACTAACACAAATATCCTTGAATGCTATTACGAGTTCACCTTACTCGATAAACGAGAGCGAAGACAAATGATGCATTGACACGATAGGCTATTCTAATCCGTTATCCTGGGTTCTGCTAACAAAAGCAATATTTCTTGATAAGGGGTAGAGAATGTTTTCTACAAGCACCCAGAAAATACGAGGTTCCTAAACGCACAAATTAAGCATATTTATACAATGATAAAACGCCCTTGACAAGAGCCACAAAATAGCGTACTAAAACAATCCGTCAACTAATGACAGTCAAGGATTTCCAAGTGGGAAATGTAGGTCAACTACGCGCTCCTTAGCTCGCAACCATACAGATTCAAGAAATAAATTACAAAATTAGAACCTTTTTCAAGTGAGTTCTAGGGATCTAACGTCCCCAACAGCTAATGAATGCTAATAATGCTTAGTAACCTAAATTATATGCATCTATCGATTTGTTTCAATAAACTCACATTAAATTACAGTCAAAACAACAATGCAATTTATTAAGATAAAAACTATAAACAAATTCATTATATTTTTTTCTCAAAGATTCATTTGCATATTAATTGATTCAAATTATATATAAAAATGTTCATTAACATAGAGATAACAAATGAAGAAAAAAAATTATAAGTCAATAATTTTCAGTCATTTCAGTAATTTCATCAGAAATCATCATTTTTTTTTGTGAATAACTCACTAAAAAGAAAAATCATCTAAAATTCTGTAATGCAGTTTCATTCTCTGAGCTGGATGTTTTGGTGGTGTGCAACTTACATAGTTCTTCTGAACTACAGCATCATCAGTACAAACTTCTTCAAATAGAAGTTTTACCACAATTATCCACCTGAGCTACGAATTATTTCCCCCATCTTATATAAAATTCTATTCGATTGATGAGACCAGGAAGATTGTTGGGGATGTTAGATCCCCAAAACTCACTTGATAAAGGCCCTAATTTTGGATTTTATTCATGGGCTGATCAATTGACCTTGAGATTTCATTTCTCGACAGGAAAGAACTTGGCCGTGATTGGTTGCTGTGTTGTTTTAGTGTTCTATTTCTGTGACTCTCCCAAGGACGTTTCTATGATGTATAATTAAATGCGATTCGTATGTTTGAATTCATTGTGTGCTTGTTGGGTGTTTGTAGAACACATTTTTTACGCTATATCAAGACTCCTTCATTAGTTTCTTTTAAGGCAACCGATCAGAGTAGCATAAGGCACACTAGTTCATTATCTTGTTCTCATTTATCGATTAAGGTGAACTCGCAATAGTTGCAAGCATATCAAGTGACGAGCATTACAAAGAGCCAAATGGTACTAACAAAAAATCTAATCATTAAAAATCTCTTGTTAAGTAAAAAAATTCGAAAACTAAATTTTGAAACTACATAATAATGTAGAAATTATGATACATTACATTTAGAAAAAACTGGAAACAAACTCAGTAAATTGTGATGAATATAACATCGTATTCATTTATTGGTTACATAAAACAAAATGAGCCTGCCAAAATATAGGTGTTAAGAGTTCAAAAGTTTGAAGATTAGTATTCGATTTCGCATTACAAATATAATCGAGTTTAACCTACTTAAAACTTATATTCAACAAGTTGGGTAAAATTTACTATCTGATGTTGACATTTATAGAAGTGCATGTACATTCTCTCTCTCGCTCCTAATACAGTACATCGTTAATATGTACAAAGTTTGATTTGTACATGTTTGGCTAAAATGTTACGAGTTCATTTAGTTCCCCCAAAACAGTACTTTATTTTCGTTCCTACGGAAATAAATTTGGCGTTTTATAGTGAAATCTTCTTAAATCTACCTCTCGAATAAATTTAACTTAGTGACTTATCCTTTAATGATCACGTAAATACAATAAAAGTCGATCAATAAAATTAGCTGAAACCTATGACTTTATTTGAACGACAATATTTTTATGTAACATGTACATGCACTAGTAATGAACCAGATCAAAAAGTATTGATCTACTCATTTTCATACTGTAATTAAGTTTATGGGGAAAAAAAACTTTTTACGGTTTTTAAAGTATTATATACAATTAAATGAGTAAATGTACGGCTTGTTTTTAAAATGATCAATATTCAATAGTTGCATGAATTATTTTAAGTGCATTGTATGTTGTGAACCAGAAAATACACATCTGTTAAAAAATCTATTAACTTCAGTTGTTTTTATTAGTTAAAAATTCCAATTTTCGTTTACGATATAACCCTTTCGTTCATTGATCCAAAGAATAGTATTCTTCTATATGTACTGCGTCATAGTATGTTTTGTCATGAAAGCTGAAGTTAGTATTAACTGATATATAACTATTAAGCGGAAATAAATAGTTTTTCAATTAGCTCATTGTTTTTACTCATTGAATTCATCAATCGGTTATTGTTAGACTACTATTAGAAACTTGAAACCACTGGACGGCCGTTTCGTCTGGGTATGGGACTCATCAGTGACAGTGTGAGTCCACGATTCCATCTACTTGCAGGATTCGAGCGCAGGACCTTAGATCTTGAGCGTAAACGCCTAACCTCTGAACCACTGTGATGGCATCCGACGGAGTTAATGTGTCACTCTGATCAGTTTGGGATTTTGCGCAACCAGACGACCATACCAGGAAGAAACGGCCATCTTTCAGTGCTCCCAGGTTCCAAATGGCGGTCTGGCAATGATTGATTGATGATTTCAATGTATCTTCACTATGATCAAACTACCATTGACTGCTGTTATACACATGCAGGAAATTTCGAGAATGTGATTTATATGCGAAATAATATCTCAAGGAAAAAGCTGAAACAGTGTCTTAGTAATACACTTCTACCATTACATATCTAGAATTTATTTACTAATGTTATATCAGTTCTAATTTTCATTTTGAATCAAAAATGTTCACAAATTCTAATGTTTCATAAGCACTGTCCCCTGTATGATCTATTTGAACAACATTCTGATGTTTCGTATTGTATCATCAAGCTAATAGACTATACAATTGTTTCCTGTCTTAAATGTTCATTTTCTATACATTAAATAACTTAATATATGCTAACTTTATGTACATGACAATTGAATACAATCTAACACTACGATTATTGATCAATATGCAATTGTTATCATGTTTATTCTGAATTTATTCTCATACTGTATGTTATTCTATTTTGATTCTTCTTAGGAAATAAGTTTTAATCAAAAGATTACAGTTGTTCAACATCTTTGGACAACATCTTCAGGATTTACTTCATGTACTATATTCGGTTTCATGACATTTCTTCAAATGTAGACAGATTAAAGTTATATAGAATAGTATCACACGATAGTGAGGTGTGACATATCTAAGCTACCGGAGTACAAATGAATTTTTAAAACAGAATAGAAACTCATAAGAAGATCCTGAGTGATCAACAAACTCAGAAGACTGAAGTATCATGCATTTGAAAATTCATAATGTCTGTTACTAAGTATTATGTTGCATGATAAAATATCGTTTAAGAAATATTAAGTCAACTATTCTTCCAATAGACTATGTTAGCAAAGAAGTGAATATTTTATGCTATCAACATATGTCTATGTCTATCATTAGTCTAACTTTATGGAAAATATTTGCAGTAATAAGTGACATATCGACCTTTGTTTAGTAATCATCGAATAACAAGAAGAATTGGACACATGTTTAGCCAAAGTTTACGTTTCTTCGCCAACCCATACTCACGATCCCATATGAGATCGAATCCAGAGCTTCTTGTCATATATACATATATACCATCTTTCTACCAGTGATGATATTGTATCTCACATTCGAAATCACTGAACTCTAATGATCATTTATTCCTACTAGTAGTAATCATTTTTCGAATTCAGTTATTTGTAAGGATCTGATGATTTTTTTATACAAAAATTATAAAGATTGTTGAATTTTCTAGTTTTTAACATCATGGAATGGATTCATTGAGGTAGTCACATTGAATAATTAAACAAGATATTTTAGTAGCCCGTGATATAACTCCATATTTACGAACAGTGAAATATGTTGTTAAATAAATCTCTCATTCAGTTTCCTTATTTTATAGCATATTCGAACGTCATAAATAAAAGAGTCAGCCCACGATCCATTAAAGCAATAAGCGCGACATCGAATCTAACGCAGAACCAAATTGACAAAGCAACTCTCAAATTCATTGCATTCAACAGATTGGTAAGCCCAACTACGAACATAGTGAGCCTCAACGTCGAATACAACAAACCTACATAAACTGGTAAGCCCAACACCTAATTTATTTCAGTTACATAAAAATGGTGTATCTCGACGTTGAATTCAACAGAACCTACAGAACAACACTGTCAACTTTTTCTAATCAAGTGATGAATAGTTCACTATTTTATTTTGATGATTTAAACAAGATTACACATATTTTTCAAAAAATATTAATCACGAATAACTCTTTGTGTAAAATGATAATTACAGTATAATAATATTTCGACTTTAATCACTGATCACAATCGAAATCAACCCGAGTGATTTTTTTAGTTGATTTGAAAAACTGCAATAACAATCATGCTCCGCCTACAATAACAATGACAACCCCTTTCAACCAGCATGAAATAACTCAATTATCGAAACTTATTATTACGATTATTTCATTGTTAAGCAAAGGTATTAATTATCTAAAAATGATAATAGTTTATTTGAAAAAGGTGTCAATTTACTTAAATAGTTGTTAAGGCCCAGGTCATCAGTTGGTGCATTAGAAAAACAAATAATAATTTTGTAAAATAAATTATTTTTGTAAAATATTAACATTTTATGAATGTGATACGTTAATGCTTGTAGAATTATTATTGTTATAATGCATCAATTTCTTTCGTAATTATTGAACATGGAATATTAATCACATGTTACAAATTTATCATGGGCATCTTGATCAGATTCGTAATTTTAGTCATGTTAGTATCAACTTAAATGCTCTGTGTTATGCCTAACTGTCTGTGTAAGAGCTAGTGATTTCGTCCGGCTATATACAAATCAAAATGGATGCTGTGAGTTTCATACTCATGAGTTCACTATTGAATGTCAAATTAGCCGAGGTGGATAATAACGAGCAGTGTAATCGATGAAGAGCTTTTCGACCTATTTGAGATCAGTCAGCTGGATGTACCTGTATCCTAGAACTGGTGTTCACGCTAGGACTCTAACCCAGTACCTCATATGCCATCACGTTGTTCATTCAGCTACCGAGTCCAGATAACCAGTGGCTTGTGCAGTGGCATGATGATTATTTCGGTTGTATTGGCTGATATTTAGGACTGTAACAGATTTATATCTTCAGCGATTGGAGATTTTGTGATAATTACCTTTTCCTCTCTTAGATTCTACTGCTATTAACAACCCACTTCTGCTAATAATACTTGCAACCTGAAGGCATTGTCGAGCCAATCCTCACATGATGCACATATGCTGAAGAGACTGATCATTGTCATTACTGGTCTCAGATAAATGGATTGTTTGATTTGTTTCAAATATATGCAGCTTTCAACAACAACGGATATTTTGATAGTTTTGACAGCATTAGGCTATGAAGAACTTGAGAATCGCTAACAAAAATCTTTGCAATACACAATCCTTCAAGTGTTATTTGATTATAATTTTTATTTACTTACTTATTTACTGCCTCTAATAGAGCATAGACCCCTGACCACCATGCCCGACCCTGTTGTTTACTTGAAACGAGTCTGTAAGCTGTCAGCGCATGATGAAATATCTGTGTGAATATGAAATAACATTCGCAGCTAATCAAACTAAATAACACAACATAAGTTTATTTAACTTAATCTCTATTATTATCAGTGTTATTTATTGACAATTATAAAGCTTAAAGTTACATCAGAGTAAACTAAACTTATCTGTAAAAGAATACAGATAACTCATCGCATTTTTACGTCCCTGTTATATAAGGTTTTTTTTGGTAGAGCTTAATTCAAATTGAATAAAAGTATGCTGTATTGAACACTCATTTGCTGTCTGATTGCAATTCGTCAACATTAACAAGTGTATGCTGAAAACCCATACAAGTTGGCAGACTTCTGGTTTCCATTAACGCAGCGGGTAATATTCTACTGGACTGTTGTTGGAAAATGCAAATCATTCTTAGTGCTAACATGGATATTAATTACTAGATGCAAACAAGCCAGCCTCATATAAGATAAAATGTACGATATGAATTCAACTGTCAATCATTATCCAACCGAAATAATATTATCGTATTGTAGTCTTTCGAAAGAACAAAAAATCTGTCGATCGGTATAAGAAGCATTTTTTTTCACTGAACCAAAGTGAATTAGTTTAAAATGTATCTGACACACACAATAGTGCTCAATATCTAATTGATTTATAATTTTTCACTTGAGGAAATTAGTGCTCTACTGTTCATACCGTTATTTTATTTGATATGTATGGCTTTAATATACGAAACAAATCTGAAGTAAGTTTTGGGTTAGCCTTCTAGTAACCGCTTTAATACAGAAGTTACTAATATTTATTACTATAGGTAGTTTAAATGTTAATATGATTTCACTAACTAAATATAACTTAAGCAGTTAAATATTTGAGGACTTGATACTTCAGTCAGTCCCTCAATTTTAAACCGATGAACGGACTGGAAGACAGAATGAACGTCTGTTCAGTTGTTATTAGACATATTGGAATGAAAAATTTTTCATAGGTATTAATTACTTACGCTTATTACCCCTAATGGATCATAGATCGCCAACCAGTATTCACCGATCTTCTCTGTCCTGGGCTTGGCTTTCCAGTTCTGCCACCTTTTTTTCATTCTTCTAATGTCTGTCTCCATTTCTCAGCGTAATGTGTTCCTTGGACTTCCTCATTTCTTTCTACCTTGGGGGCTTAGATGAGGGCTTTTCCTGTGATACAGTTTGGTGCTCTCCCTAATGTATGTCCTATCCACTTCCAGCGCTTCTTCCTCATTTCCTCCTCCACTGGAATTTGGTCTGTTCTTTCCCACAGTCGGTTGTTGCTGATAGTGTTTAATAAATACTTGTATCTTCTGGATGATGCCTTTGGTATTTTTCCAAGTTTCTGACCCATATAGAAGAACTGTTTGGCATTTGTAATGAAAATTCTGACTTTGATGTTCTAGTGACAATTGTTTCGAGTTCCAGATATTGTTCAATTGTACATATCACATGTGATAAATGCATCAAGACTACTGAATTGTCATTTTGTAGATGACAAATCATTGTGAGTATAAACAAAAGCAAAACCAGTAAACTGTTTATTTGTTTGTTTGTTTGTTTTCAATCATGAATAAAAAATGATTATTTCCCATCATCCCACTATCATAAATAATTGAACATTTAATGTGTACAAAGCTCAAAATAAGCTTAAAGTTTTAATGATTTTATTTAGTTATTTCTGAGTATACAATAGATGGTACAGTTCAGAACTATGTTCATACTCTATTATTATTATTATTATTATTATTATTGAATATTCCCAACATTCTATGGTAATTTTTTCCTGAAAGAATTATACTTGATATGCCCACAACACTGTGTTTACTCTTTTTTGTTTCTGTTTACATTGAATATCAAAATTCGTTTATAAACATAAAGAGATTTGATTAGTGAATAATTAATTCTTTTCGTTAACTTGATAAACAAAAAAAACGGACTTCTTCATGACAATGACTTGCCATTTGCATAAATACAAACCATACTATACCATGTGTAATGTAAACGATCGTGATATATGTGACAGCTGAACACCTTAATACACCAACTGGATATATAGCTATCATCATCATCATCATCATAAAGGTATAAAAAAAATTGTTTACTTTTTTCTGTTGATCATGTTTGTTGACTGATGATTGTGCATATTTGACAGATGACAATACAGCTCTTTTTTTTAAGGGTATTTCTGATAGACTTTAAGACTCATGTTTTTCGAAAATGATAAACAGTTGGATATCATCGAGTTGATGCTATTTATTCATTCTGTAAACATCTCCATAGGATATATTGTTGTATGAATATTTACAGACTTATGACAAGTGTCAATTTGATAAGTTAGTTTAGGTTAGAATAATTGTAATGATAAAGATGAACAGACAATAATTCATGCATGTAGTATTACTCAGATTTTGTTAGTCTTGGGGTGAATCTTATCAGTATGCAACTGAGAATTCACATTTATTTACCAGATATTTGAACTGATGAATTGGTCAACGTAAGGCTACTATTAGAAACTTGTAAGTAATATGTGACTCATTAGGGGCATTCGCAACCGCGCAAGTGGAAGTTGAACCCAAGAACTTCAGTTTCGTGCACGAACGCCCAGTCTGTTGATCAATAATGCGGTACCCAACGCTGTTAACTCCTAACTTTAATCAATCCGCGATACTGAGAGACCATCTCTAATTGTCTAAGTGCCTAACAGTCAAAAGAGTTAATTAGTTGCATAAAAAGTAATTCATATTTTGTTGAATGAAGGAAATTATGAATATCGGGATGTAGTATTGTTTACATCTCGATGGAACTGAATGAATGCAAATGATTAGGAAGGAGAAATTATTCCACCTTTGTTTTTAGATTAGGAAGATGCCGATATCTTGGATTGTAGGAACTCTAAGAATATCATTCAAGTTTTAGAAAAACACTGCATTCAAATTAATACTGACTCAGTGGAACTAGAAGTTAAACGTTTGAATAGAAAACCAAAGTTCCTAAATTCATTTCACGGTTTCAGGGTCGTGGATGCATAGTGTTAAGTATTGCGCTGGTTCACTGATAGGTTCGCCCACGAACTTGCACTCTCACTTCATTTTCACTTTCACGTCGTATGCCTGTGGTTTTGTGATCTGTGTGGCGAAATAATAAACATCTTCAACGATTCACGTTCGCTTTCTGATTTATACACCGTTGGGCATTATCTAGTAACGGTTCTCAGGACTAGCAATTATGAAATTTAGGATTAAATAGAATATTGATCACCACAGAACTGGTGAGACCACATCCACCAGAGATATGTATAATTTATAAATTTATATGGAAAATTTTGGTATAAATCAGATGTTAAGAATTGAACTGAAATCAAAATAAATTATTTTATGTACATAATTATAGACTATGTCGATAAATTGTCGATTGGTAAAAACATTGCTGACAAAAATGTGTTATTACACTTTTTTCTGAAAAGATAATGTACACACAAAACATACAATGTATAATAGTATTATGGAAACCATTGTTTTGCCTTGAAATCAAGAATGAAGATGTGTCATGTGGAGTTCAACGTTGTCGGGTTTAAGCACTTACAACCGAAGACAGTGGGTGCGCAAAATCTTTAGACTGATCAGAGTTAGACACTAACATCATTGGATATCGGCTCAGCGATCCAGAGGTTCTCGAGCAAGACCGAGGTCCTGTTTTCGAATCCTGCGAGGTGCAGAAGTCGTGGATGCGCACTGCTAGTGAGTCCCATACCAGGATGAAACGGTCGTCCAGTGCTTCCAGGTTTCTAATGGTCGTCAAACAATCATTCATTCATTTTATCAAGGTATAGACTTGTAAACGTCGGTACTATATGTAATTAATAAAAAACACAAAAATTCACAGATCTACACTCAATCTTACTCAAATGAGAATAGAGTTGTTAACGTGTGAAAACTGAAACAGATTGTGAACAAACAGTAACTTCCTTATTCAGTAAATGATCATTACCTTAACTATGAACAGTTATCTGTGTGTGTGTGACATCTAGTACTATCTATCTAATGAAGTAAGATGGAAAGGATTTTGGATGAAAAGAATATCTTGAAAAACAATTGCATGCTTTAAGTGTTAGACCATCACCTAGAAAAGCAATCACCTTACTTACGCCTGTTACCCCCCAACGGAGCATAGATGGCTGATTAGCATTCTCTAACCTTTCTAGTTCTGTCCAACTGCTGTTCATTCTTCTCATGTCTATCTTCATTTCTCAGCGTAAAGTGTTCTTTGGTCTTTCTCTCTTCCTTTGACCATGAGGATACATTCTATGTACTGATATTTATGGTTGCTTTGATTGTCAGATAAGGCATCGGCCTCATGACTTGCGAAGAAACGCTGTGTTTATCATGAGGCATGATAACTCTTCTAATTGAAGAACTTGCAACTCCTAGGGGAGTGTTTAAATAGTTTAAATTATTTGTTCTGGTTAGAGTTTTTTTAGCGAGTTCGTCTTTTATTGAATGGGGTCGCCAACCCCAATGCCGACCCTCCTCCTTTATCCGGGGTTGAGACCGGCTGTAACCCTAGAGGGGCTTCAGGTGGAGTTTTTAGGAATATATGTTGCACATGAATTTAGACAATCCACTGTTACAATGAGATATTCATCAGGTATTATTATCTTCAAATTATACAATACGCTCTTTGTTAATACTATGAAGTTGAATCCTTCTTGTGTTTCCTTTCTATCATGAAGTAACCATTTTACGGATAGAGGTTTTATTCACGAAGTACCAATCATGCAAGAAAAAGTGTAATGTAAAACCATCTACCTTGTACTCAAAATAAAAATTACTGTTAATATTCAGAACAATTTTATCATAGACTCACGTAAAACAAAATAGAAAGCCATCGGCATTTAGATTTCATATTTTCACACTAATAATAAGAAATTCTGATATCGATTTAACGGGATTATTTTTTCATGGATTACGTGATTATTTTGAATGTAACAAGAGATACTATTTATCGCGTAATTAATATCCTTGATTTAGCACACGCAATCTTATAATTAACGACTTAGTCGATGAGAGAAGACAAAAAACAGTACTGAAAATTGCATAAAAAATGTAAAATTTCCAGCACTTTTTTTCTCAAATATATTTGAAGGTTGATTTAACAATGATTCACGTGTTTCAAACAGTTTAAATTGTAACGTAAGCGACTTATCTATATTACCTGGAATTCTAGTTAATTTCAAGTGTAATTATTAATTGAAATTATGATAATATTTTCCATCTATCTTTCTCTCTGATCAGTTTAAAATGATAATTAATTGAAAAATTACTATGCGTAGTTAATTGTAGTTAACGTATTTTAAACAGTGATAAGATTAAAAAAATTGACAATTGAACAACTGTTTTTTTCTCATATTTTAGTATGAAAAAGAAAGGATAACTATAAAATGATTAGACAATTGATAAAACTAGCATCTAAATTAATATTACACACTAATATATTTTTAAAAAAAACATATCTTTTTACTTATAACTTGAATTCATTGTCTAGTGCTTATATTTTTTTTTACAAAAGTAGGCAAACTTTATTGTACATTGAATATTATTTATTCTCGTCCGTATCATCCCATTAGTGGATGATTTAAATTAATATTTTTTTACTCCCGGTGTATGTAACTTGAAGTAACAAATTTATTTAAATAAACATTTATTATAATAAATTATTGAAAAGTTTAGATAATGAATTAATAAGACTAATTCGTATTTTTAAGTAATGTTTCAATGTCCCTTTTTCTCTGTTATATTTACTAACTTTTTAATTTTTTAAAGGATTATTTTATTTTGAAACGAGATGATGTAAAAAAACTCTTATTTCTTTATTTTTTGAGCTTAACTTATAAATCGGAATGATAATTTTTAAGACAAGAAATGCCAGTAAAGGTAAACGAAATATTCGTTATTTTGTTTTTTAGGCCAACGACATTTAGATCTCTATGTAGAAGAGAAGGTAGACAAAGGAATACATAGTGCTCTGAGGATTGGAGACATACGTGAAAAGAATAATTATCAATTGGGTAGAACTTGAGAGGGTAGTGGAGGACATTGTTGGTACGAGAATCGTCAACGGCGACCTATGTTGCATTATAGGTAACGGGTGTATGTAAGTTAGTGAGCAGGAAGGAAAATATATTTATTTAATCTAATACATAATTTTAACTAATATAAATGAAACTATGCGGTTTCTTCATTCTGTAGAGTTGATTTTATCAAGCCTAGTCTTAATTTGTATTCTGTTTATGGTGAACTTTCATAATCTGAGTTGGATTGGTTTATTCATAAAGCTTTCGTTTGTACTGTGAACAATATGATGAGCAAAAATTTCAGGTGGGACTGAGGTATTCGAATTTCTTTATATTTGAATAACAGCTCTATACCATCTCAATCGCATATTGTGCTTTGAGAAAGGCAAAGTATTTAAACTGTTGAATTATGTCTCATTATCTGCGAAAAATTTAAATTACTAATGAAGAACTTAGTTATGATATTTTCATTCCTACTTATAATGTAAAGGAATGATGACGATTCAGGTACAAAACATCCAAAACAGAAATATGAACTAGACAAGTGGATACTGAATTACTGTTATAATATTTAACTCCGCCTATGGTTGAATAGGTGATGTTAGATATTTTTACTCAAAGTGATAGTTAGTAGGGAGTAGGTCAAATATGGCTGGACATTGGTTGGTCAGACAGTATACTGCAGACCTGTTCAACAGTTTCATTAATTGATACAGTTATCGGTTAAGGTTCTAGTTATCTCGTCTTCGATATTCAGGACTGAAATTTAAAATTACATTCTGGTAGGCATTTGGCCTCAGTTTGTTGTTTTACTGTTGTGGGATGAAGAGCTTAAACTGTACTGATCCTGTTTTATAAACTGAGAAACAAAGTGATGCACAGATTGTGCCATATAACATGTTATCTACCGACATAGTGTTTAATTTTAACTATTCATAAATTTTAACTCTTTCTTTAATAACTCAATGTAACTTAATACTTTAGCCTATGGCAGTTTTGTCAACATTAAAAAACTGACTGGTAACAAGAATTCTGTCAAATAATATTTATGCCCATAAAATAGTTGTGAGTAATCACTGAGAAATGATGCAACTTAAGACATTGGTAATCAAATTACAATTTAGCTACAGTTTTCGGGAAGAGTTTTAGAGGTTTGTGTTTTTACACATTTGAAATCATCAATCAATCATTGTTAGACCACCATTAGAAACCTGGAAGCACTGGACGGCCATTTCGTCTTGTATGGGACTCATCAGTGGCAGTGCGCATCCACGAATCCTGCACCTCGCAGGATTCGAACCCGGCACCTTCGATGTTGTGCGCGAACGTCTAACCATCGGACCACTCTGCCGGCATCCAACGGTGTTAATGTCTAACTCTGAATGATCTAGGGATTTTGAGCGACCTCACCTATTTGTCTTTGGTAGTTACTGCCTGCCTACACCCGACAGGGTTAAACTCCATCGGATGCGCACTGCTGATGAGTCCCATAACAGGACGAGTGCTTCTAGGTTTCTAATAGTGGTCCAAGAATGATTGATTGATAATTTTAAATATGTTAGCTACAGCTGTCGAATTAGAATACACGATACGATCATAGTGTCTTGACGACTAGAAGGCAAGTGAAAGAAACTAGTCAATAATCTGATTGTTTTATAAAGTGAGCGTATTTTACTAGTAGACTGTGTCTTTCCTAAATTTACCTTCTATTTCATCTGGTCTTGTTAATTTTTAACAATTCGGTAAGTTTTAAAACCTCTGGTAAACTTAACGTTTACCAGTTAAATGTGCTATCTCTATTTAATGAAGCTTGAATTTTAGAAAAAATAATCAAGAATGAAATGAATTTAGAAAATAGGCATTTTTTTTGGAAAATTTTTCCATGTTTCATCAGTGTCATGTTGTGATAGGTAGAATTGTCCACAGACTACAATCCGAATTACCTGCACACATATTAGAAACAAATAAAATTATACTATATTTATTGCAGTATTATTTAAATTAAATCATAAATCATGTATTCCGAAAAAGTGGTTCAGTAAAGTTATATATTTTATTAGCTGGAAATTGAGTAGATACTACTAATATAACAGACATTGTTTATGTATAAAGGAATGACCACAGACAAATATTGAAAAAACACATGAATTTATAGACAGCTATTTTGTTTTTCAGTATTTTCATCAGTCTTTTAAGTATTATATGAAAAGCTGGAGAATTTAGGACACTTGTTCAATTTTAACTGAATATCTTCATGATAGCGAGACTTTATCCTGATAGTGATGATCTCGTTGGGAATGAAATCCCGTCAACGTATGAATCATGAAAAGCGTTAAATTATTTTTTAAGGGATTTTCATGTTTACCTGTAGTGAATATTCGGTCTATGATAATTAACACATATCATGCTATCAACTTTCAGGTATACTCGATTGTATAGTGGCCAAAATATAAAAAACCGATCAAAATTCAATTTTGAGAGCATAAACCATTACAGAGAGAAAGTTATTTTATTCTGCAAAATTGTAAACAAAAGAGTGTATTTAGATCAAATCAGTTGAAATTAATGATTGGGACGACTTTGTAGAACTGCGGTCGGCCAAGCTGAGCAAATAACTTTAGAATCCATTGATTCGTGTGTTGTTGCTAATGGGTGTTGCTTGTACCATTTGAAAGACTTCAGCCCTAATTATTTTTGCAAGCCACAAATAACACTTGTTGACTAGTGGAAATGATATATTCATAGAATATTGATAGACAGTTTGAAAGACATTGCTTACATACTTACTTACGCCTGTTACTTTCAATAGGCCGCCCACCAGTTTTCTCCAACTAACTCTGTCCTGGGCTTCCCTCTCCAGTTCTGTCCAATGTTTGTTCATTCCTCTCATATCTTTCACTATTTCTCGGCATAATTGAAAGACATTGGTCAGCATCTAATTAACTTGTTATTTGGAGTCTGCTTGATGAACAAAAGTTTTTCAGAAGTCAAGGGTATGCTAGACTAAAAAGATTTATTATTTATTACTGAAACATTTCAATTGTTCGTCAGTCAATATAATATCTGACGTCAGATATGATTGAATATTTATCATCAAATCAAGCTATGTTTTTGAATTCACATGTATATTTTCTATTCATTTACATATTTCTCTCTCTCTCTGTCTCAAATTCACCGATTCTTCCCAATATTTTCACTAACTATACAATAACTCAACAAGTTTCAACAATTCGCACATGATAAATAACTATCTTTCCTGAATTTTTTTGCCAACTATAAAATGTTGTCGCATTTTTCATTAGGCGAATTCATATATATGTGTGTGTTTGTTTGTTATCTTGTGAGGCGTTCACATGTTTTCTTGAATTGTTGCATGTGATTTTATGAAATGGGGTAAATTTCGAATAATTAATAGGTGTGTATATATTGGAAACAATCATGTTCGACTGAAAATCTTTTTTTTCATTGTGAATAAGAGTAGACTGAAATGAACGATGAGAATGACCATAGATGCAATGAAGTGAATACATAAAGTTTGATTAAGGTACAGTTATTATTATTATTTTTATATTATTTTCTGTCTCAAATTATTCACACAACGAAAATTTAGTTCGTTACCTGTACACAACGAGAGAGAGAGAGAGAGAGGTAGAGAGTGTGATAGATAGCCTGTGGCATTATGTGAGTTTTATTAAGCGATGGAAAAATTCATTAAATTCATTGATTACAAGTGGTGCGTTGTTGAAATTATTAATGAATGAATTTTTCGGTAAAATATAAATCTTTTATTTCGACAAATAATACAATTAAATTACGTTTTTTTACAAATTGAATTATCCAAAACTGTGATTCAAGTAAACTGATATATATTAGCGCTTGTAACTTAATTATGACGTTCAATTAAACTCGTTGTATAATTATTTGTGTTAATGATTACAAGTTTTGATAAGTTGTTTTTATACAACTATTCAGTTTAATTTTATTTGATTATAATTCAATGTGACAGCGTCAGCAAACATGTGGTAATGTAAGAATAAGCATTTATTTCTATCTTACTAGAAAAATAATAGATATTAAGCTGATTTATATGAGTTGATATCATGTTACTTATAGTGTAATCAGAAAGAAATACTGTAAGAAATAGTTATTACCATATTGAAAGTAATTTATTTGACAGACAAAGGAGAAAAGTGTCATTTTTGGGATGACCGAGGGTCCTGGGTATAGAATCCTGCTAGGTGCAGAAGTCATGGATGCACACTGCCACCGATGAGTTCCATACCAGGACGAAACGGCGGTCCAGTGCTTCCAGGTTTCGAATGGTAGTCTAACATTAATCAACTGATGATTTCAACGTGTACGAAATTTTTATTCGTCCACTAAACTTTGTATAAGTTTTTTCATTGTCATAACCAATTTTTTTCATGACTTATCATTCTCACCCAAAAGAACTTCAACTATGAATAACGTTCAATGATAAAATTCTATTTAGGAGTCACTATTTTTTTCTGTAAATAAAAGAAAAGAGCAACACATCAATAAAGAAATTTTTATTAGAATTTCACCATATTCAAATAAAGAATCTTTCTGTACAGAATTATTTTTCAGTGAATTTAACATTTCGACTGTTTGGTCGTTACAACCAGTACTCTACTTTTCACTAATTTTCTTACAACAACAGAAAAAAACACAAGTTATTTTAAATATGTATATAAATAAGTAGAATTAAAATCATCACGAAGACACAACGAAGTTGAAGAAAAGAAGAAGAGATAACTGGCCTGATTTGTAATAGCATAGCATAGCATAGCATAACTGAGTGTGTGTGTATGATACTGGTTGGACTTGTTAACAAGAAAGCTTAAATGAGCTTAAATCAGTAATAATAGTAGTAGTAAATATAGCCATTATTATTATTTTTAAACGTATAAATTACAGCAGAAAACAGTAATGTTCATAATAATACAAGAAAAGAAATACTTATTTTTTTTTCTCCCTAGAAAGCTAAAAGAAGTAAGCATTCAAGACAACAGAATCACTATATATTTTACTTGTATTAATAAAAGAGCAGTTGGTTTGACAATAAAAACTGTAAAAAAAAAATTCAAACAGCTGTTCTCTTGAAATATGGTATATACAAACAAAATTAAAGCTGTAGTTTGTTGAGGACAAAAACGCCAGAAAAAAATAAAAGTAAAAGACTGAATTCATAAGAAAATTTTCATAGAGAAAAAAAAACAATTGAGAAATAAAATACACGAAATAAACATTGCATTTTTTCCTTTACAATACAATATCAACCGAAATGGTACTAGCTTTTTGTTATCCACGAGATAAAAAAATGCAACAAAGCATATGTGAGTGTAGTTAGTGTTATTCCGAGAGTAATTCTCTGCATCACTTAAATCCAACACATTATGTTCCATTGTTTAAGTAAAGTCAAATCTGTATGTAGTGACGGTTTCTAGAAACAATGCAAACAATCTAGGCTTACTGATGCAACAATCCTCTCTCTCTCTCTCTCTCTCTAGAAAAAAGCGAAACGGAAAACATTTTCATCAATAGAACAACCCTGTATACAATTTGAAGAATTCAATCTTTATGTAAAATCAACCGATTTTAATGTAAATTGAACATTGATCAGTTCTATTCACAATAAAACAACCGTAAAAAAGAAACCGGATGTTTTTTTGTTTTAAACAAAAAGAAAGTCAAGATCTAAGTTTTTGAAATTAAAATACTTAAAAAACACACAACAGTAAGTCAATAAACTAACCGATCATTTTTGCCGATATTACACATTTGTACACACACAAAATATCCAGGTAAAATTCATTACCTAATAAATATTAAGAATATTCTAGAGTTTTTTTTGGCAAAACCTATTTGAAATGATATCCTAATGAATGAAAAGAAACGCAAAGGTTTTTTTGTTCAATTCGGGTGATACTTGTGGCGAAACCAAAAAATCAATTATCGTTTTAAAAAAAAATTTTTTAAAAAGAAACAACTCAAAATAAAAATATTATGTTCAACTTTAGAATAATTACAGTAATCATAATGAATGAATGGAATGATGATGACATCACTACTTCACCTAAATTCCAATCCTAGTCATATCACTTGAAAACAATAAATAAATCAAAAGACAAACGGAGAATATTCGAGAAAAAGATGGTTGACCTTGAGTTGATCAGAAAACATTTATTTCTTGTTTTTATTAATATTGTTGTTCAATGTACAATGTTTTCACAATTGTTTTATTTTTCAATACACTTGAGCATAAGTTGAACTTGAATGTTCTTCCGGTGGACTTAATGAATTACAAAATGATGAAGAGGATGATGTTATAGGATTTGGTAATTGATGTTCATTTATTAACAACATTGGTCTTTGAATAAATCCATGTTTATTATTATCTATGGAAAATGTTGAATTCAATATTGAATTCATTGGTTGTTGTTGATAATGATTCGAATAATTAATTTGTGAATGTAAATTATCCATTATTGTAGTGGATTTTTTGTTAGAATTTATTAGATTTTCTAATTCAAATTTTTTATTATCGATTTGTTCATTTTCTTGTTCATCATCACTACTACAAAAATTTGAGTAGTATATATTTTCTGCATTTACAGAAGATTTATTACTGTTATTATTATTAATAGGATTATTATTTAATTGTAAACATTGTATGTTTGTGTTAGGATTATTTGTATTTAACAAATGTGGCATTGGTTTGTGTTCATTCGACATTGGAACAGATGAATGTGGTGTATGGTTTAAAGATGACAGGGATGAAGATGAGTATTCCACTGTCAATTCATGCTGTTCACCATGATTATTCTCATTATCATGAATCTCATGATGATGATGATGATGATGATTAGAACTTGGCGCTGGAGGAGGTGGTGATTTTGGCGGTGGTGGTATTAATGATGATTTATCTTCATAAGAAAAACAATTCCCTTCAGTTGTTTCCGATTTGCGCGTGAATGCATTTGGATGATGCTGCGATGATGATGTTGTGGTTGTTACAATTGTCATTGTCTTGACATCTGTCTGTTTCAAACAGCTATTATTACTTATCGGTAAATTACCTGAATTCCCGCTCAATTCATTTGTTAACAAATCTATAGTTGGTTTTGTTTTCCATCTAGAAGATTTTTTCTCATCATCATTTGTTAAACTACTCGATGTGGCTGAATTCGATTTACTTCGAATATCTTGCCTCTGTAACAATTCCCCGAGATCATATTGTCCTGAAGGTGAAAATTGTGATAGAATGTCATTTTCTACCTTTTTAGTATTATTATTTGTTCGACAGCAAGCATTTGTTGTATAATTCATGCATGACTTGGAATAATTCATAGGTACATTGATTGGATTACTAGTAGATACAGATGGTGTTAAACTATCATCAAATTCATAAGTTAATTCACTTGGTGTACCAATATGACGATCATCATCATAAATCCCATTGTTTAGTGTATAAAATGTTGTGGAAGTACAATTTTTCCTTTGTGCATTATTCACATTCATGGCTGTGTGAATCAATGACGCAGTTGCATAAGGTGCCACTGTCAATGATGTCACTGGTCCATTACAATCATGTATTGTTGAATGTGACGATATCATTGATTGATTGGTATGTGGTAAACTATTGATTGGAGCGACGGGTGCTATCAGAGGTAAACCGGTTAGACCAATTCGTGTCACCGGAGAAAAGTATTGATCTCTATGATGCTGCTGTTGATGATGATGATATCCATTTGGAAGATTGGCGCCAATTTGAGATGGTGGAATTAAATGAGATTGATAGCTTAAATAGGATGCATGTGAATGACATTCATTCAGAGCGGGATTAATTAATCCATTTGGCGCATGGAAAACAACATGATTTGTTTGTGGAATATGTGAAACATGATGTGGATGCTGATTATGATGTGTAATGGTATTTGTGATATTTTCTGTGGTAGCATACAGTCCAGTATTATTGATTTCATTCGATAGACAAGGTGAACGAGATAATTCTGCAACAATTGGATTGAATGAATTAAATTGAGGAGTATCAGCGGCATTTTTACTAGTATGATTATATTCATCATTGACAATATTTGTCACATTATTATTATTATTAAATAAACTTTGATTTTGTGTAGTTGATGGATATTGACGCCATCCTGTGTATTTACCTTTATCAACAGATTCTAAACAATTCTCACCATCTGTATTCGGTGTTTCCGATCGTAATAACGGTTCCATTTGAACATGATCTTTTTGTGACAAATGTGAAGTTTTGGCAATTTTATTTTCAGTCATTGAATTATTTATACTTGTACAAATAGTGTTAGATCCATCAGCTAACGAGCCACATTGTGAATGATTATTATTATTAGCTATCAATACAGTACCAGCAGATTTTCTAAACTTATAACGTTGATGATGTCTACAACAGAATGTTATCAGCGTTACAGTAGCACACCATACTAACAAACTACATATGATTGTTACAATAAGCCATGGTTGATTGATAATAAACTCATCACCACCGGGTTTATTCACTTCTTTCCGATCCAAATTCATAAATTGCAACAGTTGACCAGTGCTGACATCGAAACCCCAACCAACACCTAAACCTTTTTGACGTAATTCAGGTTTCAATTGGATTGGTGTACTGCGTACACCAATACCTTTACAAGTCACTGCAGCCATTTGAACAAAATATGTAGTTTTACCAGTTAATCCTTTAATTAATGTTTTTTGTTCAATATAAGATAAATTGAAATTTTGATGATTACTAGCATCTTCATCATAAACATAAATAATATAACCAATCAATAATCCATTCCAATTCATTACAGATGGTGGATCCCATGAAAGTTCTATGGTACTATTCGATATCCATACAGCAAATATTCTTTCTGGTGGAGAACTTGGAAATGTTTCATAAGTTAACACTTGGAGTGTATTACTTTCTCGACTTTCATGCTTTTCAATTAATGGTTTGGATGTGTAGGCTTTAATTTTGACTTCATAACATCGAAATGCTTCAAGATCACGAAGAAGACTAGTTTCTTGTATTGTTAAGAGATTATGTATGGCATTATATTTGCCGTCTTTTTGATATTGAACTTTGACATCACTCATTAACCATGTGTTGGATGTTGAATTCATGAATTCTTGTTGTTGTTGTTGTTGTTGAGTATTCTTGAAATTTTGTTGTAAAGTTTGCATTGTTTCAAGACGATACAAAGAATGTGAATCTATGGAAGTGGTCGATTTAATGCTACAATAAATTCTTTCTCCATTCTTTGCCAATGATTCAGTCATATCTGAGTAAGTACCCGAAGGATTGTTTGTAATGCATTTCATTAGGGGGATTTCTCTATAATAAACAGAATAACCGGTTATCATTGATAGTATATGTGGAGCTTCTGTAATGGACCAGCTTACTCTTACTCTTTTCGGCGATAGTGGATATAAGTGTAACAATTGTAATTCAACATCTTTAAAAGATTCTAAAGTTTCTCTATCCGATAAATGATTTATTTGATGGTTTACAGCTGGTTCTTTTAAAGTTAAAACTGGACCAAGAGGAGCACTAGCCCAACCTACTGTTCCTTGATCCCAGCGGGGTCTAATTAAAAAATAATAAACAGTATCTGGTTGTAATCCTCCTAACTGTACAGTGTTTGCATGCCAATTTTTTTCTACCACTATCCATCCATCAGTTGGTCGATCAGGTCTGTAAAGTTCTACCCAATAGGTAATCTGATGAGAACTCATTGGTATACCTTGGGTGAATTCTTGTGGATGGAGTGAAGGAAACGATGGATCCCAGACCAATATGACAGTTGATGACGTTACATTAGTAGCTCTTAGATTTTCTGGAGGAGGAAGAGTACTTTGGTCACCTAGAGATTGAGTTATTAGTGAGATATCAGGTACAATGTCTAAGAAGGAGGTCCAGTTTGATTGTAAAGTAAGTGACGCTAAACTCCCATCTATGTAAGTTTTGAGATCTGCTTTTGCAAAACAAGTATAGTTCCCGGAATCTTCCGTTCGCACATTTGATATCTGAAGGCTACCTCGAGGAAGTAAAGTGTAACGTCGATCATACGGAAGGTTGGAGATGTCTATATTTTTTGTTACACCATCTTGCGTAGACCTATGCCATCCAATAGACCAGTCAGATAGATCTGAGTAAGGAAATTTTGATGCTAACGATCCAGGAAAGTCTCTAATTAATCCTAGTTCACAATTTAAGGTGACCAATTCACCGACAGTTCGTGTCTGGTTTGCAGGTGGAAGTCCTATTATAGGAGCTAGCCAATGAAAATCAGACGAATAAAAATGTCTTGGTTGGTTTTCCGAAGGTGAATATGTATCTTTCGATGAATCCACCTTTTTCTTGGACAGGTTAATGACATGCAATGTAGCACTTGTATGGATTGTATCGATTGACGAATGTGCAGTGCATTGATATTTACCAGAATCTTTTTGTCTAACATCTCGAACTTCTAAACTTCCTTCAGGTGTTAGATAATGTTTACCATTATGAAATCCATTTATTGTTTGATCACCGGGAAAAATAGGTGTTTTATCTGGTAGCTCCCAGTAAATTGCTGGCATCGGGTGCCCAGCAGCTATACAATGAAATATTGCAGTTTCTCCTTCGTTAACCGTCAGATCATCTGGTGTGACAGAAAATGCTGGTGGTGTATCCACTGTAACTGTTGCGTCAGCTTCAATACCACCAGGAGCAGTGCAAATATATGTGCCAGCATCTGAAATTCGAACATTTTTGATAAGTAAATAACTTTCAGTTAATTCAGCTCGATTCGGATCTATTGGTTCTTCGCCAGGGCCTCGTTTCCATTTAACAACATGATTACCTTCAACTCGGCATTTCAACTTCACGTCATGCCCTTTTTTGACTCTTATATCAACTGGAGTTTCCAAGAATTGAGTACGTGGCTTCACCATCAGATAGGCTGAAGGAGAAACTTGTTCACCAGCTATATTCGCTGCTACACATGTATATGTTCCACTGTCTTTGATGCTGACAGGATTGATTTTCAAACTTCCATCAATTAATATTTCATTATTATTATTCGACTCTAATTCATTGATCACAGAGGTATTATTTCTAGGTTTGACTCCATTTTGAGCAATAAGTAAATGATTATTTTTCAACCAGTAAACTTTAACTTCAGGTAATCCTGTTGGAGGAGTACATTCCAGTACAACTTTATCCCCTTCATGAACTGTTTTATCTATTGGTATTTGTTGAAATCTCGAACTAATATAAACTGAACCACCATGTACTGGAGGTTGACTTATTGTCCATCCAGCGGAATTTGAAGCATTACAATAAAATGAATATAACTTGCCTTTTTCAGGATTTGAAATTAAAAGTTTACCATAATGTTGATTAACATGTATACCAGAAGTTGTTCCACTACTGGCCGCTTCATCAATTACTTGTTTACCCGTAGATGCATCATACCATACAATGGTAGGTTTTGGATAACCACTAGCTTGACATGTGAATTCAAGTATACTGTCTGTTGAAAATACATCAGTAGGTGAATGTGTTATTATAGGTTTTGTAAAATTCACTTTATGATTTGGTTCATAATTGTATGCAGTTAATCCTATACTGAATTGAATAATTAGAACTAGATATTGTTTTATTATTATGGTGATCATTGTTTGAAATTAAATGTGAACATTAATAATTTCGGTAGTTTTCATGAGATTTATTGTATACCATTAGTGCATTGATATTTGAAGTATGTTTTTAAACTATGTCGAATTCCAGTATCTGAATTAAAATTTCAGAAAAAAAGTAGAAAGAATAAGAAAAAAATTTATAAAATGAATGAGATTATATAATTTAGTAAAACATTTTCAATAGGAAGTAGCATTTGTCATAAAATGAATGATTTTTCCGGTCTCCCTCAATGTACGAATATTCCATGTACCTAAATAAATAGTTGCTCTGGTTGTTCGAATGGACAACGGCCTCATGGCTTTCATGTGGTGTAATAACTCTTCTAAATTAAGACCTAGCAACTCCTTGGGCAATGTTTATGTTGGTTTGAATAGTTTGTTCTAGTTAGCGTTTTCTTAGCAGGTTGGTGTTCTATAGGGTGGATTTGATAACTCCATGCCAAACCCTGCTATTTTACTCGGGCTGGGGACCGACAGTAACCCCAGAAATGCTCAAGGTGGAGTATAGGATATGGAAAGAATAGATAGCAGTTGGGTACAACTGGAAAGGAAGTTTCGGGACAGAGGTGGTTGGAAAATGTAGCTCGGCGGCCTCTGATCGATTAAGGCTAACAGGCGTAAGTAAATATGCTTTACCTACTAGTAAACTTTTCGAGTTGAATCGCTGTTTTGCTAGACGCTATCGTTTACATTGAGATATTTAAATTAGTAAAGCTTAGAACGATTACTACTGTATGCTATGTCAACTTTACAGTGTGATCGTCAATATTCATGCATTTTTTAAAACTTATTCTGAACAATTTACCGTACAACAGATTTTATCTATACTAAGAATTAATTTATTATATGTCTAACCTTTATATATTCCATGATAATGTTAATAGTGATCATTACTTAGTTTGTCGAACTAAACATTTAAGTTATTGAAATTCCAAACGGTACATTTAATTCAGACATAAATTTAACTGTCATGTCTTCCATTTACTCAACGTCCAATTTCTGTCAAACTATTCTTCCAAAACTTTCACGAACTTTTATACCAGACTCAGCTTTACACTTGACTATGATTCAACTAGCAATTTCACATTCTAACTCAACCTCATACTTTCTGGTTTGATTTGGTGTATGATAAAAACTAACTTCGTATTTTCTTTGGTTCAGATAGTGTAAATTGATTCAGAGTATCATGTCAGTGATTTAATTACTGACATTAAATCAAACTGTAATATTCAACAAAAGATATTCAACTCGGTTATATGTATATATAATGAAACACATGTCATCGCAAGTTACCGGAAAACCAAATATTTGTAAATATATCCTAGTGAACTGTTGTCCTTTAACAATATAATTCCTAATTATTATTTCTAAAAAAGTTCTACTTATCATTTACTACGGGCAAAACTCAGAGCCATAGAGACCTTGAACGATATGGCTCAAAATCATTTGCACTGGCCCAGGTGCATCAGTTGTTTGTGTTCTCTGAAATTCTAACCTTCTGAATTCCTCATCATCTCTATCTATCTCTGTCTAAAGTAATCTCACTGAACTATACTTTTTGAATAATATCTTCAATCCCCAATATTCTCCTCTACCGTTTATTCTTCTACTATCTCTACCACTATGGGATATGAACTGACAATTTCGTCTCTGTGGTATGACAACCTGAACTTATGTACTTACGTACGAAGTTCTACACTGTAACTAACTGAATGACTGACAAAACTCAATAAGTAAAGTGATATTTTGCGAAGAAGGAGAAAAGATCAACTATCAAATAACACAGACTACTTTATTTTCGAGATTTGTTCGAAGCTTTTTTGTTTTAGTTGAAATTGAACGTTAACATTTTTCATTTACTCAGTACTAACGCAGAGAAGATTGTAACATTTAAATAATTGTCTTCTATTCTCTTTTCATAACTAAAAAGTTATAAGTAACACACTCAGGAGAAGAAAATATCTTTAGTTATCTTGCTGAATGCTTTCTTAATTAGTTTAAATAATCATGTATCTCACACACAGACACACACACACACACACAAAGACAGAAATATTCAAATTTCACACAAAAACCGTTATGAAAGTTTCAAATGATCTGATATACGAGAGAGAGAGAGAGAGCGAGAAACAGAAAACGTACAAGTAACGTTTTCATATGCATATATATATATGATACTAACTAATTTATCATTGGGAAGTTGAACAAAAAAAAATTCACTGTACAAAATTTTATTTTTCACAATTGACTAAAATTAATGAACAGTTGTTCAGTTGAAATATTGATTCGTTTCAAATAAAAAAATATCCTTTCAAGTATAGTCAATTGAAAATGAAAGCATTCGAGAGAATTTTCTAGTAAGTGGAACATGGAATTAGAGAAGATATGATGATGGGATATTGTAAACTCAAGGATAAATATTTTTTTTGCCTAATCTTAACACTGGTTTACAAGGTGAATCAGAAACAATCTCGACTTTTACAAATCAATCCTGTGGGACAATCATATAGATTCCAAAGACTCTGGTAGATTAAATTATAGAGTAAATAAGATTGATAAAAGACTATTGCTTATGTCTGATTTATGTTTTGTAGGTTGGAAGAAAGCTAGCGGTGGCCAAGAGAAAACATGGCAGAAATCTATGAAGTCACTGACAGGTGGACTAAGTCATGTTCGGCAGATGTAGGCTACCTGGTTAGGGTCCGTGAGACGATGCTAAGTAATAAGATAAACTTTTTAATCAAAACCATTTTTCAGAACACCATATCAGAAGACATAAGAATATCCTTCAATGTTTCTTTATAATGTTTTGAAGGTTGTCTTGATGTCCTGTCTCAATTATGTGTTTTGCTATCGATGAACAAGGTTTTCTGTTTTCCACGTTTATTGGGTCATCTTAAGTTAACTGATTTTGAAGCCACCTAGGTTAATGTTCCGTAGTCTTTAATTGCAAAGTCCGATTACTCCTTCCTGTATATATGTGTCCACATAAATATGTAAATTAATAAATGTGATATGTGATGGATGAGATGTAATCATTCGAGCAACGTCTTGACTTATGTGGAATGATTACTTTTATTTAATTGACCTTTTATTAATCTTCATATGAACAGTCTTAATAAGTATATATGTGACCAGATTGTTTGAAATGTATCTCGCAAATATATCAAATTTTTCAGATAAATTACATCTTCTAACTGTCCAATCAAAATTTATAAAAGGAACTAACTCTTTTAAATTTCTGAGAAGAAAAACCTAAATAAATCATTTCTGATAGTATACCCAAAAGTAATAGCAAACATTATCGTTATTGAATTAGTGAGTGATTAGTGGAACTCAGTAGTCGAATAAATAACTTTATGTATGATATTTCATTCGACGGATTGAGTGTTCAAACGTTAATGCGAACACTGAGGTCAGGATGCAGACATACAAACTTATGAGTTCTTAACATGATAGAGAGGAAAATATTGATTACAATAATAATCACTTTACTCAGTAAGATAAAAAATGTTAATTTAAATATACAGTTGGTTCGAGTCTTGATCTCATCAAAAACTTTAAAGGGACAATGATCCAGTGGTGAGCTTTCAAGCAGTAAGTGAACTAATAACGTCTGCGCAAATGACTGATATCCGTAGCTTGCAATCTTTGATCGTGACTATAAACCAAGTACATGAATGTTTCCTTTGTAACATTAAGTGATTCTTTTCAGATAACAGTATTTGATGGAGTTGACAATGAATATCGTTGGGTTTTAAAGAATATTATTGTATTTCTATGCTAAATAATCAAGAAAAATTCAATAGCCCATACAAAACAAAAACTTCAATTCATGAGTAGGTTAATCAAATCTTAATTCGTTCAATAAAGGTATTATTAAAGAGATCCACAATCAAAACCATCGTCTAATCATGGTTCCCATTGTAATTCAACCTTAAGAACATAAACCATAATTTTTTTGTGATATCGTTGAGAATCACTGTAGTAAATATTGTAAATTCTTCTGAAAAAAGACAGTGGATGATGGTCGCTCACTAAAGTGGATAGATTCCTGCATGTGAGCATCTACGATGCTTACAATTGATGAATCCCTTCGTTGAACGAAGTGGCCGTCAAGTTATTCCGGCTTTCTAATAATGGTCTAACGTTGATAGATTTAAGATTTCAATAAAACGTCATTTTTCGAACGATAAGATCAGCATCATGCTATCTTTTTCCTGCCTCTGATTGTTGAAGTGAAAATAATCACTATGAATGAAACTACCTGAGTACAATTTAACCATTTAGAACATTTAGTGCAATTGATTAATTTTATGTAATGAGAAGACAAAAGTTATCTAGTTAGTCATTTAACTCTTGGAAGATGACGTTTGAACAAGTACATCTATATTCATCCATTGAGATAGTTATTGATAAATTTTGACTTTTAACTAGGCATTGTTTGAAATGAACTTCAACTGCCTCCTCACTTCATCATCAGTGAGTATCATTCTTATGTAAGAAAAAAAAACCCAGTTCAGTCATTAATTAACTAGCATGAACAAAATTTCCAAAACTTGTTTTTTTCAGTCAACTCTTTTTTCAAAATAATAAAACATTTTTGATATTTACGAAACAGTTGTTGAACAAAATAAAAAGGCAAGACGAGCTAGTCAATAATTAAATTATGTTTATCTATTGTAAGCAGTGTGGAGGCCACAATACAAAAAACAAAGAAAGATTTAACTAGTCATATTAGAATGTTTTTTGGCAATACAAGCATCAGTACAGTTTGATTGATGTTCTTATCAGTAGTTCGAAATTCCCCTACGAATTACTTGAAACTAAATTATTTTGTCTGGTTTTTCTTTCTTTTTTTTGCTGTAATAATTCTTTTGATGAATTTTTCAGTTGAAGTTACAATTCAAATCCAAAATTCACAATGATTATAGTATTATTGAGTGCCAATATAAAGCTTTCTTATATCAAGTTTTAAAAAATGTACGATAGTATTTTTTACGAGTGCCGCTGTTGTTGTTGTTTTTCTGTAAGGGATGTTAGATCCCCAGAAGTCGCTTCATAAATGTCTTAATTTTGGAATTCATGTTTGCGAGCATGAGCTGTTCATTTGATGTAGAGATTTCATTTCCCACCAAGACAGTCCTTGGCTGTGATTGGTTGCTGTGTATTTTAGTGCACTATTTTTGTGACTGTCACAAGGACGCTTCTATGATGCATAAATAAACGCGATTTGTTTACTTGGTTGTATTATGTTTGCTGGTTGTTTGTAGAACGTACATTATACGCTAAACCAAGATTTCTCTTTAGCCCTTACGGATCAACGTAGCCTACCTGAACGCTGGTTCATTGTCTCGTTCTAGTTTATCGACTAAGGTGAAGCCGTAATAGTTTCAAGCATATTTAGTGAGGAACCTAACAGTTCAAGTAGTGTATGACACTCAAGGTATCAGTTGTGTTTTATAGCTGATTTCTGTGTAGACTAGTGATTATAATCTGAAGAATGTCTGTTCGACTGTTAACACTCCTTTCATTTGTTATCAGTGTGTAGCTACAGGTTAACTTTCAACGAATACCAGTTTTCTAAATCGTATTACTCCTTCTGGAAGAAATAACTTTATCATATTTGAAATCATGAATCGATTAAAAGTTAGACCACCATTAGGAAACCGCAAGCAGTGGACGGTCATTTCGTCCTGCTATGGGATTCATCAGCGGGAGTGCACATCCACAACTCCTGCTGCTACCCACAGGATACGAACCGCGGACCTCAGGACTACTGAGCCGGTATCTAACGATATTACTGTCTAACTTCTAACGGTGTTAATTTCTAACTTTGATCGATCCATGATTTCAAATGCGTAACCCAACAATCTTCTGAACCCCGTAATGCAACTTTATACTAGCTAAATTATTTCATTGCTTGTAGAAATAAAACGCTTTTTTTCATCATTTCCAACGCCAACCACATAATACTCAAACATTGCTACTTGTATTTCGACAGCTATATAATACATTTGGAACACACAAGGATGAGTAAGTGGGTCCCTATAGGGGGAAAATTTCAACTAAATGTATAAATAAACATTGTCTCTAATAGTCATGTTATTTTGATGGTTTAAAAACAAAAATTCAAATTAAATTACAGACCAGTAAACTAAAAGTTTGGGTGTGGATAACAAGATATCTATCTATCTATATATATCTATACACAGAATTCATATGTTTCATTAAAGATAATTACAACTCACTAAGTTATATTATTTATGATTTTAATAGGATTATTCTATTCTATTTCATACCCTTCTTTGTTCTAAGTTGAGTTTTTATTTAATTTATCTCTTTATTTCTTGTGTTTTTCACATGTTTTTTGTTTTTATTGCCTCAATTATAAAATTAGACATTGAATAAGTGGATTCATTATTTTTTGAAAAGAGACTAGAATATTGAACAGACAAGCATTGAGCATTGAAATGTGTAAATGGGAAATAAAACAATGAAAATCATTTACTCTTATATTTTTATTTTTACATGTTTCTTGTGGATAGTGTTTTTAATAATATTTAGACACATATATATATATATTTGAAATTATATAAATTTTGATGAGACATCTGTCTATCTACAAAGAGTTGATAATCTTTAATGATGATTAAGCTGAGAATTAACCTAAGCAATAGAAATGAAACTGACTGAAAAATAGTTTAAATTATTTTTTTTTGAGCAGTAGCCTATAGTTAGTGGACTTTGTAGTTTGAAAATTAATGATTTAAACGATAGCAAAAAATTAGTAAAAGTTTATATTATTCCGAATTGGATATTCAAGACTAAATTTTGGCTTCTCATTAGTAGTATCTTGAGGAATTTTATCTTAATGTGGCCATTTTATAGCGACTTCTTAAATCTACTAATTATAAATTGTAGTGAAATCTAAGACACATAACTACTTTTATTTGATACTGTTCAGCTAAATGTATTAGCATCCATTTTGACGTTGACACTAAGACTCAAAATTCTGTAGCTTGCTCCATAGGTATGATGATTTACACTGTTATTAAAAATTCGTATTACTCAACTGTGATATGCTCGTCAGTTGATATGCTTGGATGCTATTACGAGTCCACCTTTCTCGACAAACGGAGCGAGGACAAATGATACAATGACACAATAGGCTACTTTAGTCCGTTGTCTTCGGCCCTGCTAACTATATCAAGAAGTCTTGACAAGGCTTAGAGAAGTATATTCTAAAAGCACCCAGAAAATCTGAGGTTGAATTGCACACAAATCGAGCTTATTTATGCATGATAGAAACATCCTTGGGAGAGTCACAAAAATAGTGTACTAAAATAATCAGTCAAACAATGACAGCCAAGGATTTTCCGAGTGAGATATATGATCTCTAGGTCATCTGAGCAACTTATGCGCGGAAAAAAATTAGGACCTTTTCCAATTGAGTTCAGGGGATCTCACTTCCTCAACAAGCTGATAATAATAAGGACCGAATTTTAAAAGTTTTTAAAAAGAAATATTCATATTTAAGAGGATTGCAGAAAATAGATTTTACCATAGACTAGCTCAAGTGCACAGGAAAACTAAGAGGAGCTGTACAATACTTCTTTCCATGTTAAAGCCAAATCGAAAGTGAGATAGCTGAATACGGATGAATATTGTGCCATGAATTCGAAATGGGTAAAGTTTAGGGTAGATCCGAATAGATTTTTACTGAATGTTTAAGAGCCTTTATGATTTTAACAAAGCCCATATGTTCTGTATCCGATTATCTTGTACAGTTAAGCTTTATATTACTCTAATCATGAACTAAGTTCGAGTAACTGCTTAATGGCTTTTTTGGTTTACCGATAGCTCTCTAACTACAAACAATATATGATGAAAATCAAAACTTCCCATGATAATAACTGTCAAGTTTTACTGGTTATTATTCAATAAGTCATTTGGACTGTGAGCAAAATATACTGACTGAAGTTAAACAATTTAGATTTACAAATACATTTTTTACAAATCGATCAAAAATAACTAATGTCCAATTTTTAGTCTCGAATAGATAATAGAGTTGACAGTGTGACACCATTCAAGAGTACTTTATCTAATATTTATTGTTTGAAAGCAAATTTACCACGCTCCAGGGTTCTTAGTAAAAGTTTTTAGTGCTTTCGGACCGTTCATATACATATATATATATATATTTCTTTTCGAGATGATGGAGAACATTTGTAGCTCATGTGGTTGTTTACGGTGGAGTTACGTTTGTTCTTTAAACAGACAATATGAGACTGAAGTTCAATAACAACCAATCAAGATCGAAGTCAACAGCACAAGCTACGAGTCATGCGTGGTGAATTTCGATTAATTCACTTCTACTTGAAGTTTCTCCTGATAATGTTGTTCAGATGAGTAATGATAGCTCCACAACCAAAACATACAGCTCAGAGAATGAAACTCCACCATGATATATATATATATATATATATTTATATATGCATATATCCATTCGAAGGAATATGATATCATAATTAACTTTTAAATATCAACTATTCGTCAAATTGACTACAGTAATGATATGATAATTACATTCATAATCAGAATATTATAATATACATTTTAAATCCACATTATAGTTATTGGCATTTAAACCCATTTAAGTCTTTCGCTATAATTTATGGTATTATTTTCTTATTTGCTCAGTACTTAGTGTTTTGTATTTTTTCTTATGACAACTTGAATTTCAAATTCTAATTTTTTCTAAAAATGCAGATCAAATTATCATGAATTATTCCTAATCGGTGAAAAAAGTAAAGAGATCTTACTAAAAAATTAATAGAACTCATTAGATTTTTATTTTAATAATATTTTAATAATAAAAACAGTAATAAGGTATGTTGATTTATGGGTATTTTAACAATTGAACAACATCTGAAATTCAAAGCAACTACCAACCAACACCGAAGTCACAATTTTCCATACAAAGTCAAGACAGTTCTACTTTATGGGATGGAAACTTGAGGACAATGAAAGCCATCATCCGGAAGATACAAGTATTCGTGAACAGATGTCTATATAAAATACATCGGATTTGTTGACCCGACACCATCAGCAACAACCCAATGTGGGAGGGAACAAATCAGATTCTCGCAGAGGAAGCAATTAAGAACAAGCGCTGGAAGTTGATAGAATACATATTGAGGAAAGCACCCAACTGCGTCACAAGACAAGTCCCCACTTGAAACCCTCAAGGTCAAAGGAAAAGTGGTGGACAGAGGAACAAATTGCACTGGGAAATGAAGACAGAAATAAGAAGAGTGAACAAAAATTGAACAGAACTAGATAGGTGGGTCCAGACCACAGTAGTTTCGAAAATGCTGGTTAGCGGCCTTCAATGGAGATAAAAGGCGTAAGGAAGTAAGTGATGCTGTTTTATTTTATTGTATTATTGATAACCAATAAATAAATAAAACGTATCATGTGATTCCAAAGAGGATGACAATATTCAAATAAAATTTCTTTTTATAAACTCGACAAAAATAGAATAGTAATAAAAATTAAAAATAGGTTTTTATGATCAATAGCATGAAGCTTTATCTATGAGGATTGATAGTTGTGAACATTATTCAATAAGATAACATTTCATGCAGATTTTTGAGTTGAAGTTTTGTTTGACTGAACTGATACAAAAAATATTACCTAATTAACTACTTTGGTGATCATCGATAATGTATGGTCTAGAATAAGTTAGTCTAACTAAATTTCTATCTTTCAGACTTGAGATTAAATATAGTTTTTTTCAGCCTCATCCAAAATATGAACATTAAAACACTTAGTCGTTGTGTAGTTTTTTATGAAATTATGCCTATATTTGTTTGAGAACAGTTTCATTCTGGTTCATTGTCATACAGCAATTACTAAAAATTTTGTCAGTTCTCGATTTTTTTATCATAAATGAGAAAGATTTCATGATGTAAATACTCCAGTTTATGATATACAACACTAATGGGTTTTTGTACTCTATTTAAATAAAAACATTACCATTACAAGGTTGTGGAGATTGTTTAGTTTCATTGAAATCACGAATTGATCGTTGTTTAGACCGGTGGAGTTGAACTGTGTTGGATGTGAGGCAGTTATCCACAAAATTCATGCTATATTGTGAATTGATTAAAATGAGACATAACCACTGTAGGATATTAGATCAGTGGTCAACAGGTTTAACGTTTCTGTACAAGACCGAAGGTACTGGCTTCGATTCCTTAGTGCGAGTTACTGGATGTGCACTTCTGATAAGTCCCATGCATGGATAAAATGACCGGCCAAAGTTTGGTTGTTTAGAAAGCTGATTTATATTTTTGAAAGAAATCACACCTTACAGCGTCTTTGAACACAAATACCTCCACAGATATATTATTTCATTGAAACTCAGTTAAACAGGCAGAAAAAAGGACAATATTTTAGCTTAGTCCTATTACAGAAAAAAAACCAAACTGTTCTATTTTATTTTATACTCTGTTGATAATTCCACTTGAAGTAAGACAGAAGAAATGATAATAAATTGAGAGAAATTAATCTAGACAAGCAAGTATAGAATAGAACATGTAGTCTGTCAAAAAATTGAAGCATAGTGAGGGGAAAAAAAAGACGCATGTATCCCTATGCTTTTTTTGTATTGTGATATATACCGTATATATAGACATATATGCTCGTTTCTATTCAACCGTGATCGTCAACATCCTAGTGACAATAATTACAAAACAGTAGGGAAGAAGTAAAACTACATTTCCAATTGGTATGTTTAACCTTTCTTCTTTTTTTTCCTGCTTTCATTGAAGATATCAAGGTTATGTGTTGTGAATGTCAAGTCATGTAAATATATTTATTATATATAACCAAGTTCTTTTGCATGAATGCAAAATTCTATCGCTGAACGTTTACAACTGATTTGGCTTTCAAATAGAATTATTGTCATCAAATTGTACGTACAGATAAACATGTCTACTTCACTGTTTTTTTGACATTTAGTTTTTTTGTGTAAAATATGTAACAAAGACAAGATGGTTATTATTGAAGTGAAAGTTCAATTTTTTTTTATTCTTTTGCTTAAAGTACAATAAAACGAAGCTACAACTAAGTGTGTTTGTGCATTGAAGATATTTTTGTCATAAATGAAATGTTGCATACTGTTGTTGCATTGTTCAAAGTGATGTCTTCGACATCGGAAAACTATTCGCATATGTTAGATGTTTTATTCAAAAAAAGATTCATGATTTTTAATTATTATTAAGTTTTAGTATGACAGATTTGTTATAAAATCCAGATATTCTGACTTTGAATCTTCAGTGAGGCTTTCACTTCCAAAGATTCCAAGGTGATGAACTAGTTATCCAAATTATTAGATTGATATTGTTCACAGATGAATCCTCCAAATCATCGTTTTCCTAGAAATAACTGTGTTTATTTCAGTGAGCTTGGTCTTATGATATGCTAAATATCACTGACCAGTTTATCCATCTTTCAACATTGACAGAATCACTAAAACTAATATAATCACACGGTTAGGACAAAGTTGAACTGTTTCATTTTTTCAAGTGTATCCGATCACGAAACTCCTTCACTTGTTGAAGCATAATCTTTTTATTCTAAAAAAACCTTTCCCCATATAAATTACTTGATGTAAGTGAGAAGAAAATATTTTGTCATCAACTAGTTACAGTTCTCTCTTAGGTACATGGCGTACATTAGTCACACTCTCATACTGTGTACCAGTTCAAGCGATCGATTAGTTAACTATTTATATTCACACTATAGTTCTATTGTGACACTTAACATTTTTAGCCTAGTTATTTATAAACTAGGTCGACAAGTTTGACAAGAAAATTTTGAATACAAACCTTCTAAAAACCGTTGTTGTACTAATTGAATTATTGATTGATTTTAAAAAATATATATAGACACGTAATTTAATTTTTAACGATTCATATCTAACTTTGGATGAATAGTTTCATGGACGTAAAGAAAGCACTTAACGCTTGTTTCTTATTGTGCAGTTGTGGGGATTTTTGAGATTCAGTGAAATCATCACCTGATCAATGTCAGGCCACTATTAGAAACCTGGAAGCACTGGGTGGCCGTTTCTTCCTAGTACGGGACTCGTCAGTAGTGCTCATCTACAACCCTGAAGGCATGAATCGAATCCGAGACCTTCAGTCCTGCATGCAGGCGTCGTGGATGCGCACTGCTAATGAGTCCCATACTAAGAAGAAACGGCCGTCCAATGTTTCTAGGTTTGAGTTGGTCATCTAACATTGATCACTTAATGATCTCAGTGAAATCTAGTATTACTGACTGAAGATAAGTGACAATTTCCAAAAAGAACAAGACATTTCTTCCGAGACTACTGAACTGGAATTGCTCTTCAACTAATTCTATACACTGATATTGAACATTTAAAAAATCCAAACACATTTGAATAATACAGTTAAATTTCTGAAATCTAATTATTGTCGTATGTTTGACTCAAAATTAAATTCTTCTAAAAATTCACCACTTTTTTGGTAAAAATATTCATTATCGTAAATTGAATACAACTATTTGTAAATGTTTACAAATATTTAATTATAGTTCTAAAACTTATGTTACCAAAAACCACCTACGAAATGTATTAAACCGCGAAACTTAAAATTACAATTGTTTAGTATGCATCAACTGTATTTCATTCTTCATATCTTCATACACAAGTGAAACATTTACACACCCAAAAGAAACATGTAATTACAGAAAGGCATCGTAAAATTTAACTAGTTACCAAAATGTTTGAAATTCAACTGTTCTCATATTCACTATTGTCTTGTAAAGCAATACCGAACTCACTACTCGCCAATGACATGAAAATTGGTTAATTTGTGTGTTAAAAGTTGTTTTGGAATTTCCAAATTTTACCAGACAGGTTAAGAGTATTACTTTAGAAAAGAACATTTAAATCTTTTAGACAATAGATGTACATACGTAAATTAAAGTAGTTCGCCCAAGAAAACGAAAGGTATACAGTATGAAGCTTAAAAACAGTAATACAAATAATATTAATAATATTTTTTGAATAAAAAAAACTATTTTGTTAAAGGGAGTTACCAGTTTCATTTTGTAACAACATTATTTTTCTCTAGGAAACTAAAATAAAACTCTAAAAACAAACAAGATACCGAATAATGAAGCAAATTAAACCGTTATAAATTAGTCATTACTAGTTAAAGGTGTGGTACAATCAATGATCAATGTTTATTCTACACCTATAAATGAATTGTTTATTTGTTTTATTGAAACGTTGAGGATGATTTTGTTAAAATTAAATCAAAAATTTTCATTACAATCTAATTTTTTGTTAATTTACATATTGGTCTCTTTTTTCATAAATTTACATAGAATATAATGAGAAAACGAAGATTATCATAATTGTTTGATACATAATATTATTATTGCAAATACATTTCAAACAATTCGATCATACAAACATTATGATGAAGTAACTACAAATTTACATTGTCATTGAACTAGTAAGATTATAAAACCATTCAAGAAAAACACTTCAATAGTCTTGAAAAATAAATTGATTTTACTTGAAGAGATTCCGTTATATTTGTATAGTGTAATGAAAAGACAAAGATTCTCAGAACTATGTTTGATCTGTAGTAGCACAATACATTTCAAACAAGCTGATCATTTATGCATGAAAAACCAAATGTTCAACTAGAGAAATGAAGTGTAAGTGGAAACAAAGATGTAATTTTCTATCTTTGTTGATCCTTCTTTTATACTTCGTTTGTCAATTCGACCATTTATTTTTTTCAAATGTAAAAGCTGACTGTTTGAAATGTACAGAGTTGATGCAGATCAAACATAGTTCTGAGTTCGTACTACACTATCCGAATGTAATGAAATCTCTGCCAGTAAAATCAATTTATTTTTCAAGCCTATTGAAGTGTTTTTCTTAAATGGTTTTATAATATCACTAGCTCAATGACAATGTAAATTTGTAGTTACTTCATCGTAATGATAATGTTCAGTAAAGTGAACAAATCTTAGTAAAGTATTCACGTTGATATAACAATTAGATGGTCACCAGAAAGCAAGCTTCAGAAAAGAATTGTCTGAGATATCGATGGTAACTCGTTAATCACAGAGTTAGTCATATTGAGAGTAGTACAATGTTCATTGATGGTATGAGATGTTTCTAAAACTTTACCGAAATTCTATTTCAAATCATAGAAAAATAGTTGTAAGTTTGTGTCATAAATACTAAATCCTCAGATATCCTCAGGATATCAAACTAATGTTTTATTTCTGAGAGATTTTTAGTGATTTCACTGGTTAAAGTAGATCTCTCTTTTATTCCAAGGTTTTTAGGAACATGTTAGAAAAAATATAAGTCATGCTGTCTTGTCTATTCGACCGCGTATACATAAACTTATTTGATAACAGTTAGCTGGTCACATGAAACAGTTGATAAATATTTCGATTAATTACATCATCACATTGTTATGTTGCGACTGACTCCTAGATTAGTTAGTTATCTTATTTTAATTAACTGAACTTCACTCATTTTATTTCAACTTATTGTCAGTGTTTGTTTATTACGTAACTACTTGTTTCTAGCTTTTAAGATTTTTATTATCAGTGTTGTATTACACTCTTCTGTAGAAGACTATTTGTGAAAAATCTTTTCTTCAGTCTATTAAAATCATTTACACTGTTGTTACACTATAGTGCTTTATGCTTATAACACCTTTCAATGAAACACCTTCATATCAGTAATTAGAAACGTAATTTATAATTATGATTTTTAAAATAATACTGGTTGTAAGCAAATGAGGAGAACCAAACGACATAACATGATATCAGCTTGTTGTGCTTACATTTATATTTTTTGCTCTTTTCAAGATAATGAGATGATATTTCACTATTAGTGATATCAATAACAGTAATAATAATAATAATAATAATAATAATAGTAATAATAATAATGATAATAATAATAATAGTAACTGTCATTACTCATCTCTAACCTAACGATAGGAAATTTCTATTGATCGACGTATAAAACAAGTTATTTGATAAATACTTGCAGTAAATGACTGACTACTGCAGGCTGAAACTACATTGAATTACCGTTTACTACATACATATCTAGTTAATCATCAACATAAAATTTCGCCAATTCAACCTTGAAATTTTGTTCAAATGATTTGATTTACCGTACACCTTTTTAAATTCAATCTCAACAGATACCGGTAGTCAGTTTTGACCAGACATGAATTTAAAAAAGGTGTTTATCTCCCACCTTCAAATTTATTCACATACATATTTACCCATCTAACAACAATGTACCTACCTGATTGCTGTCTACTCATGAAAAATGGATTTTTATTTTTTTTTTCCACTCTCTAAACAAAGAAGCTTACAGTAGTTTAGCAAAAAAAAAAGAAAATTCATTTTAATTTAAAATTAAGCAGTACATTTCACGAGGGAAATAACATTTTATTTTTAATGAATTTACTGTCGCTTTATTTTTAGACAATTACAGTGTAGATAGATATAGAATACAACAAATTTTCATGCTGTAAATTGTTTCATATGACAATCAGCTTTTTTTCTAAAATTAACATCTAACTAAATAATTCAGATGAATGAAATGAAATCACACATTATGTAGGTGAAAGATAGTTGCGGTCATTGTCAAGAATGATAAGAAGTAAATTGATTCTTTGAAATCAATGATTATTAGTGTAATGTAATGATAAAAAATAACCCAATAACTGATTACAAAGTTTACTAAATTTTTAAAAACCCTATAGTGGTACTGTGGTTGAGTGTTCGCGCGCAATACCGAACGTCCTGTTCGGTTGAATGATGCAATTAGCAGGAGTCGTAGATGCACACTGTTGATGAGTTCCATATCAGGACGAAACCGCTTTCCAGTGCTTCCAGGTTTTTTCTGGTGGTTTAACACAGATTGATTCATGATTTCAGTAATATATAAAAGTTATGGTAGTTACACAATTATCTTTTTCGGTTTACTAACTTTTGTAGTTGTAATGGCAAGTATTGTATTTATGAAGGAGTTTCACATATTTCGGTGAACGTACTGTGTTTTGAAATGGTGGAAAAGATTTATAACTTAGATGTATGACTTTGGTGCAGTTGTGTTCTTCAATCTGAATGATTGTCCTGGAGAATATCATCAGCGTAAACTTCAGGTAGAAGAAGTTAGGTATATGAAATTATCTATGTAAAACTAACAACTTGTCCGTTCTACCATGATCTTGATTTGGTATGGTTGACCTGTAACCATAGCAGTGTCTATATCATCGCTTTAAATGTCTCTCCCTTTAATAAGATTGTTGATCTTATATTTGGCCGCGATTTTTTTGATTGGTTGATACGGATTGGATTGTTTGCGATGTGTTTGTTGATTGCCAATTGACCTAGATATTATGTTAATAAAAAGTGACCCATATCCTTAGTATAACCTCTATCCAAGATTTAAAACTTTTTCCACCCGAATATGTGTCCATAATTCATCTCATATAAGTGAAGCTATTTCATGACATTGAATCAGTTGTCAAAATTCATTCAGGCGAAAAAGTAAGAAGGGGGCCGGTTTCATTTTATCCAATGTCGTTCACATTTGGAACAATTTATTTCGTAGATGATGTTTGGATTTGTGTACTTTAGCATTTTAAAGTACTTTGATTGAAATGATTTCACTGGTTTCTATTCCATACTCGATTTGCCATTAAGTTCACAGAACGAGAATCCACCAAAAACCTACCAAACTAAACTTCAGTTATATTTTGAGAGACATGTCTTAGTGTCAGCCAGTAATATTTAATGAGTTCAAGATGTATACAGAATGAAAGTATTTTATTTTGTCATGAGCTTATTCACAGGCTGAACAGGTAAATATTAATGTCATTGACTTTATTTTATCGTTGGCTAGTTACAAAATCTTATGATGAACAAAATTACATATACCAGTTATCATGTGCTTCCTGCCAAGTAATTCTACTCGGATTACAAGGAAAAAATTACAGAAATTGTATAGACAATGCTTCAATGTTTGAATTCATCTCATGCACTCGCCGTTAGTATTTATGAGACTTGTTCCGTTGCATAATATATATTATTCGATCATAAATCTAAATTGTAACTAAATTTTACAAACAAAAAACTAGCTGATATTTTATATTTTTACTTCAGTTAATTATTTTTTCGTGAATGGACTTTAACAGTTTCTTTAAAAAAAATATATCACACTGAAATTGTAACATTCTGATATTATCTGTAAATTTACTCTAAATAATTTCAGATAATAATGACGAAAAAATCGATATATTTATGTCGGCAGAGATGGATAATGGCTAGAGATGGGATCTGGAACAAGCATTTCATCTTATTTGGTAAAGTCACTGCCTGCATCCCCGAATTGATGTTCATTCCGAAACTAGAGCCCCAATACTGTTCGATTCAAATCGCAAGGGAGTGAATATCGACTCTACGATGTTGGTACGTTCACTGATAACCACCAGTCGCCTCTCCTCAAAATATTTGTCACCGAAGGGTTGTTTACATTACAAATTATTGAAATCATCAATCAGTCATTGTTAGACCACCATTAGAAACCTGGAAGCATTGGAGGGCCGTTTCGTCCCGGTATGGGACTCATCAGTGGCAGTGCAAATCCACGATGCCTGCACCCTGTAGGATTCGAACCAAGGACCTTCGGGCCTTAAGCGCGAACGCCTAACCACTGGACCACTGAGCCGGTATCTAACGGTGTTAATGTCTAACTTCGATCAATTCATGGAGTTACGCAACCTCATACACAGACTTCGGTAGTTACTGCCTATACCCGAACAAGTTTGAACTTCACTGGTCACGACTTCCTACTAGAACTCAGAGAAGATTCCTCACGAAGCTAGTCACTTGTGAGCATAGGTAATTTGCATTACGGGGTTGTGAAGGTTGTTAAGTTACCTAAATTAAGTGACCTAAGTGTTATATCAAGGCAATCCGTACAGGATACACACATGCCAAATGAAACTGATCATTTACAGTCATAACTAATAATGGAAAAAATTCAAACTACCAATACAAATAAAGGAAACTTTCATGTTTTACATAATGAAGCTAATTAACACACACACACACACACAATTGTCATGTGGTATGCATATGTTAACCCTTAACCCATGTACATGGTTATTGCCTAATACAAACATCGTTTTATATATCTTTATTCATTTATTTTGTTTTACGAGCAAAAGTTTTTCTTTTCTTTTATGTTACAATTTATAGTTAGTTTGTTTTCTTTTTTTTTGCCTCATAATTATCATCCTCATTATGAGTCATTATTTTTTTCACAAAAAAAAAATAAATAAATACATGTGCATGTATTTATACATGTAAAAAAAAAACAGTTTGTCAAGTTTAACATAATACAATTGTTAACTTGAATTGTATCATGTACCAACCCTCACACACACACACACACACATACCTATGTACACATTTTCAACATTTAAATCAACGTAGTTTTCCAATGAATAGATAACATGATAATGATGATGACTGAGTGAGTGAGCGAGTGAGTGAGAGGGAGGGAGACAATGTTGGTGACGACGTTCACGACAGTGATAATAATGATAATAATAATAATAATGTTAACGATAATGGCAATGATAACAATAGCGATATTACTATTATTATTATTATTACTAGTAGTAGTAGCAGTAGTAGTAATAATAATAGTGGTGACTGTTGTCTTGTTATTCCCTCTCTCTAAACCTATCTATCCATCTACCTATCTATCTATCCGAACATCCATACATCCTTAAGTAAACAAAATTGTTCTTTTTGATAAAGAGAACTAAATTGAAGTGAAGTAGCAAGAAACGAACAAAAACAACAACAGAAAATACCAGCACTAAACTGAATACAAGAAACAAAACATGGAAATGTTGAAACAAAATCTCTCTCTCTCTCTTTTTTGGAGAAAAAGGAAAACATGCAGTTAGCCAGGAAAAAAAACGAACATCAACACATCGGATAATCATTTTTAAAAAAATACCACATCATTTTTAGAAGAAAAGAAATACAACGAAAAACAACAATGACAATTTTTTTTTTCATTTTCAGAAAACTAAAACACTAAAAACAATTCACATTGAAATAGAGGGAAAACCAAAAAATAGGAGAGTCTGCTTAGCAGGCTGGATTGTATCGATCGGAGTGAAACAGACAAAGAGTCTATGTATACTGTTTATATACTACATATTTATTGAGAGTGAATTCCTTTTCATCACATACATATTAAATACTCATTGAAAATGTCTTTTTTTGTTTTGTTTTGAAAATGACTAAATAAATTGAGTAGAACAACAATAATTATTTGTAAGTAGTATGTATATATTTATATATATTTATTTATAAGTATTTCTCTTATTTGAATTAGGGAGAAATTACTGAGAGGAAATTAAAATATTTGACTGAATGATCAAAATATGCAGAGACATTGTGATAAAATTGTCTGCTAAAAGCTGAACGTCAATAAGTAAGTAAGTAAACACAATTAATTTCAATATCCTTTAGACATTAGAAAGTGTCAATGTTTCTTTACTGTATTGGACTGAATTAGTGATTAGAAAACGTATAAACATTAACATTAGTTAGACTCTATCAAAAGATTCAGATAGATTTAGAGTATTCACTCACAGGAAATTGCAAGCCACCTTGTGTTCTTTTTTGTACCCTTATATCAAGCTTCAAATATTTGTTTCATTGTTATTAAAGTAACGTGAAGTAAAAAATGTAATAATTTATTTACTGCTTTAATTTTCCTCTAAATTTAATATATGTACGTATATCTGTCCGTCCATTGATTGATTGATTGACTGATTGATGTTACTGTCCAAAGCAGAAGTCCCAGCAAAAATTAAATAAATTTATTGAGGCAATTTAGACAAAATTATTTTTCATATTTACGCATATTTAGTTTTTTAAGAAAATGAACTGATTTCTGATTTCTTAGATTCGGTTATTTTTTCCGAAAAAAAAGAACATTTTAATAGTTAGTATACGGTTGTGTGCGTAAATGAAATCATGAATGGATTAGTGCTGGTTAACAACTGTGAATCTGAAAGTAACATTTAGGTTCTAGTATCGTGTGACCCCTCAAGCGAGAACAGAACCTAGGAACTTTGGCCTTGTGAGTTGATTGGAGTTAGACACCAAAAATGCTAGATACAGACTCAGTGATCACTAGGTTCAACTCTAGTTTGCAGGTGGTTGTGTGTAGACACTACTAACCAGTCGTATATTAATATGTTGACCATTCGTTCTCTGCTAGACCGTAAACGTCATTTTCAAATGCCCTATTACTTTTTTGTTGAGTTCCATATGAAAAGAAATTGTTTTATAATGCCTTGAATAAATATCTTCTGAGTATGTATTAGACAGTCTATCAAAGATCTATGCTTTCAGAAATATTTGAAATTAACCAGAGGTGATGCTTAAGTGACAGTTAGTATGTACATTTTGATTTTCTAAGAATCCTGATTGGTGTTGGATTGTGTTGGATCTATTTTCAAAGTAGACTTATCAACTATTAGTTTGATTTGTATATTCGGAGAAATATAACAGTTGTTATTTTTTTTTCAAGGAAAATAATATTGACATCTCTTTAATGATATTTCTAAAGTTGTTGAAAAAATTCACTCTATAATTTATACTTGAATCAATGTCAGAACAATAGTTGGAGGAAAAAATAATCTGGATTATTACGGTTATTCAATAATCATAGAAGATTTGAAGAGTTTCAAATCACTTGCAAAAATTCATTAAAGAAATGTTAGTTGTATAAACTTCAAGAGTGATAAAATGATTTACATAATAGAAGATATAAAGTACTGACATAAGTTTACAGTGGAAAAATCGACAAATGAGCAGATAGATTTAGCCTACAGGAATTAATAATTAGTTTAGTTAAGATTGCTTAGCAAAATAAGCGCACTAAGTATGATGGTAATAGTACTAGTAAAAAACTGTGATAATCAATGCTGTTAGTTTTAATCAAAATTATGAATTTACCTAGTTACCGATAAGTTGATTCCTGTCTTCTTTCTTATTTGGTCGTTACCGATTCAGCGGAAGAGATTGAAATTGTGTTATGTTGTATGCTGCTAACTTTGAAAGATTGGGAAATGTTACTATTAGGACTATCCTTAATTATATACCAAGAAGCTACTGCGCTGTCAAGAGCTATTGTACCTTCAAGTCTTAGATTATTTGCCATGGTACATACATATAAACTGATAAATGCACTTAGACATATTGATCAAACAGGAGCTGTCAGTTTCAGTTTATTTTCCGGCGTAGTTCATTTCACATAATACATTCTATTTATTGTAAAAATATGGAGACTGATGTGTTTTTCATTTAAATCATGTATCAGTCATTGTTAGATTTAAATAAAAGAAACAACAACAATCTCCGTTACTCTATAAAGAATAGCATACGAGTGACTATTATTTTGAGGAAATTCTCGAAGTTCTAGTGAGAAATTGTAACTAGCGGAGTTGAACCCTGTCGGGTGTCGGCAGTAACTACCGAAGACAATGAGTGAGGTTGATCGAAGTTTTAGACACTAACACCGTTGGATACCAGCTCAGTGGTTAAGAGGTCAAACGCCAGACCGAAAGTCCTACTTTCGATTCCCGCAAGCGGGTGTTGTGAATACTTAGATAAATCAGTCGTCCAAGGCTCCCAAGTTTTTGGCACAGTAGTCTAACCATCATTGTCATTTATGATCTCACGAAAATTCGTTAATTGGATTGCAGGACAAATAATCCTTCTTTGCATCATTCATACTAAGGCTAATTCTCCTAATTCGATAATCTCTATCGAAACCACAGGATAACAAGAATTCATCTTATTTCTACCTTAGTTATTATTATTTTGGGTAAAATTCAAATCCATATAAACTGAAACAACTTTTTTCTATTTTTTAATGAGTGATTAACATAATACTAGTTTTATAACATACAAATAGTAAAAAATTGACATCATGATGAAATCAATCAATTTAAAACTTGACATAGTAATGTTATTCGCTACTTGAATTCCAGCAATATTAGTTCGCTATTTTTTTCTAATAATTCCATATTTTCTTTACATAAACTACTAAACATGAGTTAATCTCGGCAAGTTTTGCATGCTGTGAACAGTGAGTATGTGCTTCTTCGTTTTTTACTTTTGCATTCGCTTTCCCCTAATCTCTACTATTTTCGTCAGCTTTTTGGGCAAAAATAGTCTAACATGGTACTGATTAGTTTTCACGAGAGAGAGAGAGGGAAAATCGATTTTTGCTTAAAAAAACACAACACAAGTGAATTTTTGTAAGGGGAAAAAACTTTCTACAAACTATACACTGTGTAGACTGATAAAAGCAAAGATTATCATAACGTAGGATTATCACATCCGTTTTAATGATAAAGTAAATAAAAAGTTATATGTTACGGAAACCTAGTGATTATGTTTGCAAAAATGAATAATGATTAACAGTATCATTTGTAATTCATTTCACTCAGTGTACATTGAAATCATCAATCAATCATTGATAGGACAGTATTAGAAACCTGGAAGCACTGAAAGGTGGCCGTTTCGTCCGGGTATAGGACTCATCAGTGGCAGTGCACATCCACGACTCCTGCTGCACCTCTCAGGATTCGAACCTAGGATCTTCGATCTTGCCCGTGAACGCCTGGCCTCTGAACCACTAGGCCGACATCCAACGGTGTTAGTGTCTAACTCTGATTGATTTAGGGATTTTGCGCGACCTCACCCATTAGTTTTTGGTAGTTACTGCCTAATACCCGACATGGTTGAACCCCAATGGTCAATTCTTCTTATCGGAAATCTGAGGATTTCCTCACGAAGCTAGTCACTAGTTACATATTTTACGATTTCACTTACGCTTATTTGTGAGGGTTGGGCATTCGGTTATCTGTCGCATCCTGTTAAAGATGAACTCGCTATAAAAACGCTAATTAGAAGAAATGACTCAAGCCATTATACAGCAGTTCTAATAACTCTTGTCTGACGTTATTCTACATGATCTTTGGATTACTAACTTATAAAATAGGAACTTTATTACGATTCAAAATAAGCCTTGAATAAATCAGTGAAAGATCAAATGAACTACATTCAGTAGAATGATTTTATTTGGTGTAGTAAATTTTCCAAATGAAGTCGTACAGAGGTTAAGTCTTCGTGCACGTGGCCAAGAGTCCTGTGCATGCTGATGAGTTCCGTACTAGGACGAAACGACCGTCCAGTGCTTCTATGATTCTAATTGTGGCCCAAAATTGATCGATCCATGATTTCAATGAAACTCGATGATCTTCACCACCATATATCAAAACAGCAAACGTTTAGTGTAAATTTGTGACAAATTGAAATCAACATATCCAATACACATATTATTATAGTATAAATGACTATTGTTTACGTTGATTTCTTTAGATATTCATTGAAAATTTTTTCGTCCTCAATAATGTTAAATATATTGTTTTCAACATTTCCCAGCTTATCTTCAAATATCTTGGGTAAAAACAATAGAATGTTGTTTGGTTTTAACGCCAGAAGTCTTTGCATATATATATATATATATATATATATATATAATAACATAAAAATGTACTTCATTTATCAATCAAATCAATTGACAGGTGAATAGAAAAATTCTAAAGAAATTATTTTCATTGAAATTATAAAAATAAATCAACTTGTCATAATTCAGTAGTGTAGATTAAAAACGGAAAAAAATAAATAAAAAACTGTATTTTTTGACAGATTATAACAAAGAATACACTTTTATTCTCGTATGCATTTTATAAAAGATTTTTATCAGATGCTAATTTCTCGGAAAGAAAGGTTCAAGTTTAAACCACAAATTGACGCAGTCAATAAAACACACTCTAATTAAAATGTCAATAAACTGTCAAAAAAACCACAAAAAACGATTTTCATACATCCTCCATATGGCTCACGAAAAAAAAACAATGACGTCCTGAACATACAAAACTGAGTATTGCTGTACAATTATTTTTAATGCTCTGATAAGTTATGCATAATTCATATTGGTTGATTGACTGACACTGTTTTTTCTCAATTATATTTTAGTCGGCGCCATTATTTTATTTCAAAATGAAATAATTCAGATTGTTAAGTTTAATGTTTACGATATATATATATATATATATATATATATATATATATATATATGTATGTATATATATTCTTTGTGTCAACATGAAAACAATAGAATGTGGATCGTAGAACGAACGATACAATCGGAACTCAGAACAAGTGAAATCAACTATGCAATATGTTAATGGCTGTCTGTGTTTTCATGTTTTAACATGTCAGTGAATTATGCACCAGTTAAAGTGAATAGATTGTGCACATTGACCTGCATTGTCAGCATTAAACCAAATAAAAACACACATTCTTATATCATTCGAAATGTTTGTATAGTTTGACAGATTTATTATTAACACATGATATATTTTTGAAACCATGAATCGATCAATGTTAGATCAGCATGAGAAACCTGGAACTATTGGACGGCCGTCTGGTCCTGGTATGAGACTCGTCGGTGGCAGTGTGTATCCACGACTCCTGCTGCTTCCCGCAGGATTCGAACCCAGAACCTTCGGTATTGTAGGAGAACGCTTGACTACTGGACCACTGAGCCAATATCTAACGGTGTTGATGTCTAACTTGATCAATTCAAGGAGTTACGCAACCTCATACACAGTCTTCTGCTGAAGAGTCCCATACCGGGACGAAACGGTTGTCCCTTGCTTTCAGGTTTCTAATGGTGGTCTAACATTGATCGATTCATGGTTTCAAAAAATATGTAACTTAACAATCTTCACAACCCCGTATTGCACATGATTTATTGTCCTATTTTTTTATACGAAACAAAGTGTTAATTTTTTTGTTTGTTATTATAGATAATTGCGTTTCTCATACTCGTTTTTTCAAATCTACCAGTATTTCAGTATTTTTTTTACAGCAAAACAATTCGTTTTACATGAAATAAAGCGATTAGTATGGTTTGTGTTTGCTTTAAAATTCCAATTCATGTTTTGCAAGTCAATTGAATGTTACCAAATTTCATTGTCATGAGATTTAAATCTTTATAAAAGAAAACTTTTGATTCTCACGAGAAGTTTCGTAGTATTTATCAAATAGCGGTATACTCAAATTTGGTTAAATGATATTTTTGTATTTTATTTCTGTTTTACTAAAAAGCATTTCACATGAATTCTCTTTTATTTATTGAAGAAAAAAACATTAAGGTTTGTGGACCTTATTCTTTTTACTTAAAAAATAATTAATGATATTTATTAAAACAAACTGACCAAGGTTTTTTTTAAAAAAAAACCCTTCAATGTATTCAATCGAGTTGTTTTACAAATCAATTAGTTGATGACTAACCTCATCACTATTTTCAAAAACCAATAAAATTTGGTTAATCATCATGAAACTAGTCATTCACTTATTGTTAATAATGAAATATAAAAATCTTTTGTTATGCATAAATTTTTAATGAGACTTATGTTCCAAAAACATTTTCAGTTGTGTCTTTTTAGTGTGAAAACAAAAAAGGCATGAAAAGTCATTTATTAAAATTATTGTTATTATTATATCAACTTAGATCAATATCATGTAACCATAGAATCATAAATAATACTTCAGAAACCAACAATGTGAGTTATATTAGCCGGAATAATGGTCATTTGCATGAAAATCGATAAAGGGGTATGAGGGGTTTTTTTATTTTGAAAAAAAGAGTATCAGATAATGATTTATTTTGCATATATATTAGATTACTATGTAAATTTGAAAATCTGCCCTTATGTTTACTCAGTAGTCGATTTTTGTTTGATAATATGGATTGGTGCTTGCCATGTAGTCTACATTTCCCAAAGTTCGATAGAGTATGAAGATAAAGATGTATGCTTCTAATGGAATTTCAAATTTATGAAAAATAGAACTGATAAATTCTATTCATTGTAGAGTTATAGAGATTGTTGCTTTTCATTAAAATCAGGAATCTCACATTGTTAGACCACCATTAGAAACCTGGAATTACTGGGCGGCTGTTTCTTCATAGTATAAAACTCTTCAGCAATGCGTGAGATCTAGTGTCCTGGGTTCGACTCCTGCGAACGGTAGCGGTGGAAGCAAAAAGGCCGTCCAATGCTTTTTCGGGGCTTCTATCGGTCGTCTAACAATGATCCATTCATGATTTCAATGATAAATTCTAATGTTCTTTTTTGAGAATCTATTTGAAATTTAATAATTTTTCACACGATTCTCCAACGTTCTAAAATCGTTCGGAGTATATTTTTTCCAGAGTTTACAATTATCGTAATCAAATCGCAAAAAAACAACAGAAAATGTATTTTCACATATCGAATGCCAATGTTTTATTCATTGATGAGGATAAAGGTAATTCGAAATCATTTAAGCATTATTTGTGAATTCAGGCGTGGTCATAAACCGAAACTTAACTTCATAGCGTTAAGGTCACGGACAAACATACAAAAATGGAATATTAATGCAAATTGATTGAGATTTCTAGAAAATTGTCTTTCATATCTCATTTGAACACAATATAAAAATGCTTATTTTTAGATTTGTGAAAAAAATTGTCCTTCTAGACTGTTTTGTTGATTTATACAACAAGCACATTTCACTGCCATCATACACACATGTGACCGTAAGTCAAATAAACAGCTATTATACACAGAGAAGAAAACGACAATGTTTACGGATAAACAATTTAACTCTTCATAACTCTCATTAATTATGCATAAATTTTTTTTTTTGGTGAGAAACACAATTGAATTTTCTCTTGTGTGTGTTTTATATATCCACGTCTATTTTCAATATGTCATTCGAAGTGATGAGAATTGAAACCTTGGCAACTTGAAGCAAAATTTATGGAAATTTATATATATATATATATATATATATATATATATATATATATGAACTACACGAATTCATGTAGCTAAACTTATTGTTTCCTATAATACATGGAGAGAGAGAGAGAGAGATGAAATAAGTTACGAACAGATTGTGATAAACTACATTTTGCTAAGTCACATGAAATTAGCCAATTTTCTTGATCTACTTACGACTATCACTCCAAAGGGGTTTTGAGAACAAGACATAAAACTTAACAATTCACATATGACGGACTCTGATCAGTGAGATTTGTAGACTGATGTGAAGCAGTGTCAAATGCAGAATTGGTCTAGTCAATTTACCAATGATATGTCTTGTTGACTAATTCAGAATCTAGACAATATATTAGATATTTCAATAACATTAGTCAGAATAAATATTTTTATTACCTCTATTAAAAAAGCTAATTAACATTTACTTCTATGTCATCATAGTTTCAAGGTAAACTTAATAGTACTGAATTTGTACTAGTAGAATGACTCATAGTGTAATAAATTTTTTCCGTTTAGTTATAACATTTTCCAAAAAAAGCATATGAATTCCCAGGTCTTCATAGTGTTGTAAGACAAATACATGGAATAATGGTTGATATATATTATTTGTTAGTAACACGGAGTACTGGCAGTAATTCACAATCACATTGGGACATCTACTCTGAAGTTCATATCGAGTGCGATGACGTTGCAACAATATATTGATGTGTAACTTATCACTTTATTAGTTATTTATATGACAATTTGGAGAGCTCTGCATAAATCACGCTCACAGACAACTGATTTCAGTCACATCAGATTCAAAAAATGATTCCAGTCTCGATATACCCTGAAAAAAACTATGAATTTTCTAACTACTGAAGTGAATATGATTCGTATCCTATGAACTCAAAAAAATAACCAAAGCTATAAAATTGTAATGAGTATGCATCATACAAAACCTTCACGCTATAAAATGTTCACATTCTTTAGTCAGGAAAATAAATCAAAGTTCACTCTACCTCGATTATTCTAACTATGCACATAAGAACAATAGCCAAATCTTGTTACATTATTTTTTCACACAACCAAATTTCACAATGAAATGAATGATTTTACATATCATAACTCCTTTGTTGTTTCGGCAAAAAAAACTGTTCGATTGTTCTTAACAAGCAATTATTATTTTTTTCAAGAAAAAACATCATTCTACATCAGTTATTGTTTCAGTGCAGTCTAGGCAGGTACTGCTTCTATGTCAGTTTAGGCCAAAATGAATAAATTATAAAAAAATTAGTGACGTTTTACAAGGAATAAATTCGATGTAAGAATATAAAATGTAATTTTTACTTTTTCCGGTATTACTACTTATCAAAATGAATGATAAAAGAACTGGACACAGGCAAACAGACAGACAGACAAAGATAGAATTGCATTAAGACATTTACATGAATGAATCTAATTTGCATACTTAATTGATTAAATCTGGCGCCAACCAAATCGCTTACTTACTGATTATCATATCTGTTCTCAAGTACTGCATCGTGCATTTCAACATGATGTTAAAAAAAACCGAAATTCAACTGCGAAATCAACATATCTGGCTTCCTTTTTCTATAAGTTCTAATAAACAAGTAGACTTGTTCAATAATCAACAGTTTCAATTGTTTTAATTTACATACAAAATGAATAATAATTAGATAAATTTTTAAGCTAGTGTGTCCATTGTTTTAGACTTTATGGTAAATTTATTCAGCAAAATTTATTTCCTATCAGGAAATGATTAGATATTTTGTGATTATTGATCTATAAGCAAAAATTGATTAAAAGGAATTTAATTTTGGCGTTCATTGTTAAGTTATTTGGGTTCATTTACCAAGATCTATCGACGGTGTTCTCATTTGACTTGAAGTAACATTCCTCTGAGTCACACACAATCAATGAAGTTACTACTGTTACTAATACTTTTTAAAAGACTAAGATTGTCATACTAACTGAAATCGTAGTATTACTTCTGTGATTTCATCTAGTTTACGGTGTTGTTCAAGTTGTATTATAGTTGATAGAATTTATTTAATACGATGAGAAGAAAATGAATGATATTGATCAATAACTAGGATTGTATCAGTAGAATGTAACACTTTTCAGCAACCTCCACCCAAAATTTTCTATATAAAGCCAATTATTCTAAAAGTTATAATTGAGGAATAGTAAAATACTGTAAACTGATCATTGAACAAAGGATTCTTGTTGATAGAATTTATTTAATACGATGAGAAGAAAATGAATGATATTGATCAATAACTAGGATTGTATCAGTAGAATGTAACACTTTTTTTATAACCTCCACGCAAACTTTCCTAGATGATGCCAATTATTCTAAAATTTATAATTGAGGAATAGTAAGACATTGTACATTGGTCATTGTACAGTGGATTTATTTACTTATGAATAGTCGTGCAAATCACACATTTTCTTAGCCTTGATTAATGGCTGAAATAATATATGCAGTTAAATTCTGACTAAGATCATCAAATGATTTAAAATGATGTTGAGTTGAAAATTCAATTATTTAGAACAATTGAACATTTAATCTAAAACAATACGTTTTTCTACTGAATAATTAATATTGTCAATTTGACAAAAAAAAATAATCATTAACAAGAGGTTTAGGATTAAGGAGGGCAAATCAATCGATTTGATTAAGTGTTTTCCTGATCAATTTAATCTGTCTGGTGAATGAATATTAAATTGTTTATTTTGTCGTTTTAATGCACATAGATTGCACGTGTATATATTGTAGACGCATAGTTCTCAGTTTAACAGGACTTGATAATGTAGTATTGATTACTGACGAACCACACCTATATTTGGTCCTATTATTCCATTTGTATGACCTCTATCAGTAAGTAACCTTTTAGCATTGTTTTTATTTTTTTGAAAAAAAATTTAGGAAATATTTAGATGAACTGAATAATAATCTTTCATTGATTTTTTGATGGTCAATAATGCTTAAAAAAAGCAGAAAGTAGTTTTTAAACTGAGATTTATTTTAAGAAGTTCAACTAATCCGAAAATGTTCAGGACCTGATTATTTTAAACACGGTGTTTTTTTGTTTAGTTTAAGAATTTATGGATTCATACAATTGATATTTTGTATAAGAATAAGTGACACTTTTATCATGAGCTGAGGTGAACAAAATGAGTAGAAATTCTTATCAGTGTATTTCATTTTATTTACACAGGATTTAAGATGATAGGATCGCGAATAAACTGTTTATGGTGGTCGAATATAAAGCTCGGCAAATATTATTACACACTGTCTGTATGAGTGGACAGCATTAAAATATCAGTAATCTGATGATTATACCTTTAGGACTACGATTAGATGACACCATGAAAGCGATTATTATTTTTGGTTCAGTAAAATATTCCATGGAAAAAATGTAAAATTAAATTCCAAGTGAAAATTGACCTCAAGACTTGTTTGCAGAATTCTCTATCTAACTACAGTCACATCTTTGTAACTAGAGGTGATGTAGACTTAATAAGAAAAATTTATGGTTTGTTTTAGATAAACTCTGTAGTGTACTGAGATTAAAAATCGAAAAAAAACTTTCACAAAAATAAATTTCTGTGCTAAATGTTTTTCAACATTTGATTATAGTGCATACGATGTAGTGGTTGAACAATCAGTCGAATAGGAAGATTAACAATGGATTGTTTGAGCTGAGATTTATTTCATCCCTGACTAGGATTACAATGATATATTTCACTGTACCCTATGTAAAAACATTTTTTCACATAACAATCGCCTTACTCTTTTTGACATCAAAACGTCAATTAATTAGGTTACACACAGTTAAAAAATTTGCAATGTATTTTCGTACTCTTTGATCTTATCTTATTATTCTAGAACCTTTCCTCACTAAATTTAAGACAAAACACATAGATTAGATATTTTCTTGCATAAAACAAAAGTGAAATGAAGTATGATTAATTGAAATTTATTTATTTCAAGTAATTTGTCAACATAACGTGTGGCAAAATTAATTAAAAATTAATAATTGCAAACAGAAAAAAATTATTTGTGAGATGAAGATGATAAATTAGCATTATTTTTTATCTGATAAAATTTAGGTTGTTGATTTACAAATGAAAATTTCCTTATCTGATAATAATGATTTCAGATTTCAGTCTCTCTGCATGGGCATAATATTTAGACTCATGGGTTAGAATCAGCTCATTTCACATTTCTAGCTTCGGTTGAATTCACATATTACTTGATCGTCATCTAATGATATCCATTTAACCTGATTCAAACTAGCCGAACATTATTTGCGCGATAGGTAAAAAGCGTAAAGGTTATTAGCTTCAAAAACCTCAGTACAATACACTAATGTAATGTATTAACGATATTTTTTACAGCTAATAAAGTAATTACAATGTAGTTTCAAGTAATGTTATCAACAGAAATTTTATTACCTTGTATTACCGGAAAATATCTATGATAAAACTGACTTTTCACATCCCTCCCCCCAAAAAAACCCGAGAAATATTAACACGTATGAAAAGAGAATTGAACATTTACTACAGCAATTTTCCACAATATCGTTTTCTATTTTTTTTTATTTTGTACTTTCAAAAAAACAAACGATTGTTGGGATTGTATTAGTTATTGTCATTCATATTGATACGTGTGATTAATTAATTATTCAGTCTCAGTATAATTTGTCTTTTAAATTTGCTTTGTCAAGATTAACCATTTTTTATCACAACAATGATTCAGTAGTACTGCGCATGCGTGACTCATGAAGGAAATAAACAGTACTCTTAAATATTTGCCAGGATACATATTACACACTGAATTATGAATTATGATTTAACATATTTATCTATAATTTCAGTTTTATGTAAACATTATGAATGTATGTCTGTATGTATGTATATATTTCATATGAATTCTAACTGTATTACTTTCCTCTGTTTTTTGTAAATAAATATTCATTACGTTTTGATACAAACTATGATTTTAGCGCAAAAATTGTATCAAAGTATAGATATTTCACAATGATAGTCCCTAGATTTGTATCAAGACAAATGAAGCCATGCTAAACAGAATAAAGAATTAAATATTCACATTGATTCCATCTACTGCTGTAATGAACGAGAACACAGGTGGGGCGACCGAATTGTATTTATCTCAAATTACAGAGTTACTCAGTAAAATTGGATAACCGTATCGTAAACCGTTAATTTGCAAAATATCAGTTCATCATATCGAACTGGACTGTTCCTGTTGCAAAACATCAATCCATTGTCACTATTCATGCGTTTCATACAAATTCCATTGTGTTCTAACTCTTCCTTTCTTGATCTTCCCTCATCTTCTGCTGCCAGACATTACGTTGACACTCACGTCATTTACTACTTATAAGTAGCTCACACCACACTACTACCAGCAGTAATTATCATGATGGTACAGGGGAGATATTCACAACTGAAATGATTTCAGTTGAACATTGAACAATTATTGAGTTCAGATGAAAAACAACTTTTTTTTTACCGAAAGTCTACATTTTATATCATCTATAAATATCAGGCTGCAATTTATTTGGTCAAACTATTAAAATGTGAATCGTTTCCAATTTTTTGTGTTTACTCATAAAAATAAATCATTGGTAATGATAAATTTATTTGATTGTGATATTATGTGCTTGTTTCTTCTACCCGACCGTAGCTGCTACCTTGACGTGGTGGTCAAGCTTGCCTATCGTGATGACCCAACCGAGCTATATTCGTTAGAACATATGTTCCTACAGGTTCTACCATGCCAGTCAGGTCGGTTGGAGAACGATGAGACTAAAAGCAGCTACTCAAGGTCTGAGGGTGAAGTCGTACTACTGACTGTGATGGAGGGGTGTGACAGCAGTAAGGTGTTTCCCTTAGACAACCAGCATCTATAGCGATGCTGCCTTCTCACAAGGAAGGGTTAGAAAAGGTCGACCCAAAAAATGTCACCTCACCCTACCTCACGGATTTCCGTCTCCGGCGGTAAGGGTTGCCCAATAAGGGCTTTTAAGAGCGGAGCTAATACTAAAAAAACTTCTCATAAAAAGGCTGTGCGTGACCGGCCTCAAGCAGTTGTCCCTTGGACTCTGTGGTCACACTCCCAGGTTGTTAAGACCAACGCTAATCTACTTTCTTTTTCAGGTCCCTCAAGAAACAACCTTCCACGGTGTGGGCAGCCGGGAAGTGACAACCGCCCTCATACCAGTAACAGCACACGAGACCGAATCGGTCGAAATCAAATCCTTCTTCTACATAGATCGAATGTGAGGAGAAAGCAAATCGTTTTATTTCTCTTTGTTTATAAGAAAAGGATAAAGAACCAATTTTTTTTGTTGTCTTTATGAATTAGTCCTTTAATATTTCATTCTTTATATTGAAAATCCCAAAGAAAATATGGACATTCTGTTTTTTCAATGTCCAATTAACAAATTAAGTAGCATTGGACAATGTACATATCCATCATAAAAATGTCAATTTTTTTTACAAAAAAATAAATAAGTCTTTATAATATAAGTGTGCATGAATTTCCTTATGTTCAAACCGATATTGAACGCTCATCTATGTCGATAGTCTTTATATTTATGTTCGGTTGAAAATAAAAACATAATTTTTACAGGTTAAATATGTAGACAAACGTGAACAGTAATATATTTTATATTAGAAAAAAAAAGAAAATCTCTTCTATTGTAAACAGATGACAAGGGAAGACAACAGAGAAATGTAATTCGGCAAGTGAATACAACGAAAAAGATAGACAAATTAATATAAACATGAAGTTAATTAACTATTGCTGATTGTTTAAAAGAAAACAACTAAATAATCACACTTCTTTAAGAATCGATTTTAATAAAGTTTCGGTTCGTTTTTTTTTTGTTTAAACACATAAAAGAACAAAGACAATGTCGTTTTCTTCTCAATACTTGAATTATAAAGTATGTGGTTAGTAATCACAGCGAAAAGATCAATAATAATGCATTTTATAGATAGGAATAATATAATTTTTTTTCATTATATCAATTTTAAACAAACATTCCTCATGATTGTTCAATCAGAAAATAGAGGTCAGTAGTGTATGGTTGAGAATTATATTCTCAGAGATTTAGACAGCGATCAACTTAATTGAGAATTGGACGTTTTAAGGTTTTCATCATAGAGAGGTGAAGATTGTTTAGTTTGATTGAGACCGAAGGTCCTGGGTTTGACTCCCGTGAGCGGATATCGTGGATAAGCACTATTGATGAGTGCAAAGCTAGGAAGAAACGGCTGTCCAGCGCTACTAGGTTTCTAATGGTAGTCTAATAATGATTGCTGCATGATTTTAGGGTATGTTAGTTTTCAACCAAGTTTGCTTTTAAAACAAATAAATATTCTTAGAATTAGTATTGGAAAATTTGCATTGTCTAATGAGTGATAAATACAAAGCGAAATTGTTTTCGTTATCATTTTTCTATTTAACGCTAAAACCTTTATGAAATAAATACGTTTTTTCACTCACTGGAACATACAAATTTCTAATTATAAACCCTAGCAAAAATAATGGGTGAGGTTTCGCCATACCGTAGTTGAATTTAGACATCAACACTATTGGGTGACAGATAAGTGGTCTAAAGGTTAAGCATTTACGCTTGCGCCACCAACGAACCTGGGTTCCATTCGCCTGAGTGGGGCTTGTAGATGCTCATTATTGGTCAGTGCCATCCAGTGACCCAAGGTTTGGGATGGTGGTCTAACAATGATGGACTCATGATTTCAATTATTTTTAAGAATTCATAAAGTTGTTGAATACTTCAAAATGTTTTATAAATTTATATATATATATATATATATATATATATATATATATATATATATTTCTAGGAAATATTATTTGATTAAGAATGTGAAGAATCAAGTAACTGATCTAAATTCTAATTGAATTGACTTTATCTCATTTTCATTATAAATCAATCTCATTAAAAGTACGGATGCTTCCAGGCAGCGAAAGCTAAAAATAATTCAATATTGCCCACTCTTAACATTCTATCTAAATCTAGAATCAATAGTCATTTTCGAGCACGAAATTAAATGTATACTTCAAATTCTCTATTTTTATAATCATGAGATAAGTGCCTTTTTACAGTAATGATTAATTTACTTACAAACCTATGTAACCTATTGATATCTTGATCTGTACATCTTTTTCTATGGGTTTTATTGTTATTCTACATTTAGGAAGTTGGGTGTGAAAATCATGATAATACTTGGAAAAAACTAAATATCTGATTTTAACAAAAGTATCCTTGGAGACGAGATAGTGTATGCAAAATTGTCCAGTAACTTGATAATGTAAGCATCACAGTATATAAAAGCTTTTTCATTATGTATCTATCTACACGTCTTTAATTTTTAAATATAAGGCTAGCCATGATCTAGTCATTGGTACTAGTTATTATATTTTACGATTACAAAATTTATTCAAATAATTTTGTTATTGAGATTACAAACCAGTCTAAGTTAGACAACCACTGAAAACCTGCAATCATCGGATCTATTCACTAGTTCACATTCGTGATTTACTTCTGAGGATTGAATCCGACACCTTTGAATCATGGATGAGTATTGATAGAGAAGTCTACAGTAAGACAAAGAAGTTACTCAATGCTTTCAAGCTTTTAGTGACTACTTAATTAATAATGAATTTTGAACTTAACAACATTCAGCAATCTCCTCAACCCTTATATGACCGTAGTTAGCGAAAAATATTTATCGGTGCGCTAAGTTGTTTTATTGAAACAGGAAGCCGATGGTTATGTATTCACATTACGGGGTTGTGAAGATTGTTAAGTTACACATTTTCGAAACCCTGAATCGATCAATTTAGTCCAATGGTTAGGCGTTCGCCTACAAAACCGAAGGTCCTGGGTTCGAATACTGCGGGGTGCAGGAGTCGTGGATGCGCACTGCTGAGGAGTCCCATACCAGGACGAAACGGCCGTCCAGTGCTTCCAGGTTTCTAATGGTGGTCTAAGATTGATCGATTCATGGTTTCAAAGATTATGTATTCTTTGGGAAAATAGTAACTATTTTCTATTCCCTTGATAGACAGCATTTTTAAAACAACAAGAATATAAACACTGAACAGTCTGCATTGAAATTCTGTTTATCAATTCTTTTTATTAGCTCTTATTGTGGATGAAGTAATTCCACAGAATAACTTATCTAATCTCACAAATTTCCGATATGATTTATCAATAGTAAGTTTGATAAAATTCAGTTTAAAGTTGTTTTTTTTTAAAAAAAAAACATACAACCGGAACTGTAGGTAGAAAATAAAAATAATATTTCATGTCAGCAGTATTTGAATTGAAATTCAGTTCATAGAAAAATAAACTTGTATGTTATCGGTCGAAGGGATAGGAATAAGGAATAACTAACAAGATATTTCTTTTTCCCTTTTATAAAGACGATACATTTTTCTAAATGGACCGCATTGATAAAAAGATTCATTGACGTTAAGCCAATATTAAACTGTAGTTTGGTATTGATTTTATGCGACTCAGTTCCTACGATATGCCTGATTGCTTAAGTGCAAGATACAAGGTAATCATTCCAATAAAGTGCTGTTTTCATCCAGCAATAAATGTGTTCAGATGGGTGACGTCATATGTCAATGGTGCTTCCAGAAATCAATGATGAAACAAGTCTCTAGAGTAGACGAGTTTCCTAATTAGATAGATATGTTCACAAGTTACTTCAGTTCTTTTATCAATCGATTAATGCTAGTATTTTGTGAAAATTATTACAATGACTTTGATGGTAATCTTAATTCAAGTGTCAGAATAGTCTGATTGTATTTTATACGCCTGACAATGATTCCAGTTTTTCAGACTTATTTATCTTAGATTAGGAAGCGAATTGCTCTGGCATTTAGCTGTGGCAACTTTTCGTATCTTAACCAAAGGTCAAGATACCATGACCTTGAATATACTTCTGATTAAATGTTCAAGAAATGTTTCGAGCGGTCTGTTGACACAATTAAGAACTATTTTTAAAGTTAGTTCAAGTGGAGGATTGGAAAAAATTCATGTAACGTCAACCAATCTCTCAAAATATCTGAGTTTGGGTCATTAAATCGCAACACATCTATTAGACACCTGGAAGTCCTGTGTTTGATTCTGAATATAGTCGTATATATGTCTTTTTAGGTTGCAGCTGTTGTCTAAGCTAGTCTAATATCTACTGATTTTCAATAAATCTACAAATGATTTGAACCTTTAAAGAATACTGTCAGCAACTAAAAATAATTTTCTGAAAAATATGATTGAAAATAAAAAATAATAATAAAATACACAACTACATCCATTCTTTTTCACAGATTGATTTTCGATAGAATTCTAAAACAAACCACAAAAAGAAAAAAAACCTTTTCTTTTCTGATTCTAATCCCATTAACATCAGTGTTAAATGGAATTGTTTTTGCATTACGAGGTTGTGAAGATTGTTAAGTGAAACATTTGAAATCATGAATTGGTCAATGTTAGACCACCAAAAGAAACTCGGAAGCACTGAATGTCGGCCATTTCATCTTAGTAGGAAACTCATCAGCTAGTGTGCATCCATAACTCCTGCACCCACAGGATTCGAACCCAGGACCTTCGGGCCTTGTGCACCAATGCCTAACACCTGGACCACTGAGCCGACATCCAACGATGTTAATGTCTAACTTCGATCAATTCACGGGGTTTTGCAACCTCATACACTGTCTTCGGTAGTTACTGTCTACACTTGAACAGGTTTGAACTTCACTGGTCACGACTTCCCACTAGAACTCGGAGAAGATTCCTCAAGGAGCTAGTCACTAGTAAGCACAGGTGATTTTGAAGATTGTTAAGTTACGCATTTGTTTTTATTTTATCTCTCTTTCTATATATATACACTCAAGTTTTATGGACAAAAAAAATCTATTTTGTCATAATTCACACTTTCTTTTATTCTACTCCAATAAATAATAAATTATTCAATAACAAACACTGAAGTGTAATTAACTTTGAACACGAGTCAATAAACAAATTATCCTCTCAGTGTATTTTTTTCCCCAGCTAATAATTGCCTACATAAAAGCTTGTTTCTTCCAGATAATAATAATAATAACAATAATAATAATATAGGGATTAAGTTTTCATTTTATGACAAAGCATAAAAGTTGCTTGACTTAATTTTAATCGTTTCTCACCAGAAAAAGAAAAAAGAACAAACTAGACCAGCTAATCGATAGATAATGAATGCATCATTTCGTTTGGATGACAATTATTAAGATAAATTGAAAGAATGAGAAATTTTGAAAAGTTTTCAAAAAAGTTAGTTTATGAATTTCTACCCAAAGTAAAATTTACGCATACACCATCAGTGAAATCCTTTGAGATAATAAATGAAGAATTAATTAATTTTTTTTTGTGTTTATGTAGAAATATAACTTCAACATGATGCTAGTTTGTATTTGTTTGTGTGAAATAGTAGTTTCTATTGATTAGCTAGTAGTTTGAATTACACTTTACCGCCTGTTCTTTTGAATAACTGATTTACTAGGTAAACATTTTGATGTGCCAGGCGTAATGGTGATACCATTCGACTGCCAAATCAGAGGTAAGTAAAGCAGGTTTAAAAAGTTTCAATTAGTGGTTAGGTTTGGTGCTATGTGAGTCAGTCATGATTGTTAGTTAATTAATTTTTATTGAGTAAATCTTATTGTATATCAATTGATTGGATTTCCTAATTTTTTCATTTGGTGGTGATTTAAGTCCTTAAGGTCAGAACTTTTGTCAAATATGAAGTTATGAACGGAGTACTGCTGAGAACTTTAGAAGGATTGTCAAAACAAAATTCTTGTGACTTTAAGGCATTTTGATTTTTCTACATAATTTTGTTGAGGACGTTAGATCCCCAGAACTCGCTTGATAAATATCATTATTTTGGATTTTATTCAGGGGCTGGTCAGTTGACCACATTTCGAACACCAGGAGAATCCTTGGCTGTAATAGGTTACTGTGTTATTTTAGTGTGCTATTTCGTGACTCTCCCAAGGACGTCTCTATGGCGTGTAAATAAACGCGATTTGTGTGTTTCGATGCATTGTGTGTGCTGGTTGGGTGTTTGTAGAACACAATTTCTACACTATATCAAGACTTCTTGCTGATACAATTGGGACAATCAGATCAAAGTAGCCTACCTGGACGTTGGTTCATTGTTTTGTTCTCGTTATTCGACTAAGGTGAACGTTTTAAGCATACCTAGAGACGAGTATAACAAATTTACCTTAGGATAAATTTTTATCAGCTAACTAGCTAACTCGTTGTTTATAGAATTACTGTGAATATCAAAACATTTAATGTCCAATTAATTTCATAAAATCAATAAGCCAAGTCAGTCTACTTCAATTATATTCTTCTATACTTCTTCATCATTAGACTGATTTGAATTTTTTATGGTTACCATTTTATAGGTGATAAAAAACAATCAATCAATAAAAGTTGGTCTGACTAATTTGAACACAAAAGAAGAAAACTAATAGTGTACTTTATTATTATTCTTAAACAATAATATAAGTTCTTAACGGTTAAGTACATAGTTCAAAAGATTGATTTATTCTTTATGATGTATTGTATACCGAAACAATAAAGAAAAACAATACAATTATTGAACTCTTCCAAATGATACAATAAATAAGTTTAGAGAACACAAAATAAAACAAAAATCTATTTGCTAATTTATGTCAATGAGGTAACTGCTTATCTAGTTTTTTTACAATAAAGATTTTGTCTAGATTACTATTTTTTGATAATAGAGTTATGGAGATTGTTGTTGATTATTGAATCAATCATTGTTAGGCCAACATTAGAAACCTCCAAGCACTGGACGGCCATTTCGTCCTGTGGTATAGGACTCAACAGCAGAGGTTAGTCGTTCGAACGCAAGGACTGGAGTATCGCACCATTTGTTCTTTATACTTCAATAATTAGTCGTTTAAATTATTCGATAATTGTGTCTACCAATTTTTTTATATTTGTAATAATTCGATTACAGTATCGATTATTGTGTATTTGATTGTGTGTGTGCATGCTTACTCGCTTATTACATGTCCAGCTTATTATCGCCTGACTATAAATGCATATTCATTGCTTTAGTGCATGAGAGTTGGCTCTGGAGTCAAGTCGTTAACCTCTTCAGGACAAAGTTCGCGGGTTCGAATCCTGTGAGTTGCAGCATTCATGAGTGCGCACCGCTGATGAGTCTCAAACCAGGACGAAACAGCTGTCCAGTGTCTAGAGGTTTCTAATAGTGCTCTAACAATGAGTGATTCATAATTCCAGATAAAAAACTACTACTATTATCAAAATTTATCAATGCATAGAATTTCTAAAAGTAACAATGATTTCTATTTTCCGAATAAAAATCACTTTATCAAATAATCTTTTATAACGTTCCGTTTTATTTTTAATTTTGTTTGCGAATGTTGTTGAAAAAAAGAAAGAAAACTTTATCAAAATGTGTAGATTGTCCGTGAGACTTCAAAAAAATGTGTCTCTGTCTTGTAAAGGCGTCAAATTTACTACAAAAACAAACATGATTTCACATTGTTGACTCCAGTCTTTCATCGTTCACATTCCCACTTAAATAATTATAAGAGTATAAGAATGGTGTATTGTATCTTAACACAATATATATATGAGTCACACAAAATGAAAACAGGCGAACACAACTGACTTCATGCGTTGTAGATATGCATAGATGCAAAATAGCTTAGTTGTAATGTACTGCTGATTTATTGAAATGTATGCGCCATGAGATACACATTATTTTTTTCAATGTGTTTTTGTTGTTGTACCTATCTACATCTACATATATATATATATATATATATATATATATATATATATAAATATATATATATTTAACCAGTAATTATTGCTAGACCTGTTAGACGTCGTGTAAAGTTTTTTTTTTAAACAAAAAAAAATACTAAGTTTCTTCTATTCTAATTAATTTGTATAAAATTATGCCAATATCCAATGCAGATTAGAAACACTTGTTGTCTGATGACGTTTGTATGTATTTAGATATAGATATATCATGATATTAAACAGCTAAGCGTTATTATTGACGTAGGTCATTTTACTAATGACAGAATTCAGTACAATACAAATGCATTAAAAAAATTAGGACTTTGTTCAGAGATACTTTTTTTATTTTCTTTTTCAAAATGACAATAACTGGTTTGTAAGATATGCAAGTGAATAGTTGTGTATTATTAGATTGCGCTTAGTTGTCGTTGTTGTTATAAGCATCAACTGTTTTGCCAGGGTGAAACAGTTGAATATTTAAAGATGAATGAAAGGTAGAGTTGTATTCTATGAAATAAATTTAATGACTAATGAACGTCACACGCTAAATTTGTGTAATGACTAGGTAGCAATGACAAAAATCTTTGATTTTTTCTTCCTGATAAATATTAGTTCAGCAAAACATTAAAAATTACTTTTTCACACCTACGAAACAACAAATAATTCCGAATAAAACCTGTTAAATTGATAAGTAAGATGAAAAAAATAAGGTTGACGGTTATGCCACGGAGTTTCAATCTCAGCTTCAATTATAACATTTCCGATTATCAGTTAGTATGAATAACGTTTGCAGTGAAATTGTGATTCGTAGTTAAATTCAATAACTTGAGTAAATTTTTAAAAATCTTTTAGAGAAGTAAAATTTTAACTTTGAAGTAAATGGTTCACTAATTTAGAAAAAACTTATTTCAGTTCAAATTTTATAAATCTAGAAATAATATTTTTCTGAAGATCGTTTTACCCACAATTTAACATCTGAGTACTAGATCAAGATCATGTGTGGAGGGTGGGCGGTAGGAATTCAACTCTCCGAATCGCGTAATCAATCCCTTTTCTTTACATCACTGAGATGCATACAGTTACAAATTCTCGAGGAGAAAGAAATTAAGAAAAAGCAATTAGAAGTAGATAGGAAACTTAGTGGGGCAAGCATTCAGTTGTGTCATAAGGAAAATTTTAACTTGGAATCCTCAAGGCCAAAAGAAAGGAGGAAGATCGGTAAACGTATTACGCCCAGGAATGGAGACAGATATGAGAAGAATGAACAGGAGGAGAAAGGAAGGTTCAGGACAGATTAGGTTGGAGAGTGGTGGTTGATGGCGGATGCTCCATTAGGGGTAACAGGCGTGTGTAAGTAAATAAGTGTTACAAAGTCCTTAACTGAAACAAAGAAACTGTTCAGTGGTTTTTGGTAATCAGCAGTTTCTCATTGGTGAGGAAAATTCCCAAGTGAGATGTTCAGCATCGTACGCGATCATTTTCTTAGGGTATTTTGATAAGTTCTGAACTTCACACTTGATCCTTTTTATAAGTATAGTTTTCAATAGATAGACAATGGATAATTATGTTCATTCTCCTTTGGAACGATATCAACATAAAATTAATAATAAGCCTTCATAATGAATAGAGCCAATGTGTAAAGTGACAGGAAAGCTAAAAAGTACTGAATAATAATTTTTTAAGTCACGATAAAGGCGAACAGCGTCGATGTAATCGGATTGGCTGCATGCGCGTAAGTTGAGGACACAAAATTAAATGTTTTAAAATTTTCATTTTTCACTTCCTATCGTTTTCAAAGTTCAGAAATATTTGATTTATTAAATTGGCTTTAAAAGAAAATCATAAGAATTAGTAACACTGATGAACTGATGGGTCATTTGTCTCATTGATAACTGTTTCTTTACCACTTGACTGCATGTTGGCTGTGGAGTATGAGATACGAGATAAGTTAAATATCCATCCAATGATTATTTATGAACACTTATTAGTTAACGATTTATAATTTTTATGAACATCAAATATAATTTGCCGAATGGTTTTGAAAATCGATAGTTAAGGCACACTAATTCCAACATTTAACTTACAAACATAATATACACCTACTTAGATCAGTATAAACTTAATTGATCAAAATGACATGCTAGTAATGATATAACATCATCAATTTAACAAACACTCTCAACATTCAAGCCTCAATCATTAATCAAGTGTATGTCATACTGTTCACAAGAAAATATCATTCATTGTTCAGATATGAATTTAAATTTAAACAATCAACTTAACATAACATAACCATAATAATAACAGAACACTTTTTGTTCAATGCCTATGATGTAATTGCTTAATTTTTAAATACAAATTTATTGATTAATTCATAAAGAAAACATTACAAACGATAACTTACCCAATATGAATCAATATTGTCATGTTGAGAGTTTCTCATTGTTTCATCAAATTGTTCAGCTAAATGAAAAACAGATTTTGTTCCAATAGATAATAAAACACATTCCGTTTTAGAAGAATTGTTTTAAGTTAAAAAAAATGCAACAACATTGTTTCTGATGTGGTTTAGTTGAATATAATTTCCAATTCATTTTTATTAATAATTAATTTTTATTATTTCAAAAGAATAATAATTAATAATAAATGACGATTTCTCAAATAGAGACTTTGTTCAAATTCTAAATGATATAGTGGTTAATTCTGTTCGTATTTATTAGAACAAATAATTCACCATTAAACTATCAATAAATATATATTTGATTGTTAATGGAAACTTTGTTTTGACCAATCAGGGAGATAACATATTCAAAAATTAGGCGGATAAGTTGGTTTGAGACAAAAATCAACTAATCGGATATGAGTTTTTGGTAAGTTTATGCAAAAACTCATTCAACAACCAATCAGGTTATATTTGGTCACAATTTATGCAGAATAGCATTACAGAATTAAATTACAGAATGTTAAAACGATGTATGTGTAGATTTTTTTATTTTTTGAAAAAATAAATGCATGAATCAGAAACATATTAATTCAATTAGAAGGTGATTTAAAATGTAACGTATATGTTTAAAGAACATAATTATTAAATAAATGCTTGTTATATGTTTATCGAAATGGAATAAATTAGTTCGCAGAAATTTTAAACAATAATATATATATATATATATCTTATTTTCAATTTTTGACATGACTGAAATGTTAATGGGGAGTTAATTATTTTAATTTTAAGAAGGTCATTGTTTTTTTGTTTTAGGGAAATAAAAATCTGTGTATGTTAATAAGAATTATTATTCGATGATCAAGTTTAGTCTTTCACAAATAAACTTATTTGAGTTAAAACTTCATAAATCTAGAAATTACATTTTTCTGAAGATAGTTTTACTTACAAATTAACATTTGAGTATTAGATCAAGATCATGTGTGGAGGCGGGCGGTAGAAATTCAAATATCCAAATCTCGTAAGCAGTACATAATCTTAACGTCATTAAAATTCATACTGTTACACAGAGTTACAAACCAAATTCCATCGGAAGAAGAAATTAGGAAAAGCAATTGGAAGTAAATAGGAAACTTAGTGAGGAAAGCACTCAGTTGTGTCATAAGGCAAATTTTAACTTGGAATCTTCATGGCCAAAATAAAGGAGGAAGATGGAAAAACATACTACGCTGAGGAATGGAGATAGATATGAGAAGAATGAGGAACAGTTGGACAGAACTAGAAAGGAAGGCTCAGGACAGATTACGTTGGAGAATATTGGTGGGTAGCGTATTTAAGTAAGTATCTGCCCTTAAAGAAAAAAAATTTAACATGTTTTATGATTAATGATAAGTTTTGTTAAGAGTAAAGTCTTAAAACACTGATGCACATCAATGGATTCACATAGTTTCCTTACATTTATATGGCTACATCAACTTCAAACGAAAAAAGGGCAGTTGTTATTTTTAAATTTAACTCTTTTCTATGTTGACAAAATTTTCTATTTCCAAATAAACTAGGAATTTGACTGTTAGCGAAACTATCTTGGAAAAGGATAGGACTATTATTCATTCACAATGCAGGAGATTTGATCGATAGGCAGAACACTTTAGGGATCAGTTCAATTGGAGCCTTCAGACACACATCGGTTGCCCACCATCTCCAGTCATCCTAAAGAGCATATCGACGTAAGTCTTCCAACTCTTTATGAAGTTGAAAAAGCTATAGGAAATTTAAAGAGAAGGAGAGCAGCTGGTCCTGATCGATTTATTCCATTAGAATGTGTTCGCAGAAATTTTAAAGATTTATATAAATATATATATATATATATATCTCAGTTTAAATTTTCGACATGACTGAAATGTTAATGGGAAGCTAATTATTTCGATTTTAAGAAGGTCATTGTTGTTTGTTTTAGGGAAATAAAAATCTGTTCATGTCACAAATAATTATTTTTCAATGATAATCAGAAATTTTTTATTAAGTTCATTATGGGATAAAAATATACTTTGATGCTTGTAGGTTTTATTTTTGCATAATTAAAAAGTCATAGTTAATTGTGATTTACGATTGATCATTTCATAAAAATTTCTGTAAATATGAAATATAAAATTATCTGGCAGATAAGTAATAAAGATTGTAAAAGTGTATGACCTTATTAGGGAGAAAAAAAATGGACAATGAGTATTAGCAGTGGATAAGATTACGGACCTTTACTGGAATCAGTAAATATCCGGTTGTACTGTAAATCAGTCGTGGTGTAATACATAATTTTTATTATTACAATTTGAATAAGTCATTTATTTCGTTTTGCTATAGGACTCATCAGCAGTCCGCGCGCACGACTCCTGCAATTCACAGGAATCGAATCCAGGAATTTCAGTCTTGGACGCGAACACTTCACCTCGGAACCATTGAGCCGGTATTCAACTTCATTCGATCCATGGTAGTGCGCGACCTCATCCATTGTCTTCGATTGGTTCCTACTGGGGCGAATCGATCTTTCAGTGCTTCCAGGTTTTGAATGGTGGTCTAGCAATTGTCGGTTAGTTCGTGGTGGCCAGTGTATCACTAGTCTCGTGACGTTTGATATTCAACGTGTTCTCAGTCTTCGTAATTTGCTCGTCTAGGCAATCGTCAACAAATAGCGCCTGACGGTTATAAATCAGAAGGTAAACACTAGGGTTTGAATACGTTTATGTTTGACACGGCTCAAAATGGACCAGCAGACCGCAATCACACAGAGCAGGGCAAACCAACTGGCGAGCGATTTGGTTCACTAGCCTTCTCTTATCCACTTCATTTCATTCGCCGATTGTTACGCATGCCCGTAAACACGTCATCTCGATATGCTTGAACTATTACGAGTTTACCTTAGTCGAGAAACCAGAGCGAGGGTCGAGGATCCGGTGATACGACAGGCTACTCTAATCCGATTATCCAACCCTTCAAATCGAGTAAAAGAAGAAGACTTGATATCAAGTAGAACATGTATTCTACAAATATCCAGGATGTACGAGGTCCGAGTCAAGGAGAGTTTAAGGATCACGGACTAAGGATCTGGGTCCGAGTCCGGGTCATAAAACGATACAGATAAAGCGTAATAATACAGTTACATCGAATAGGAATCAATATTGAAGTCTGTGGCATTGACAGTCAGGACGACAAATGGGAATCAGTATTGAAGTACGTGACATTGATAGCTAAGACGACCATCATATTGACCAGCAGGAATTGACCAATAGAATTAGACTTCCGAAGATAATTCTCTAAGGATATTTGATAAATATCCATATACAAGGGAAAAAGCAGAATTCTCCGATACTACACAGCATACACAAAGCAGATCAAACTTGACGAAAAGGCTTTAGAGGATGTTGAAACCTTTACATATCTGGTCAGCGTCATTGATGAGTTAGATGGATCTGATGCAAATATGAAGGCGTGGATTGGCAGGGCACCGGAAGAACCTGTGGTACTCAGAACAACTACCAACCAACACGGAAGTCACAATTTTCAATGCAAATGTGAATACAGTCCTATTGTATGGGAAGGAAACTTGAAAAACGACATAGACTATGTTTGCGAACAATATAAACAGCAGCCTACGGTAGGATAAAGCAAACCAGATTCCAGCGTATGAAGAAATCAGGAAGATGCTCTGGAGGTGGAAATCACTGAACAGCGTTACTAGACAAGTCCTGATTTGCCATCCCCAATGCCAAAGCAAAAGAAAGGAAAGAAGACTCATTACGCTAAAAAATAGAGAGAGAGAGGCATAAAATGAATGAACAGCAGTTCCTTAAAACTATTAGAGAAGGCTAAGGACAGAGTAGGTTTGAGAATACTGGTCGGCGGTCTATGCTCTTTTGAGGTTGACAGGCGTAACTAAGTAACTAAGTAAAGTAATGGAAACTAAAACACCGTTTCCAAGATTTTACTTAATTGTTTCAAATTAATTGAGCATCAGGAAGGCTGTTTGAGTTAAAACCGTTATATCACATCCAGTTGCTTTCACCATTTGTCAGAAACTACTGCCTACGCCCCATTTTTTCACAATACATACATCACACTTTTCCATATCCACTGACATAAACATAAATAAAACTGTATTTCTTGTATTGAATCATTCTAACCAGGAAGGATTGTGCATTCAATATTCAGTTTTCTTCGTTTATGACTATTTAAACATTGATTAATTTAAATTGGTTATTTATTTGTTTATTCTATGAAGAAGTAACTAAGTCACAAAGAAAAACAATGATTGTCGTCTTTTTGCAATCGATCAAACTTCAACATTCAAAATAAACTTTTGACGATAAGATAAGATAACTTTGTTTTTCTGTTGTTGATACTTGAAAAACTAACATGTTTTTTTTGATCAATCAACGCGATGAAAATAACTGATAATCATAACAACCATTTGTGCCATAATGTTTATTGATTTATTCGAAAGTTTGCCTATGGAAAGTAAATAGAAGGAAAGGTCAAATGTATGTTAAGTTTTAGAGCTTTCATTTAAGATGATTGATCAAGTATACCTAGAAGGAAGTTTACTATCGGGTGATATCAATCAATGAAGGGAATTAATGATTTGCATTGTACTATCAAATCCGTTGTCATTAATTTTGTTGATGCGACATGATGAATTTTTTTATGATTAATTGGAAAATCTTTTTTCTTTGTTATTGTTGAGGTTTTAAATCAATTAGATGCTTTGTTCATCTGGTTATTGTAGAGAGGTGTATAAAAAGAGAGGGGTGATATCAAATTTTTCAAATGTCTACCAAGGGCAAATGGGTGAGGTCGCGCAAAATCTGTAGATTGATCAGAGTTAGACAATAACACCGTTGGATGTCGGACCAGTGGTTCAGAGGTTAAACGTTCACACGCAAGTCCGAAGGTGCTGGGCTCCAATCCTGTAGGGTGCATCAATAGTTGTGGATGTGCATTGCTGATGAGTCCCATACCAGGACGAAACGACCGTCTTTCAGTGCTTGCAGGTTTCTAATGGTGGCCTAACAATGATTGATTGATTATTTCAATTTGCAACAAACACTAATCTCCATAACTCGAATTGAAAAATGTAACAGACAAGTGCAAAACAAATCATTAAAAGTGTCATATTTAAAGTAGACAAAAAATTATTCAAGACAAAAGTTTCGTATTTTTGTATTCAATGACAAAATTGCCCAAAGCAATCTGTCTCTCTCCATACTTTTAAAAACTTCATGTAATATATAGAGATAGGATTCATACAATTAACATAAACCTATTGTGTTAGTAACTGTTAATGACTGCAAAAACCTTTTTAACACAAGTGACATTCTCAATCGAATATATGATAACACGTATTTTTCACTCAGTATGAAATATAAATCCAATCGTTGTTAGATTCACTGATTTACAAACTTGACATAGCCTTAGGTTATTATAATTAATCGTTAGAATTGTGTACAGTGAATTTTCATTAATGGCTGTGCTTATTTTTCAGTCTACTATCATGATCATATTTCATATTTATCGACAAAATTTGTTTATTTCTCACCTTTATATATTTTCGTTATTTTATCACTGAATGAGAAATATTCTATAATAAGTTTGTTAATTTAAGGAATCATCAATAAGACTGAAATTGAAAATTCCAAACTATTGGCAATCTGCTCTTAAAAAAAACGCATTTTTATAGCTGCTAGCAGTTAAGAAACATTATTTAGTTATTTATTGTTAACCGCTTTTGACTTTTCAAGATTAGGCATGGTTAATTTACAATGATGAGACATTGAATTAAATGATTTCTTATGATCGTGATCCATAAAATTAAGAAAAATATTATACACACATAACGGTTTGAAAATGTTTCCTGACACGTTAAGATAATCGAATTTTCAATTCAAATCCCATAATAGTAGAGGGAGTAGAAGTATTAAAGGTAATCAAGAAGATTTGCGTTGGGAGATATCATTCCAGAAGTATATCTCAGATAAATCAATTAAGCAAAAACGGTCATGAGGAATTCAGAAGATTAGGATTTTAGAGAACACAAGGAATGGGTGCACCTGCGCCATTGCAAATGATTTTTAGCCATATCATTCAAGGGTTCTAGCCATTGGTTACTATCGTCTCGCAGACCACAACCATGTAGTCTATACCTAACAACTTTGTTTAGTTCATTTGTCAGTGACTTCATGGATTTGTGCCATGTTTTGGTCTGTCTAGAGAATAAATTCATGTGAAACCCATCACTTATATGAACTTAGTATTTTTATTGCTATTCAGAGATGTTATTCATGATTATTAGAATTATATTACTCAAGCTAATGTAAATTTTTGGTATCCACTGTCATTTCAAAACTAATCAATCTCTATTATTACTATTTAGTAAAGAGAGATGAAATGAATATGGGGAGCTATAACGAGCAAAGTACTTTATTTAGATAAACTTTTTATTGCATTTTTTACTAATTGAAAAATGTCATCACATTGATCTATTAAATCTATGGTTAGTCTCATGATTCGTCTAGGAAGTGTGACCAGCTTTGAATTTCCTTTTGTCAATTTCACTAATATACCTTGAATTGTTTTCAAGAAAAATTGTTAAATTCTTGCCAATTTAGAAGAACTGTATACTTTGGAATTATTCTTTCATCTTTTGCTATTTTCATGCATCAAAGATTTTTTTACAAAATGTAAAATGTAAATTACCACATTAAAACACTTTAATGTCGATGTTAAATATAAAAGGATGTATTCATCTGTATTCATCAAAGATTTTTTACAATAGAAACTATCGTTTAAGTATGATCTCGTTTAAATCCGTAAATTCATGTCTGAGAAAAATGAAAGGTACACGTATTAGGTCACATTATATATTTTTAGTTTAATTACTAAAATGACATAAGTTGTAATATACAAAAACATACGCCTATCTATCCAGAGGCTAGTCGTTTGTGCACAATACCGAAGCTCTTGGGTTCGAGTCCTGCGATGTGCAGGAGTCATGGATGTGGACTGCCACTGATGAGTCCCAAACCAGGAAGAAACGGCTTTCCAGTACTTCCAGTTTTCTAATGGTGGTCTAACAATCAATGATTGATGATTTCAAATGCGTATATATAAAGCATTTTCGAATGATTTAAAACAAAATTCTAAAAGTCTCACACAATATATTCGAATAAATAGTTGAAATAAAACACTATTTCAAAACCCAAGTACAAAGTTTTTTGCCAGTTATCTGAGAACTCATATACCTTCAGCAAAAGTACCTGCAATATGAGGTATTTTGGACCATTTTTTATGTGTTAACAAACTACGTTGAATTGGTAGGTGTATGGAATTTTTGTTACTGATTTTTAGCCCAAGTACGTCCTGGTAGGACTACTTCGATTTGAACTTGAGTTATGGAGATCAGTGTTTTTATACATTGACATCATCAATCATTGTTAGACCACCATTAGAAACTTGGAAGCACTGCATGGCCGTTTCGTCCTGGTATGGGACTCATCAGCAGTGAGCATCCACAACTCTTGCTACTCGCAGCATCCGAACCCAGGACCTTCCAACAGTAATAATGTCTAACAATAACTTATCAATTTATGATTCAGTGTAAAAACAATGGTCTTCGTAGCACTAATTGAAAAAACCATACAATGTGCTCACTAGTGACCAGCTTCATGAGGAAAGTTTGGGAGTCCTATGGAGAAGACATGACCAATGGAGTTCAACCCTGTCGCGTGTAGGCAGTAACTACTGAAGACAAATGGGTGAGATCGAACAAAATCCCTTGATGGATCAGAGTTTAAGATTAACACTGTTGTATGCCAGCCTCGTGGTCCAGAGGTAAGCGTTCGCGAGCAAGACAGAAAGTTCTGGGTTCGGACAGTGTGAGTAGCAAGAGTCGTGGATGTGCTATGCTGATTTGTCTCATACCATACAGTGCTTCAACCTTTCTAATGGTGTTCTAACAATGATTGGTTGATAATTCATGGTTATTTACCGTAATTCGTAATACTTTTTTATAACTGTTAATTATTTTTTACTTTTGTGAAAAGATACTCTAGTGGGTTGCGTTACGTTCGTCGTCGGGCTCACTACTTTGTCGTCAAGGTGACTCTATTATTTATGAACGTTCCACTATGCTATAGCGGTAACAAGAAGCCATGTACCGATTCATTTGCATAAGTTCATTTCAATCAGTCGTTCACGCAGACAGAAAGGTGAATACATAGCTTGAAATCAAAGCGAAGCGACTCAGTGTAATGAGGCATAACTAAGTATTTATAGTCAGATAAAATGAGCTAGCATGTAAAAGGCGAAGTAAGCGGCACAAGCACAGTTAAGCAGAAACAATCAAGATATGAGAGAACGACTGACAAGGTTAAAAGTCATGTGAATAATAACTCAGATGGAAGAGGTCAATTAGTTTGTCCGAAAGCTGGAACAAGCCATATGGGCTCAACATATTAGTACACAGACTACCCTCTTTATTTATTGCCAACAGCCTTGATTTATAGACAGTGTTATACCTGGATAAATCGTGTATTGTAATTAAATTTCCCTGTCTCTGTGTATTGTGTAGATTTGAGAATAAATTGATATTTTGACATAATCTCACCTTTATCAATAAATTGATTTCTAATACGTTATATCTATTCTAAATAATACAGGACATTTTTTGCACATTGAAATCACCAATCAATCATTGTTGGACCTTCAGGCACTGAAAGGCGCACGTTTCGTTCTAGTATCAGACTCATCAGCAGTGAGCATCCACGACTCCTGCTGCACCTCACAGGATTCGAACCCAAGACCTTCAGCATTGCTCGCTAACGTCTAACCTCTGGACCACTGGGCCGCCATCCGACAGTGTTAATGTCTAACTCTGATTAATCTACAAAATATCACAAATTACTTCAACTTATTCAACTCTGAAAAAACTGTTAACAAAACTTAACGGCGGTAGGTTATTTCATTGCGACATTTATCAATAAATAATGCAAATGTCACAGGTAATAATGTTTCTTACATTGTTTCATAAATAATAATTTATTTCAATAAATAAAAAATTTCAGCGTTATTGCATCATAAAGTTTAACATCATTTATATCAACCATTATTTGTCAATTTTTGAAATGAATAACAGATATGAACACATATGGACTTTGTTTTTTCTTCGGTTGCGATAAAACTATGTTTGTTGTTACATTGGATGTATATCACTTTGGTGATTATTGATTATTTCATCATAAGTATTCATTGTATATACTTTTATATTATTCGGTAATCGATTTTGAATAAAATCAATGACATTGTTTCAATGAACATGATGGAATAAACATGAAATACATGAAATATTTGTAATATCATAGATTTCATGGAAATTGTTGTACTATTGTAAAGTTAAGATCAGTTAGTGTGAAAATGTTATATAACAAAATAGTGGAAGAATAGTCGTAATGACTAGAACATATTGATTATTACGAAGTGATTGATTCGTGTAAATATCTCAATTCTACGGGATATCAGTCAGAATAGCAATTAGATGATAACAATGTGAAGGTGTTTCGTACTGTGAGCTGGATATTTTGGTTGTGAAGCTTTCATTGTTCTTCTGAACAACATTGTCAGCACAAACTTCACTTCTATCTTAGGTTTGTGCTGACGATGTTGTTCAGAAGAACAATGAAAGCTTCACAACCAAAATATCCAGCTCACAGAACGAAACACCACCACAATCATCCACCTGAGCTACAAATTTTCTACACCATCTCAAAATAGTAACGATATTTCTAAATGTCATCCTAAGTGACACAAGTTCGAAGCCTCCTATGGATAGTGGTTACATCTCGATTATTGATAGAAAATTTTTTAAAAAGTCCTGATTAGGGTAGTTCACGGCATCCTGCAGACTGTTTCTGACCATGTTATGGTGAATTCAATCAGCTTTAGCTAACTCGATGTAAGTTTATTTTTCATGAACTGTATCATTTCATGATTGGTCTTTTAGAAACTAACAAGTTGAAGAAGTACAATAATGAAGAAACAGATGCTAGATACTGTCATATCAGATAGTTCCAAGATATTCTAATTGAGTAGAAACGTTAATTGAGATAGTATTAAGTTCATACTAATTCTAAGCTTCACTTTCACAAGATCATTCTACAAATTAATGGTTCAATAATTTGAAATGACTGCATGAACTTTTATTTCAAGTTTTATATAGACTGACGAACACAGTGACCACAAAGCATCATTTCATGCAACTGGTAAATTTATTTACGCATTTTTAAATGTATTATTATAACAATTAGAAGAAATATGATTGACTGGTCTGCGATGGTTGTATAAATCTTTCCAATTATATTTAGGACGGCCAACGATCAGTCATGTTGGATCAATTCAAAGACTATTTGAACTCAGTAGCTAGATGAATAACTGTTGGGAATGTTAGATCGGTAGAACTCGCTTGATAATGCCTTATTTTGGATTTCACGTTTGCGAACATGAGCTGATCAGTCGACCTTGAGATTTCATTTACCACCAGGAAAATCCATGGCTGTGATTGGCTGCTGTGTATTTTAGTGTGCTATTTTTGTGACTCTCCCAAGGACATTTCTATGATGTATGAATAAACGAGAGTTGTGTGCTTGATGGTATTGTGATTGCCGGGTGTTGTAGAATATACTTTCTACGTTTACCTAGTCTTCTGTTTTGCACTTCGAGATTCAAGGTAGCCTACCTGGACGCTGGTAATTGGTTTATCGACTAAGTTGAACTCGTCATAGCTTCAAGCGTACCAAGTGACGAACATGATAGATAACGCATCAGCTTTTGAAGTAAATGTTACTCAGTTTGAGTCCTAGAATGAATGTCAACTCTAGGATACAGGCTTTATTAGTTGATAAGAATGAAATGTCGATCCTCGATTCCATAGCTAGCTACTATTAACTCTGCTTAAAAATAATGGTCAATTTTTAAATAGTCAAAATATTTTCATTTAAGACCGATTCCAGCGGAGCAGGAAATCAGGAGGAAGCGGTGGAAGTGGAAAGAACACACATTTAAGAAAGCACCCACCTGCGTCTTAAAACAAGGCCTCACTTGAAAACCTCAAGGTCAAAGGAAAAGAGTAAGGCCAAAGACCACATTAAGCAGAGAAATGGAGACGAATATGAGAAGAATGAACAACAATTGGACAGAACTGTAAAAGGAAGGCCCAGGACAGAGCAGGTCGGATAATACTGTTCAGTGGCCTATGCTTCATTGCGGGTGACAGGTGTAAGTAAGTAAGTAAATAAGACAGTGTGTTTTCCTCTAAGTGTTGACTAAATATTAGCAGTATAATGTAAATCATACTGATGTTTCACAACTTTAGATCTGAAAATGAATTGAGGCAATTTAAGTTTATTTTAATCATGAAATGCTGATTTCAGTTTATAAAACACACCTCATTCATCCATGTGGAGAATAACAGACTTTCTTTGATCAAGGCATAGCATTAAAATGTTGAAGCTTTTATAACAAATCTAGCTATTAGTTAAAACACAATTATTCACCAGTTTGTGTTGAATTTCAACGAAGGACATATTCTTTCATCAGACCTGTTTTGGACTTATAGGGATTATTAAGAAATGGTTTCAGTTGTAGCTATGAACGATGAAATTATGAACAACAGTAATTCAGTAATTGAAGCTGCACATTTCAGCTAGTGATTTTCGGTAATCTTTCAGTTTTGTACTGTTATGGTATTATCAAGTCGGAATCGAATTTTACAGGCGAAGTTATGAGTGAGATGATGGAAAAAATCTTTAGATCAGCTGGATGATTATGGTGGAGTTTCGTTCTTATTGATAGATATTTCAGTTGTGGCGAAATTCGAATGCATTACTTGTATCTGAAGTTGGTGTTGATGATGTTGGTAGTTGTTCAGAAGTAAACAATGAAAATTCCACAACCAAAACGTCTCACCTCATAGAACGAAACTCCCCGACACAATTACTAGTATTTTTATCGATGTAAATTTATTAAGTAAGTTTTATTTCTTGGTAGTTTTAACTCAAGATGGCTTTTGTTTAACCCTATGGACTTCACCGAAATCCCACTTTCTAAAAAAATTACAAGAAAACATTTTTTCCGAGCTCTATACATAAATCTGAAATTCCAAATGACTAATCATACGTATATAAATAAATCACTCATATAAACAGATATTTCAGTAAGTATACACCGTACCGTTTGGTTTGGTTTTTTGTTTCTGATTAACCAAAATTTCCCAAATAAAGCTATAAATCATAACACAAAATATGGTTTATATTTCATCCAAATAATCATTTACTTACAGAATTATAAATTTAATTTATGTATTTCAACTCAACAACAATAAAAACAAAAAACTGTAAGCATTATTCATGTATCTGTTAATAAAAACTATTGTAACATGATTTATACTTATTTTTTTTCGAAAATCCTTATCATCTACTTAAATGAACATATCTGTAATTGCGGTGAAACAGTAAAACAAACACTGTATTTTTACAATGTAAATGTTCTTTAGTCTTTTTGATTCATTCATACACAACAGAAAGATGGATGTATTTCATTTCCGTGAAGAAGAAATTGTACATTTCGCTTTTTTTTCTCTGGAAGACTCGATAATCACTGATTCACGAAAATGTATGATAGTTCTGTAAAAAAAATTGGGTACTACTTATTTTGCTCCTGAATACAGGATAGTATGAAACATACTTAGTCATGCATGCTGGTAATTTATTTATCTGGTAAAAAAGAGATTTTTCTAATCAACCATTTCTTGTGCATTCATTACACTACACATGAAAATGAATAAAGTACAATGGTGATTTTGATTTATTTTTATACTTTTTGAAAAATTGAAGCTTATTTATATATCATTGATATATATATATATATATATATATATATATATATATATATATATATATATATATATATATATATATATATATATATATATATATGGAATAGTTTGTAAATGTTGGATTAAACAAAACTAGCTCAGTAATTCATCATGTCAACTTCTACTCACGTGTTAGCCGCTAAAAAATTCTATTTGTTTTACTCATCTGCTTTTGTGTTGGAATAAATCAGTCTGTGCAAAATAAGATTTGGATATTTGTTGTGGGTTGAGCTTAACTAGGGCGAAGTGTGTAGCGCGAAATCACTTGTGTACGTAAAGATGAAACGACAAATGTTTATCTACAAATATCAAGTGAGAGTTGAGTATTTTGTAGGGGATTATGACTAGTCTTATTTGACAGTCAACTTTGTCAAGCGATATATTAGTAATGTTAAATCATTTAGCCCCTTTAAAAGAGTGCTGCTGTGTATATTCTGAGGTATTCGTGTTTAGATTTAACACGTTAGTTATAAGTAAATAACGCGTGAGTATATGTTCTTGTGTTGGCTGAAAACTAACTAAATTTGAGTCAGTTATTAAAAAAATAGTAGAATGAATGATTAATTTGTAAATGAATATTAAATATAACTACACAATGAAAAGATTTTATATTTTAGAGATTATTTTGAGAATAAAAAATATAGTAGCCACTTAGTAGGAAAAATTTAAAAATAAAACCTCGAAACTCCACCTTCAATCTGAAAGACTTCCTGCAGTCTTTAAAATAGCTGTTCATAAACGTTGAGTTCAGAGGAAGTACTACTGCAGACGAAATATTTGAGCAAAGCATTTTATGTTGTCAAGCTTGCTATTGCTTTTTCAAGTCAGTGACAAGGATAAACATTTGCATGCAGACACATCAGTAGCTATTTACAAGTGTGCTTGATTGTATGAAGCTAGTTACAATGGTCCCAAAGAGCAGGAGCTGTCCAGACATATCTTCAAACATTCTCTTGTTTGGCTTTCGAAAGCCGAATACAAATCAATCAACAAACACTTCAATGTTGTAATATCTTGTGAACTCTGGTTAAGTAGCCTCAGAAAGAGATCATAACCCGAATAATAATGTGATAAGAGGCATCATATCTATAACGCTGTTCATAAACGTTGAGTTCAAAGGAAGTAATACTGCAGACGTTTTAAAAAATCATCTAACAAAATCTCTGAGAAAAGCATTTTATGCTGTCATGCTTGTTATCGTCTTTTCAAGCCAATGTTAAAGATAAAAATTTGCATTAAGCCACATCAATAGCTAGACAATCAAGGTGGATCCGATGCAGACGTGAGGGTGCGGATTGGCAAAGAAAGGGCTGCATTTCTACAATTGAAATATATCTGGAACTCCAAACAACTTTCAACCAACACCAAAATCACAGTTTTCAATACAAATGTCATGACGGTTCTATTGTATGGAGCGGAAACTTTGAGAAACACGAAAGCCATCATCCATAAGATACAAGTATTCATTAACAGTTGTCTACGCAAAATACTTCGGATTCTGTGAACAGCCACCATCAGCAACAACCTACTGTGGGAGAGAACAAACCAGATTCCAGTGGAGGTGGAAATCAGGAAGAAGTGTTGGAAGTGGATAGGACACACACTGAGAAAGGCACCAAACTGAGTCACAGGACAAGCCCTCACGTGGAACCCTGACGGTCAAAGGAAAAGAGGAAGGCCAAGGAACACTTTAAACCGAGAAATAGAGAAAGACATAAGAAGAATGAACAAAAACTGGAAGGCACAAGAAAGGGAAACCCAGGATAGAGTTGGTTGGAGAAAACTGGTGTGCGGCCTATGTTCTATTGGGGGTAACAGGCATAAGTAAGTAAGTGCATCAATAGCTATTTACAAGTTAGCTTGCAGGTTAGAATGTTAGCGAAAACCAGGAGCTGTCCAGACATATCTTCAAACATTCTCCTGTTTGGCTTTCGAAAGCCGAACGCAGATCAATCAACTTTGTTTTAATCGATGTTTCAAAATTGAGTCAAGTTTTAAAGTGCTGATTACTTAATTTCGATCTTTTATGTAGTGATTTATGTACCGTGTCAAGATTTCTCGTAATATTTTGTTGTCAATGATTTCTTAGAGGGTTTCGAGAGAAGCAAATGCCATCTTCAAATAATTTAGCCTTATATAAGCCGAGAAACTAAAATTTCAATACAGCCACTCAAAAGTGTTTATACTTCCTCCTTATTTATAATCAGGTTTGAATATCAATCAGATTGTCTTAGTGACTACTCGAATTCAATAGCTTATTGCATAACGCCTTGATGTTTGAAATATAACATAAAGATTTCTTGTTTCACTGTAGACATCAACTTGAAACATGTCTCTAACTGCATTAAAATTGCATCTCATCAAAATGTTACCAGATGTTTTTAATTCTCAACTTATCTTGAAATAACATGTCAACATGACTATAAAATTAACTGTATGATACTTTTCATGAAAGTGAACAAATAAATTTTATCTTGACAGAATTAAAAACAAAAAATGATTCTTTTTACACTGACTAAATGGCATAGAATGTAGTTCAAAAAAGATATTCATTATCTCCTCTATCCTTTCCTTCCTGGAAAGTTGTTGCTAATTATTGTTTTTGCCTTTTCATGAAACCTTGGATAAATTTAGCTATGTAAAAACGTATCAATCATAATAGAAATCAAATATCTTCACCTTAAACTACTTACTTAGGCAACCTCTGTATCCAATGACAAAAAACTAAGGATAGGACATTTTGACTAGATAAAACATGTTTTTGCTGAATACAATCCACAATAAAAAATAAACTATATTATCAAATGCATAATTTTTATGGTAATGTTCTCTTGGAAAAGTACTAACTATTATTATTATTATTATTACTATTATTATTATTATTATTATTATCATGCAAATGAATATGCAAGTACCTTACGCATCTTTTTACAACATGTACGTTTAATAGCAAAAAAGAATATTAACAAGCTGTAACCTCAGGTAAAAGAATAATAAATAGTCACTAATGTTATGAAATCGTTCAGGTTACATACAGTACAATATTAATTTTTTATTACATCACTATAAACGGTGTTTTTCCTTGATAAAAAGATTTCTGCCAAGTTAAAAATTTATGATCAATAGACATGAAATATTAGAAAATTATATCTTTAATGTTTAGTACAGCAAAAAATCAAAACCAATGTAACATTTCAAAATTTTAATTGCTTAAAAAAATTAGGTTATTTGTGTTAACATAGAAGAGATAATATTACAAGAACATTAAAATGATGTACTAAAAAAGAAAGTTAATAAAAGTTTAATTTTTTTAATTTATATCATGAATTGACTAGTGTTAGAACCCCTTCATAAACCTGCAAGCATTGGATGGAACTTATCAATGGTGCACATCCACGACTCCTGCTGGTCAGGGTGTAGGGCCTCCACATTTATTTGCATTCGTTTACATTTAATTTGGTCAAGCCTTTTGATTAATTTATTTAACCAAGCCATTTGTATAACAATAACGTACATGTACCATTAGCTTATATTATTTTGTGGTTTGTATTAGCTGGTATGACTACTGAGCATTGCTTACGCCTACGCGCACATTCATCCTATTCGCTTTAATGTTAATCTCTTAAATACCGCGATGATTCAGATATCTTCCTATGTATATATACACGAACATTTTAATCATATTAATTCATTTGCATATCCACTCGCTAGTGTATCTATCCCATCTAATTGTGGTCTACTATCCCATTTTTTTGGTGTGTCAAAATAAACGTATTCAAAACTTCGAGTTTACCTTCTGATTTATAAACCGTCAGACGCTATTTAGTAACGATTTTCTGGACGCGCTAATTACAAAAACTAAGAACACGTAGAAATTGGGCACAAGAGAACTAGATACGATACCGAAGGTAGTGGATGTGCGCTGCTGATGACTTCTATATTAGGATGAAACGTACATCCAGTACTTCCGGGTCTAACAATGGTCTACTCACGATTTGCTCATCACTACGTATGCTTGAAACTATTATGGGTTCATCTTAGTCAATAAACGAGAACGAGACAATGAATTAGCGTCCAGGTAGGCTACTCTGATCCCTTGACCTAAAGGAACTAACGAAGAAGTCTTGATGTAGAGAAGAAAGTGTGTTCTACCAACCCTCAACGAGCACACAATGAATTTTACTACAAAAATCGCGTTTATTTATACATCAATGAAACGTCCTTGGGAGAGTCACAAGAACACCACAGCAACCAATCACAGCCAAGGCTTCTCATGGTGGGAAATGTGATCTCAAGGTCAACTGATCAGCCCCTGAATAAAATCCAAAATAATTATATTTATCAAGCGAGTTCTGGGGATCTAACATCCCCAACACTTTATAATCCGTCACAATCCTAAAATGACAAATTTTTAATAATCTTACATCGGATTTTCACAAACAGGAAATAAAAATCCACTAGGGAAACATTCATAATTACAAAGTCATTAAAGTTGATTTTCTATCTGGTTTTAATTGTGGCAAAAGAACAAAATTACATTTTATGGTTGTAATAAAAAAAAATTATTCTTATTTTGTTACGCAACTTGTAAAAGAGCATATAAAATAAGGTGAATATTTTATTGAATCATTTGACTGATTAAAGTGAGTTGATCAAGTTCTTCAAACAGTGGGATGAATGATAGACTGACTAAATTATGAATGATTATTAATTAAGCAAAATCAAATGTAACTCTGTTTCATGCCTTACATCAACTGGAAAAAAAACGTACTAAAAATTCTGTAATAATCACAAAAAAAGTTATTTAGCAGAAGCTTTGGTTTATTTTTAGCTTGTTACTCGTGACATCATCGTAGTTTCGCAATAAATGAATATTTTTTAACTTCACTACTGCTATACTTCATTTTAGGGTTTACTCAGATAATTATTTTCATATTTCAAAGGTTCAAATGTTCATTTCTCTTGGAGTCTAATGGTGATCTTCATACTTTTTTTTACATCTGGTTCATGGATGTCTACTGTGACCAGACTTTTATAATCTAACTAGTTGATTTCTCGAACACAAACAGGTTCATTGGTTTAAGAACCATGATTCAAATAGCACCGTTTTTATTCATTGAGCATATCACCGTGTAATCTCGTTATATTTATGAAGTGCGATATGAAGCTATAACGGATCACTGAAACGATGTGGAAACAACAAAGTACGCAAGGCCTGGACATCTAAAAGACCTTATTTTCGATGTCCTTCGGTTATATTTTAAGCAATTTCTTATCACCGATTCGTTCTCGTTTGCTGTTACGAGTATGTGGGCAGATATCACTTCCCGTGGAAGGGTATTTCTTGAGGAGAGTGAATAGAAAATTCGATTAGTGTTAGTCTTAGAGACCTGGCAGCCTGAAGGGAGAGCTCAAGCGACAACTGCTTCAGGCCGATCACACAAGTCCTTTTCATGGGAAGTTTCTGATATGTTGACACTGTTCTTCAAATAGCTGTGACATTTCAGGGTCGACCATTACTAACCCATTCCTCTTTTGTGAGAAGGGGGTATCGCTGTAGATGCTGGTTATCCGAGAGTAACTACCTTACTACTGTCACATTCCTGTTCAGTCAGCAGTACAACTTCACTCCCAGACCCTGAATTGCTGCTTTCAGTTTTACCATTCTTCAGTCGACCCTTCAAAAGGAACATTTGTTTTTAGCCACTGTATCTCCCTCAGGTCATCAAGACAGGCAAGCCCAACCAACACGTCAAGGTAGCAGCCACAGTCAAGCCGCAATAGAAATGTGAAATTACAACTCAACGTCAAATAACAGAAACAATCTTCGTGAAATATTGAAATCATGAATCGATCAATGTTAGATCACCATCAGAGAGCTGAAAGCACTAAAAGACCGTTTCGTCCTAGAATGGGACTCATCAGCATTCCGCATCGAAGACCTTTGCAAGCAAGAATCGAACCCATGACCTTGGGTCTGTAGCGCAAACGCTTCATCTTTAAACCATATATAAAACAGTTACATTTATTAAGTTATGTTGTCTGATCGATAGTCTTGTTGTTTCACAAGGTAATCATATTTTTGCTGTATGCAATTTGGTTGAAGATAACTGACCGGTAACCAAAGATCTTTGTTTTATTCTACTATACTCTCATCATCGACAAGTCATGTGTTCATTCATTATAGATGGATACATTTTCTGGTCAAAATAATATAACCGATGTGAATATTTCAGTGGGTTCACATGATCATTATCATATATCAGTGACATTTATTCCGATGATGTTTCAGCATAACGGATTTACTACCTATGACAGAATAGTATCACAAATATATATATACTTCCTGTTAGCGAGAATCAAGCTGCACGATCTTCAATTGTAGTACTTCTAACCATCTAACAAAAAAGAACAGGTAATTCAAATATTGTTGATCAAGGGAAACATGATAACTGTATTCATACAAATAAACTATAAAGAATGCCAATTGAAAATGATGCACTACTAACCATTTTATCATAGTGATAAAAAAAAAACATTTCAAATGTAGCTATCACATCGTATCATCTAAGACATGAAGACTAATGACATTTCGGTTTTAAATAAATAAACTATCAATAGACGATTCTTGTTGGACAATATATATATATATATATATATATATATATATATATATATATAGAGAGAGAGAGAGAGAGAGAGAGAGAGAGAGACTACATGCTGAGTATACTGTATCAGATAACCATATTGAACATTGAAAGGTATATTTCTTTTGTACGTTTAAACGAACATATTTATTCCATAGTCTACTTAGTCAAAGACATTCTCTCTACGTTTGTAATAGTTTTTTTTTATACAATAAACAATTTAATTAAGATAAGTTACAATTTTTCTATTGTCCGCAAGGATTGTCATATTTTTTTTAACCGAGGAATAAATATTTGATAGTATAAATTTACAAAATATTCTCGATTGCTAAATAAAGTTTGTACTGTCTGAATAACATTTGAAAATTTAGCGCATCGTTTATTTTTTCCAGAGAGAATTCTTTGCACTAAATAAACATGATTTCTTTTTTTCGATCGATTTCTGTTCAATAATATTAGATCATTATTAATTAATTAATTTTCAATCACTCTTTGATTTGTTTAAATTATGAATATTTTTATACAAGTTATAGCAATAGTAGGATATCGAATTCAATATATAGCTACAAATAGTCATGGATAGTGTATATATACATATATATAAATCCGTCTGTTCAATATTTCAGCTATTTAGTTTCGAAGAAATAGTGTACTTTAAGGCATAAATTGATACAGTTGTATTGTGATTGACATAAGTTCTAATAGACTAAGAGGAAAATATTTATAAAAATCTAATTTTCTTAATGATAAGTAATATTGAAATGAAGGGTAAATTTGATCATTCTAATAAGACTGTTATCAATTTTTTATGTATCGTATAGTAGATATTTTCATTGACAGTATGTCTAAATACATTTATTGTGTAAAATTCATCTTTTTAGAAAAAATTTCATGATTATCACTTGGAATGAAAATATTTCTCCATTCGATAAAATATGTTCACTACAAATGAGTCAACCCTACCCTGGAACCCTCCCAGGAAGGAGGGTTGGAAAACCAACTTGCTAAAAAACGCTAATTATTTAGGCATAAGTTAGACATAACCTGAAGATCAGAAAAAAATTATATCAGAAAAGTATTCTACAAATAAATTAAAAGAAACTTCGGTAATAACAAGTTATTATACAAAGAGGAGCAATGTATAAGAAAATGTTTATTATTTATAATTCTGTTTATGGTATGTCTAAATTTTTGGCTGAAAAATCTGACCTCAGGCCTACACTTGGCTGAGCTGGGTAATAAGAGCAATCCGGTTGGCTAAATAAGGTGGTTGGTGGATATCGGAAAAATCCCCTATTTCAATTCTGTAATTGATTTTGAGTGTCCTTTACGCTGGCAAATGAAACCCCGCTGAAACTTCCCAGTGTCTATGTTTTTGTATATGAATGGTGTGGGCTTCAATTTGTATAATTCGTGTGCGTAGGTATATGCAAAGTGTACAGCTGTAGGCTAGCAGAAAAGTGCGTTAGCTGGAACGTCTGTTGTATAATTAAATAGTAAATAGGACGCTTATTTTTACATGCATTTCATGAAGTGCTTAGGAGAAAGTGTACGTACAAGTGATGTGATGTATGCAATGTATGAGAGACAGTATGTGACGGCAAATACGTTCATGCGAGTGGCAACCATTTGTTCGCCCATGGGGTGACTATACCTATTTGTGTACCAATGGATGTATTCGCTAAAGCTCGTGTGTTTCTAATGTGCATGCAACCTATCCGGAGTATGTATACTCTTATATATGCCATGAGACACATGAAGTTGATATGTTTTGTGATATGTATGTAACATACATTTGCTCCTGGTTTGAGGCCAGCAGACCAAGACCCCAGGGTAACGATTATCTGCGAAGCACGTTCATGTGTTTGGTTTGCGAGCCTTGAAGGAATACTCTTTTCGGAAATACCATTTGGCGTCCCCAAAATAAACTTCAAGACAGACTGAGACTATCACTGAAAATATTGATTCGCTATAAAACCATTTTAAGGACTTTTCAAAACTAATAAACAGTTTTATTTGAAGACCATTACAAATTCCTGCAGATCATTCTGAGTTTTTTTACTGTGATATGTAAGCTTGTACCGTTAGAAAGGGAATCAGTTTAAAGTATGTTCATTTGTAATAACCCAAATATAAACGACAAATCTTGTTCTACCAAATGGATAGTCATCAGGCCTTACTCTAACATACATGAATATTTTTATATGAAAACTGTAAACGAATCAAAGTAGTTTGATACATATACTTATATTTGTAATGCTGTTCAAACATTTACAGAGTATCATTGTGATAAGCTTATCAAGAGCTACTTTTAACTTACTGTCATTTCGAACGAACGTTGAAAGACGTCAAGAAAAAATACGATATTAACAAACATTTTGAGACTATGACCAAAATGAAATAGATTACGTGATTAACAAACAAGTGGTATAAAGTACAAACTGATAGTAGGAGGATATCTATGCTGTTAGTAATCAGTCAAAAAGTTCATTACGGAAAGTAATCGAAATATGCAGCAAATTATTCTAACTACATTGCTGGTTGATTTAAGAACTGAATTCAACTTGTGGTAAATCAACTGTGAACTGAGGAATTCCTCTATTTTTTAAAATGTTTTTTTGTTTGAGTTTAATATGAAAAGTAGGGAAAACGTCACTAACATAATTACAGAAACATTATAAAACCATTTCGATTAGCAAGTCCTTAGTTTCTTTTGAGATTAGGGATCTGTGGATTTTAGTTACATAGTATCAAGACGCTGGTTTATTTCGCCTCTTTATAATTAATTGTTGAGTTTTCGTAGTCATAGCCGATGTAAACAGTTATTTTCATTGCGCCAAATCATGTACGTATTTTGAATAAAACATACTCTTTCAAGAAAATACTGTCCCATAATGCTTCGAACAAGAAAGTATAGATATCAAATAACTTCCTTCTTTTTCACAGAAACACACCGTAATTCATTTGACACTTGTTCACCTACATGTCGATATAATAGATGATGATCCCACAAGATTATGGATAGATTGAAGTGACATTTATACCGTTGGGAATCAGTTCATTAGTCAAAAGGTTAAGTGTTCGCGCTCAAGACCAAAGGTCTTGGGTTCGATTTCCACCCGTGGGTTTGTATATGATGCGTTTCATACTAGGACGAAACAGCGGTCTAGCACTTCCATGTTTTTAATAGTGATCTAACGTAGATCGATTCACAATTTCAATGAAAACTGAACAGTCTTGACAACCTTATCATAAAAATTAATGATAATATTATTGATAATGATGTACTGAATAGACTGTAAACAACCGGTTATTGAAAAAAAGTGTCACTTGTACAGCAGGACACCAATATGACTGTCAGAAGTACACCAGTCTCTCAGTTATTCAGTGAACATTATTATGAAATCAAATTAAGGCATTTAATGTCTGAATTACATAAATACTACATAAATTAACACAAATGAAAGTACCTGAAATAATGTAAAATAAACTAAATGCATATCTGTAGTAAGATTTTCTTACTTGATTCACAGTAAATCGGAATGCTGTCATTGAAATAACGGAAATTTGACAATTTATCTTATGATGTGAAAATTCTTTAATGATTTCTTTTCTATAGATTAATCAGTCGGCATATGGTCTTGACTGCGAATTTGTTACACGTTATTTACATTTGCAGATGATGTTTTACTAATGAATGGTAACAAAAGTAGTAATTTTTTTTTTGATTACAAAATACATTTCGATGTGACATCACTTACTTGTTTTAAGTAACTTTTACAGAGTATTATGATTTATTTCTGATGTACTATTTAAACCAATTCGTTTATTTATGCACCGAAGAAACAACTGACATTAAACTATGAGACGTCGCACGTATATACATTTAAATCATATTTTCCTAGATAGTCGAAGATTGTCGACTAACATTCCTGTATATAGGTTTCGTGCTGGGTAACAAGAATCATGATTGGTGCTCACTGGGGTATTCTACCTGGCGTCACTCAGGTTCACAGTCTCGGACGTTACCAAATAGCAGCTATCTTGGCCTCAAACCAGTTTATATGAATAGGTATTAATTATCTTTGTAACTAATAGAAAGCCCATGTTATAAAATTCAATCAAATCAACTAAGTCTCACATAAACAAAACTAATCCAACTTAAAGTTTTCTTTAACATCTTATTTATCTTCACGGTGTTAGCATAATAATCTACATGTCAGTATAGTCTTATTAGAACTTTCTCCGATTTTACGAGAATTTTCTACAATGATTTTCATTAATTAAATGGTTAATGAACAGAAGTGCAATGTTTCGTAAAAGTTTGGGTTTCCTCAGAGACCAGCTTATAGAAAACATAACTCAACAGCTTCAAATCTTATTAAAATTATGAATCGATCACTGTTAGGTCACCATTAGAAACCAACAAGCACATGATGGCAGTTTCTTCCTAGTATGGGACTCATTTGCAGTATACCTCCACAACATCTGATCACAAGAATCGAACCCAGGAGCTAATCAGTTCATAATTTAAATGAAATTCAATAATATCCATAACTCTATGATGAAAAATCATAAAATCGGCTCACTAGTAACTAGTTTCATAGGGAAATTCTAGGAGATCTGGAGAAAAGACACGACCACTGTAGTCTACCCCTGTTGGTTGTAGGTGGATACCCATCGAAGACAACAGGATGAGGTTGCACAATATTAGGGATTTGTTAAAGTTAGACAATCAGATCGTTGGATGTCAGCCCAGTGGTCTATGGGTTGAGCGTGCTCACATGGTTCCAATCCAGCGGAACAGCCGCCCAGTACTTCCAGGTTTCTAATGGTGGTTTAAAAATGATTGATTCTTGATCTTAGTGATACCGTTTCTGCCTGGTAAGGGATTATTAATCAACAGTGAAATTTGTTTAGGATCGTTTATCCTGTTTATCATTTCAAACAAAAAGCACTATTTAACAATGTTCAGTTTTATTTACCATAGTAACAAATTTTCCAATTTTAATTTCCTAATCATCACATCAAACACAAAACTTATCTTTGTAATCCTTGTGTATACGTGTGTGTGTGCGTATGTCGTTGATAAAACTTCAAACAATGTCATTTCTTGTTTCTCAAAGTATCATTTCATTGTCAATTAAACAAACACTAATCACATACTATCAATACAACAACCATTTATGAATAAAAACACACAGATATCCCGTTTTTTGATTTATATACACCGATTGACATCAAAGCAATGATTTGAATGAATTAAGCAATCAACAATCTTCAATTTTTTCCTATTTCGTATTCTCAGTGTTACCTATATCAAATCTATCTAATTCATAAATGATTGAGTTGTGTCATTAAAATGTTTGTGTGTGTTTGCTTTTCCTCATTTTCGATAACAACAGTTACCTCCATCCAGTATGGTGTGATCATGTATTTTTCACGTTGTGTTCTTCTTTTTCTCTCGTTTGTTACAACAGATAATCAGACATTTTAATTTAAGTGATGAATGATTATCACTTAATAATTTAATGACAATGAAGATTTGTTATTTATACTTCAATGAGTTTTAATTAATGAGATAAGTAAATTGAGTTTTGGTGTTGATAATTAATACCGATTATATGTATGTATGTATGTATGTATGTATATACTCACTGGTTTCATTTTGAGAAATTCATACTGAATATATGAAGCGAATGTTGATGGATTTGTGTGGTTGCATCATCATGATTTGTTGTTAGTTAATGTGATAGAAAGAGGTGTTACTGTGATGATCACACTTACTTACTTACTTACTTACCTATTTACTTACTTACTTACTTATGCACTTACTTACTTACTTACTCGAGCCTGTTACATCTCATGGAGCGTAAGCGACAGACCAATATTCGCCCACCTTTTCTCCTCTGGGTCTTCCGTTCCAGTTTTATACAACTGCTATTCACTCTATTCATATTTGTTTCCACTTCTTGTCGTAATGTGTTGCTTGGTCTCCATCTTTTCTTTTGGTGATCATGATTTCAAGTTAAGGCTTGCTCTGTTGCGGTTAATATCATAAAAATAGGTGTTACTGTAGCGATCATACCTACTTACTCACACCTGTTACCTCTCATCAAGAATAGGCTACCGACCAGCATTCTCCAGTTAACTCTGTCCTGAGCTCCTCCTTTCCAGTGTATACTTACCCCACTTATTACATGTCTAGCTTATTATGTATGACAATGAATACTGAGTTATTTTTCATCGCACTGAGTTTGCTTATTCACCTTCTCCCATTTCGCCTCGCTTTGCTTTCAAGTTTTATATTCCCTTGTCTGTTCTCGTGAGTGATAGCATCAAATAAATTCATCCGTGAAACCATATCTAGCATCTTATTACCGCCATTGCTTAATTATGATATGCGGAAATGGAGGGGAAGATTTATTAAATAGCATATTCGACTGTTCATGCAAAGTGTAGTTCGATCGCGGACTACCAAACAGTATTTATGGAGGCCACACTAGCCGGTGTTTATCAACACCAAACGGCTGATCTATTTTAGTTTTTGAGGTGCCTTTAAGTTTAGTACAATGACCCATAAATGCAGCTAAATACAGGTTCTTCAGGTCTCATGTGGAGCACAAAACGTTTAGACCCTTCTAGAAAATTCCGCATCATCTGCATACAATGTATTATCAGTGGACTACAGGTTACAGTTTCTTGATAAAAACCTCGGGTAGTCAGTATTCAAATTGGTCTCTCGTAAACGTATATTTAGTTTCAGCCTGTTTTTATTTTTAAAGACATTTATAGAATTTGAAGTATAGCTTTGGGGCGATTTATGATAAATTAGGAGATTACTGCTAATAATAAAGCAGCAAATAGATTAGAAATATACCTAATATATTAGGCTAATCAAAAGAATGAGATATACTTCATTCGGGATCTAATTTTATGAGTACATGTATGTCAATTCTGCGTTTGATTTATAAATTTGCTTTCTCTCAGCCTTTTCATTGTAATAAACCAGTTGTGTTTGTGTATATGACGAAGCAGTATCAATATCAAACTCCTAGATGTTTCAAAACACAACAATAAATGTTCATGAAATGGAAAAATATTCAGCAGTGGGTATCCACGACGACTGCGCCTCGCAGGACTCGAATCCTGGACCTTCGGTCTGGCACGCGAACGCCTAACCGTTAGACCAGCTATTTGGTCGCAAGCGGTGGTCATTTGGTGGTCTTGTGCAACCTCATAAACTGTCTTCGGTAGTTACTGTCTACACCCGAATAGGTTTAAACACCACTGGTCACGACTTCTCACTAGAACTCGGAAAACATTCCTCACGAGGCTAGTCATTAGTGAGCACAGGAAATTGCATTATGGGGTTGTGGATACTGTTGATTTACTTATTGAAATCATAAATCAGTCAACGTTAGACCTTCATTAGAAGCCTGGAAACACTGAGTGGTTGTTTTATCCTGGTATGGGACTCATCAACAGTGCTCATCCACTATTCCTGAAAACCGCAGGATTCAAACCTAGGACCTTCAAAGTTGTGCGTCAACCGAAGACAGTGGATGAGGTTGTGCAAGACCTTGGATTGATCGAAGTTAGAAACTAACATTGTCAAATACCGGCTCAATGGTTCAGAAGTTAGTTATTCGTGTGTAAGACTGAAGGTCCTAAATCCGAATCCTGTGAGTTGCAGGAGTTGTGAACGCTCACAGTTGATGAGTTCCATACCATGTTTCTAATGGTGGTCTAGCACTGATTGATTCATGATTTCAATAAATAACTCAACAATCTCCACAACCCTATAATGAAATAAATAATCATCAGAATTATATTGAATAAGCCTTAATCTGAGTAAATTATAGCTATAAACGCTTCAAATAACAAGAAAAATCACACTAAGACAGATAAATTTCTACCAAATTAGTTGTTTTTCACATTCTTTTCATGGGAAATGACTGTCATGTCATAAATGACAAAACAATAAAGATAATGATAATAATCTTACTAGAAAAACAAAAAATTACAACAACACAACCTTCACAATCTCAATTAATCTTGACAAAAGAATTAGATAGTTGACTGTTATATACTTCGGCATAGACAACACATATCCCTTTAGTTAGTAATTCACTCATCTAAATCAGACATTAAAAGAAAAAACACTAGTTGTAGACTAGAATTTTACAAATTTCATTTAAATTTCTATGTTATGATATAAAAAGTGACATTTTATGTAAGTGAGCATAATTTTTTTAAAAAATTTTAAGAAAATATTCATACATGAAACTTATGCGCTAGATTATCTGAGAATTTTTTCTTATCAGAGTTCACCTTACTCGGTAAACAGAATGAAGTTCAATGATTCAACTGCGCGATAGGCTACTCTAATCCAATCGTCCCTAGGCCACAGCTAACTAGAAGCAAGAAGGAGTCTTGATAAGACTGTTAGGATATTTTTGGAAGTCCAATTCTATTGGTCTAATCCTACTGGTCGATATTATCAACTAGATTATCTGGGAAATTTTATTATCAGATAAAATTCTAAACTTACAGCTCGCATATAATTTTATATAGAAGTGTTTGATTGAAAATCTTGAAGCAGGATAAAACTCTCCTCATTAACGCAATAAAATATGAAATCCTTCTCTACTACTAGACAGCCATTTCACAACAACACAATTGTTTTTCTCTTCAACAGTATCTTTCTTCTTAATATAAGTTGAAAATGAAGTGCTCAAAATTAGACATAATGTCAAGAGCTCTTGATTGAATTCGGAATAGTTTATGGTTTAGGTAAAATAAAGAGATTACTTTTTTTTTATCCATCCTCAAGTATTTATTTTCAGTTCAATTAAGGAATGAGAGGAGTAATAAATTGAGTCTGTCTTGTAAGATATACTTGAAAAAGTAGGTCGATTATGAGTGAATATCGATTTTCGAAATCGACGATATTCACTTTTTTTTCAGTTCGATGTATGAAGATCATGTTTCGACGCATTGAAATCATTAATCAATCATTGTTAGACCACTATTTGAAACCTGGAAGCAGTGTAAGACGGCCGTTTCGTCCTGGCATGGGACTCATCAGCAGTGCGCATCCACGACTCATGCTCCTCGCAGGATTCGAACTCGAGATCTTCAATATTGTGCGCGAACGCCTAACCATCGTACCACTGGGCCGGCGTCCAACGGTATTAATATCTAACTTTGATTGATCTAGGGATTTTGCGCGACCTCACCCATTTGTCTTTGGTAGTTACTGTCTACACCCGAACAAGTTGAACTTCACTGGTCACGTCTTCTCAACTAGAACTCCGAGAATTTCCTCTCGAAGCTAGTCACTAGTCATCACTGTTACAAGAATTTCGGGCAGAGTTTTTGGAGGTTTGTGTTTCTACACATTTGAAATCATCAATCAATTATTGTTCGACCACCATTAGAAACCTAGAAGCACTGAACGTCCGTTTCGTCCTGGTATGGGACTCATCAGCACTGCGCGCACAATACCGAAGGTCCCGGGTTCGAATCCTGCGAGGTGCAGCATGAGTCGTGGATGCGCACTGCTGATGAGTCCCATATCAGGACGAGACGGCAGTCTTTCAGTGCTTCCAAGTTTCTAATGGTGGTGGTCTAACAACGATTGAGTGATGATTTCAAATGTGTAAAAACACAAACCTCCAAAAACTCTGCCAGAAAATATCTTTTATCTTTAAATATTTATCAACGCAAATAGTTTTGCATGAAATCTAAATGTTAAAATGTCCTATTTTCTTTCTTTTTTGATTGAACACAAATAGAAAGGAGACTTTTCAAATTTGTCATTGTTTTAATCAATGCTTGGGCAACTGACATTGTTGTCCTATTCACAATTACGACAGTAAAGAGAAGCAATGAGCTTTGCGTCAATCTTAACTGTAAGGACACATTGCCATTGTTACAAGGTCAAACATACTTCACACAATAATAAATAATACAATTGACCTTTGAAGTATATATATATATGCATGACGTGTGCAACTAACGCTTGACCTATATCGAACAAATAAAAGTCAAGTTTATTTATGTGTTTTGTTAACTGTTTTTTGATGCACTGAATTGTTTAAAAGTTAATCGGTTTGCATGATAATTTATATTTGTCATGTGGAAAATATTTTTAGAATGAAGTTATCTTTTTAACTGAGTTATTTGCCTAATATTATTATTAATATTATTATTCGGCTAAAGACTTGAAATAATTATTTGTTAGTAATTGTTGATAATAATTTTGCTCACTACTAAAGTTCTGTGGCTCTGCTCGAAACTATTATGAGTTCACCTTATTAGGTAACGAGAGCGAAGACAAATGATGCGCTGACACGATAGGCTATTTTAATTCGATTGTCCCCGGCCGTGATAACGACACTAAAAGTCTTGATATGGCGTAGAAAGTGTATTCTACAAGCACCCAGAAAGTAGGAGGTTGACAAGCACACAAACCGAGTTTATTTATACAAGATAGAAACATCCCTGGGAGAGACACAAAAATAGCGTATTAAAATAATAATAATCTCATGGTCAACTGCTCAGCCCATGCTTGGAAACAAAAAATCCAAAATTAGGACCTTTATCAAGTGAGTTCTGTGGATCTAACATCCCCGAAGAAAACATTTTGAATTGATCAGATTCCATGGACCATATTGAAGTGATGATAAAATGAAATTTGTAAATAAGTAATATTTTACAGTATTTTTTAAATATTTGCTCTAAGTGAATGGTAATGTAACTCAGCAAAATAGTATAGGTTCAGGCGAACGGGCATTAACATCCGTTTGGTATTTGTGTACGACGGCTAGTATTGCAAGCATTACTGTCAGAGTTGGATAGAAGGTAGCAGTGAAACCGAAGATGCGCGTCTAGTCATATTTTGGACTCGTCAGTTGGATGTACCTGTCACATCTCAGACTAGATGCTGACTTCATGACTCAAGCCTAGTACGCTTTACTTCAAACGCCATTGAGTTATTCAGTTAGTTAATGAGTCAAGATAACAATCGGTACTGAGTTCGAGTTTCGGAGTGAACATCAACTCTGGGATGTGATAGATACATCCAGCTGATGTGTCCTAAATAGGGCTAAGCGTAGGTACTGCAATCCACTAGTATCTACAGTCCACCTCTGCTATTAGATTTATATTTCTATGATAACTTTTCTTTGGAGATTTCTTTGTTATATTCCAGTTTAATGTAATGTTAGATTAACCACTGAAAAATTCGATTGCCTGATTTTTGTTCGGTATAGACAGATAGTTTTTACCAACGTGACTATTGATTACAGTCTAAATTGAATAGACATTTTAAACATTCAAATTCCTTTGATGTTTGAGAAGAAACACAGTGTGTTGTATGAATATTATTTTCACATAAGTAACACTTATTTCTCTTATGAATTATGCGCAGTCATTACTTTTATCTAATCTTCATTTCTTTTTCGATTGAAGTAAATTTATACGCGTGGCTTTGTAACAGAACTAAAAATGAGGATGATGACAAAAAACAAGAGGAAAAGGGAGTAAAAGGTTAATACAACAAAAGAATAATTTGAAAATATACTCAGTAGATTAAATAAACAAATAGGCAGAAACCAACGAACAAGCATGTTCAATGTACAATATAAAAGCTTGTGTGTCCAATGTCACATTGAATTTTTTCTTTTCAAAAAAATGAATCAATCATCTTCTCAGTATAAAAGTGAATTAAAACAATTTTTCAATGTTTTATAATTTATTACAAAGAGTTTAAAATGAAATAAATAAATAATTAAGTAGACTTAAATGTAACATTTTATTTATCAGACAATTTACATAGTAGGCTAGTGGAAAAAATCGATTTGTGGATTGATACACAAAGAATAATAATAATGTGTTCTAATGAATAGAAAGATATTGCTCTTTTTAGGTATTGATTCTGGCTATCGAGGAAACAGTTTTCAATTCTAGTAGGTACAACTTAAGGATGGGAATATGTAAAATCCATTTTTTGAAGGCTTTGTTTTGTGAAAATCCCCCTCCATGTAGACATTTGTAATTTGTCCTTATTGATTCTTTGAGTTGTACATTTTGTTAGTCTGTTCAATGCCATTGTGAGATGATAATATTTTTATTTTATTATAGTTTCTGTCTTTTGCCTTTACCGTTTTTCTATGTTTCTTTCTGAACTGTATCTATGTTGTTGTTGAAGCTGATATTTAGTCATTGCGATAGTCAAACTGATTTGTTCCTCTTTTGATTGATTTGCTTGCTTTGACTGGAATTGTGCACTTCGACTGTGAATTAAAGCACTCTTCTAGAATGGGAAACACCCTGTGTTACAAAGCAACAAAATATTATTTCTCGAAGGAAACTGATCTATCCAGGAGGGATATAATATCATTTATTTGTTGCTGTTGATTTGAATAATTAGACAAATGTTGGTGCAATAGCTGAGTGGTAATATTTGTCTAGCTAATGATGTTTATTTATATTAATGATGAATATGTGAACCGTCATTTACCCAAATCACTTGTTTTGAATTTCAACTGTGCAAGACGCGTATGTAACTAACCTAGACAGTTATTCCTCAATCTAAACTGAGGTTTGGATCCTACAAATATATTGGATAACTAGAAACCACGGAATGAACTTTGTTTTAAACGACCTGATTCCTTGATAAATTTGATTAAAACGAGGTGAACAATATTCAAAGAAAAAAGTGAATTCATGACGTTTCAGTGCATATCATTAGCTCCTCGTCATCATATTACACTAGTAGTAATAATGTAAAAAAATGTTTTTATGAGATACTATAATCAATGACGTTTAGTTAGATTTAATGCTTGTGACTTCATATTATTTCTTTATAATGGTTTTGATATGCTTGAATGCTATTACGAGTTCACCTTAGTCCGTAAACGGAACGAACTTCAATGTGTCAGCGATACGATAGACTACTTTAATCAGATAGTCGCAGGCCTCACTAACTGGAGGAAGGAGTCTTGATAAGACGTAGAGAAATGTATTCCACTGTTCCTAGGTTTGAATTCTGTGAGCTGCAGGAGTCGTAGATGCTCACTGTTGCTGAGTCCCACACCATAGTGACGGCCGTCCAGTACTTCCAGGTTTCTAATGGTGGTCTAATATTTAATCCAAAAGCTTAGAACAAATAAGGCGCTTAAATATACTTCTTATAACATTACAGGAGAAATGGCCGATAGTTAGTGAATTAAATTTATTGTTCTATACATAGTTTTTAATTCGACTAGGAAATTTATCGAAAAACCAAAGAGTAATGATTGACAAATCTATCTAACTAGTTTTACTTTACACAAATGCTTCACAGAATAGTAAATTTAATTCTCGAGTAACAATCAATGAGGATAAGACATGTGTACAATAATCTTAAATTAACAGAAGATCTAAAGTCAATCCATGGTTGCCGAATGACCTGAACAACAAAATACCTATTGTCTAGTATTTCTTTTTTTAATTACACGGAATAATTCAGTGAATTCAGTTTGCCCAGTTGGATTATGAAAGAAAAATTGACAGTTTTAGATATTTATATATATATTCAAGAAAAATAAAGTAAATGCTTATAGGAAATTTTCTGTTTTGCAAACAGATATTTACTACAGTTCCACACTAATACCTGTGCAGTTTAACATCGATTATAGAACTTTATTAATCCACTGATAATGCGTTGATTGTACGTCCGTATGACAAACTTTTAATTATTCTTAAAATTAATCAGGATATAATTAATAACTTAACTTTAAAAAATACAATAATTTTTTATTGAAGGTGGGGTTAAATTGGTTGTTATAAGATTTGAGAAATATTAGGATATTGTGGTAAACTGATTCGAAAGCATTTTAAAATGTTAACTTTAGAGACTTGTGTCATTTTCAAAAAGCAATAACAGGTCATTTGAAAGAAAAACGGTTTGGATTATGAAGACACTGGTAGTTCTAAAGGTTGTTATTGTAGATTGATTTTGAACACAAAAATAATTTTTTTGATAAAATTAACGTTGATGGCTATGGAAATACACATCAATTAGCTACGTCTGCTTACTTACTGACTTACTGACTCCTGTTACTCCTAATGGAATATAGGCTGCAGATCAGCATTCTCCAACTTACTCTGTTCTGGGCCTTCCTTTTTAGTTCTACTCAAACGTTGTTCTTTCTTCTCTGACCTGCTTCGCTTTCTTGGCAAATTTTGTTCTTTGGTTTTCGCCCTTTACTTTGACGCTAAGCATTTCAAGTTAGGGCTTGCCGTGTGACGCCGTCGGGTGATTTCCACAATGTGTGTCCTATCCACTCCCATCGCTTTCTCCTGATTTCCTCGTCCGCTGGAATCTGGTTTGGTCTATCCCAAAGTAGGTTTTTTGATGATGGTATCTGTCGAACCGATCGTACTTCTAGGGATCAAATATGTTGATTATTTGGTAAATAAAGTATGGAGCTGTGAACTATTTCAACATTTGTTTCGGTTAGACCGTACACAGATAGTGTTCAAAATCATTATGAATCAATCATCTTTACCAGCATTTATTCTGAAGTTTTTCTTTTGTGCAAATTAAGTTGGATTGATGCAGTGGAGGATTATGTTAGAATGATGAAAAATAATTGATTACTTCTATTGAAAAAAATTCTATGAAATATGATCAAGTATGAAAAATTCTTATCATTTTCATTTTTAATATGAACTGGGTCAATAAACCGGACAATAAACATGTTGGGGATGTTAGATCCCCAGAATTCGCTTGACAAAAATGCCTTATTTTGGATTTCACGTTTGCCAGCATGGGCTGATCAGTTGACCTTGAGATTTCATTTCCCACCAGGAAAATCCATGACTGTGATTGGCTGCTGTGTATTTTAGTGTGCTATTTTCGTACTGTTCCCAAAGACGTTTCTATGATGTATAAATAAACGATAGTTGTTTGCTTGATTGTATTGTGATTGCTGGGTGTTTTGTAGAATATACTTTCAATGCTTACAAAGCCTTTTTTTCTTCAGCTTGGGATTCAAGATAGCCTACCTGGACGCTGGTAATTGTCTCTTTTGCGTTTATCGACTAAGGTGAACTCGTAGTAGCTTCAAGCCTACCTAGTGACGAACTTAACAGTGACGAACTTAACAGAACAATCTTATTCATTGTTCATAACCAGTGAAAATGTTTTGCAACAATAAAATCAATCATGAAAGCGCTTATATAATCATGGATGCTTTGAAATTCATGATGACAAATCAATAAACCATTTTCTTTCAGGCATCAAAAGATACTACCGAAAACATGATCACTTTAAATGTTCATGATTCTTAGCTGGGAAACGAACAATCATTCATTTGCGTTGGTAGTCTACAAAACACAGCATGATCATTCTTTATTATTAAACAGCAAATTTGATAGACATTAGTATGATGAAATTGGTTTTTTTTGGAGGGGGATAATTTTTTTGAAAATTGGCGTTTCTTGTTCGGGTATTGATTTATTTGTATGTATATGTATGTGCATACTAACATGTTTTGAATTCGTATGTGGTATAATGTAATATTAGACGTAAATTAGTTGAAAGTGTAAAACAATAGAGATCAATGCAGTTTTATGAATACGCATCATCCGTTTTATTGGATAGTTATTCATTACGTTACATTGAATCGTTGGAAAAACTTCCTTCCTAATGAGAGTTTGTAATTGAAACATTGATTAATGAAGAGTTAAAATTGACAATTTAGCTGATAAGACTTTTCAGTTAATTTAAAAATGAATAGTAGATGGTTAAAGGTCATCATCTGCGTGACTGGTTGATAATCGCCCAACTAAATTTATGTGGATTGTTGAGCATCGATCAAGTGTCACTAACAGACATGTTCTCATCTCAAAACTATGGGGTCTTGAATTCGATTCTGGGGTTTCATGTATGTTTACTGAGATGAGACAGATGTTTAAAACTCTCTCTCTCTCTGTTTTTATCTGTCACTTAAATTGCGACCGATCGATGACCAGTGCATACGAAATTGATGAGTAACTTCGGTCATCTGAATTACGTCATCAAATAATTTTCCTTATGAACTTACTTAACCAGAAAAGCTTCAGAGAGCAATGAATGACTAGTTTTAATAGTTCAGTGCTCTTTAATAGTGAACTTACACTATTTCACTCAACATCGATCTCATTATCTGTATTTTTTTAAGGATATTTTTATGAATATAAGTCGTAAACCAACTGTACGATGATACTGATCGACAATCAAGGTGGATCTTATGCAGATGTGAGGGCTGCATTTATACAGTTGAAAAATATCTGGAACTCCAAACATATGTCAATCAACACCAAAATCAGGATATTCAATACAAAGGTCAAGACTGTTCTACTGTATGGAGCGGAAACATGGAGAACTACCAAAGCCATCATCTAGAAGATACAAGTGTTTATTAACAGTTGTCTACGCAAAATACTTCGGATTCGTTGGTCAGACACCATCAGCAACAACGTACTGTGGGAGAGAACAAACCAGATTCCAGTGGAGGAGAAAATCAGGAAGAAGCGTTAGAAGTGGATAAGACACACATTTCGAAAAGCACTTAACTTCGTCACGAGACAAGCCCTCACATTGAACCCTCAAGGTAAAATGAAAAGAGGAAGGTCAAGGAACACATTACGCCGAGAATCAGAGAAAAATATGAGAGGAATGAACAAACATTGGACAGAAGTGGAAAGGGAATCCCAGAACAGAGTTGGTTGGAGAAAACTGGTGTGCGGTCTATGTTCCATTGGGGTAACAGGCATAAGTAACTACGTAAGTAAGTACGATGATATTGAATTAGAATCAACCCAACATCACATATTAAGTGGCAAAGAAAGTGTATGAAACCTGATAGCCAAGGTCATTAATGTGACCTGTTTTACAGTCAGAAAAGTTGGACAAAAGCTCCGCTCACTTTTCTTTATTATTGATAACAATTTGTTGAATCTGATATTAGAACTAGAAATTTGTCTTACTGCTCTTTTATTTTTTTTAAACAGTTGTTTACGTAAAGTCCGTTAAAGATCCAAACTTTACAATTCATCAAACACTGAAACTCTTTATCTAACTAAATTTCAACTTTAGTTTGTGGTGCTATTTATCATTGTAATCATTGGTAGAATAACTTCACAAACTATTTGCTTCAAAAAAAGATTAGCTTATTCGTTTTCTTTTCAAAGCGCTATCCTGGTTTTTACATCGAGTTATCCCCAAAACTCTCTTCAAGAATATATACATATATCCATTTATAAACAAAGCTGCTTGTTTGTCACTGTTTGTTTGTTAGTAAGAAAACACCGATAAACCAATGTTCTTCTAAAATATTTATTTACTTATTTTATTTAGTTTTTTCTAGCAAGACATAATTTACTTCAAGAAGATATCGATTAAGTTGTATAAACAATGAAAATTTATTGTTTTATGACTTAAATGAGGGCGAAATTGCTGGATGAAAAACCAAAGTGAAAAGCGAAAGAAAACGATGTTTTTTTTCCTGTATTTAATTAGGATTTATGCAGTGCGGATATGAAATCAATAGTTTGTCTTTTTTCACTATGATACAAAGGTCAATGGAATGTTTTAAACATGATTTTTATATATGGCAGTGTTACAATTGTCAGTATAGATTTGTGGGAATTATTAATTTAGATTGTGAACTAGGGCAATATAAACAACTATTGAAATCTGGAAGCACTAGAAAGATGTTTTATTCTAGTATGGGACTGCTAACCAGAATGTATCCATAATCCGGCACCTTGGAATAGAATCCAGAACCTTCATTCTTGCACGAGTACTTAGTTTATAATGTATTGACTGTTAGATCAAAATGGAATTTTTTAAATGATATATAAGGATTCCATTATAATGAGTTAAAAACTTATAGACCATCTAGTCATATCACTGTATAAAATTGACACTATTAGGCGGTTAGAGATAATCAGCATGATAATTCGCACATTGGTTTTGTGCTGATTGATTCTTGTTCGTGGAGGTTTTCGGTAATGCTGATAGAATTGATATTTTTTGTGGACTTTGAATTACCTTATCTATGACTTTTTGTAATACGATGGTATTTACAGTTTTTGACAGGATAGTAATATATTTCATAATTTTTAGATCTTAATATCATTAGAGTTTAGCGGCACATGACTTGACTGCAAAGTGAAGCGAATTGGAGAAGGTGAGTGAGCCAATTCTCCATCATTTGAAGAATGACTAAGTATTTATAGTCAAGCAATGATAGGCTTGACATGTAATAAGCGATAAAGCATGCACACACACACACAATCAAATCTACAATAATCGATACTGTAATCGAATCATCACAAATGTAGAAAATGGTCGATACAATTATCGAATATTTGAGTAAATACAGTTTTGAAGATAAGGTCAAAATTTCTTATTTAGCATGATATTCACTCACTCACGAAAAGTACACCGCAAACCCACCTGGTCGGGACAGTACCTCCACTTCACTAGTTTCTGCTCCATACAATATAAGCGTTCTGTAGTCAAAACTTTATTCGCTTGAGCAAGTAGAATCTGCACTGTTGATACATTGGACGACGAATTTAAGCTTATTACTGAGACACTTAATTTAAACGGATATCCCGAAACGTTTATTGGTCATCAGAACACAACTACGACGAAACTACTAGCAACTGATGTACCGAAGAAACCAGTGTACCTACAGTCACCTTTAAAGGGTGATCATTGCATGAAAATTACAACCAAACAGACTGCAGCTGCAATAAAAAAACCTTCAGTGCAGCTAATCTGAGGCTTATCACAACAACTCAATCGATCTCAGTTACCCCAATCAAGTCTCCAAGACCGATTCAGTCCAAATCCCACTGTATTTACCAATTCACATGTAACTGCGGAGAAAGTTACTTAGGTAGGACAGATCGCCGATTGGAGGACAGGATAGGGGAACATATTCCAAAATGGTTAATCAAATCCATGATTTATCCACCTAACCCGTCATCTCAAGATCGTCCATTGCAAAACATCTAATGATGAGTGGTCATCAAATTCACCCGAAATCAGCCTTTAGAGTTGTGACATGTCATCAAAACCCACACACACTCAAACTACTCGAAGCTATCTTAATTGGTCGGAAAAGTCCAACTTTATGTGTTCAAAAACAACTGTATATTGACCTTTGTTTACCATGGTTCTAGTGAGTGAATGTCATGCTAAATAAGAAATTTTGACCTTATCTTCAAAAACTGTATTTACAAAAATAACATGTTGCTTGTATGTGACTGACGAGTAAGCACGAAATGGTACTATCTCACAAAATTTGTCTTCTCATTTCTCTATTCAAATTTATCAAAGGGAACCACTGTTTTGAATTATCGAATAATTCAAATGATGAATCCTTGAAGTACAATGAATGAATGGTGAGATGCTACAAGAGTAATACTGACTGAGTCACAATGTGGCTAGTGATATCGTCTTTGAATATGGCATCAACTAATATATGGGCTTAAGTTTCTCTGGGAATATTATTCCCTTGATGGTTGCAGATAAGTCAAGCAGGGTGAAAATAAGATCCATATTTTACAGTTGTTTACGTCGATTTTATTTTCTTAGACATCCTATTTTTCCTATGTCGTGAAGACAGCAAATGACATTGTCTCATTTCGGTATTAAAAATTGACCTGTAGTTTGACCTAATCTTACTCTCTTGAGGTTAGTCAATGCATAAAATGTGGTAATACATAACTGATCCAAGGGGTGCATGTCCAATGAATATATTTGATAGTTTAACGTTTCACAAAGAAAAAGAGTTCGTTCTCTGTTCAGATGTGATATCATCTTCAACGCAATCATAGTATCATGTAGCTACTTCAACAGAACTGTGACAAATTTAGGGTACTTTCGCAAACCAAAAAACAATTTCTAGGCAACAGAAATAGATTACTTTTGATCATAATTCGGATGGCTGAGATAGATTTTATGAATCAACTGTTTTCAGATAGCTTTCAAGGAAACAATTTCTGGCATCAGAAAATTTTTCGCTTGTGTGTTGTTTTAACCTGTATTTAACGATATATTGGACTAAGAATATTTTAAAAAGATTGAGACATTACGTTTGATAAGGTAGTGTATATATTAAGAATGTGATAATGAATTTTATTTTATTTTTGGCTTTTAGGTTAAAATCAATGACATTATGAAATGATTAATGTTCACTCACCGATAGAAACCTTGAAGCACTGGGTGGCCATTTCGTCCCAGTATGAGACTCATCAGCAGTGCACATAAACGACCTCACGAGCGAGACTGGAACCTACTTGCGCGACAGTGTTTAACCTCTTGGCCATTGATCACTGAGCAGGCATTCGACGGTGTTAATGTTTGTCATCAGTCAGTCCACGATATTGCGTAACCCATCATGCATAGTCTTCTGTGGGTTAACGGACGCACTGTCTACACGGTTGAACTGCACAGATCATGACTTCTCACTAAAACTGATAATTTTCTTACACAGCTAGTCACTAATGAGCACAGGATTGTTGTTCGTATAGAGTTGTGAGGACTGTTGAATTTCATTGAAATCATTCAGTGCTTAGTTTTAGACAGCTGCAGGAAACCTGCCAGTCTATCACTAATCAGTTCATCATTTCAATGCCACTCAAAAGTCACTACGACTGTTTAGAGACAAAATTATTGGGTACTCATAAGATCATGAATGACAAAATTATGTGCAAATTAATAACAGTGAATACAAGTGAAATTGTAATCTAAGCTTTTCGACAGAATAATGCTATAACCAACAAAATGAAGTCATCTTGATGTGATGTATATAACCAGAAAAAATTTACGCAAATTAATGCCTTGATCATTTAAAAATATAATTGACAATGTCCAACGGTTTTCATGTAACTTAAACTACTGACTATGTTTTGTATCAAGGCTGAATATCTGCAAGCTATCTAAACAGTTAAGTTATGAAACTGTAAGTTTATATGACCAATGCAAGTCTTTTGAGCAGTTAGCTTTATATCATAGATATTGCACTCAGTATACTAAATGAAGTGAAGAGTAAATACAGCTGACAAAAAAAGGTGGTCTATATTTTCACTGTCATAGGACAGTGTTGCTAATCAGTTGGTTAGTTGTTTTGTGTTAAAGTACCTGATTTTTTGTGGACCGATATGCATAAAATGTAAAACAAACGTTCATAAAAGAAAATTTATAAATTTCGATGCTGCAGTTCATGTTTTCGATGCTATTACATCCAAGCTTTTCGAAATAATTTCTGTATACTAGATGGCTTTTATTTGTATAGCTTCAATCCAACTTCCATTTTACCCTTCAACTAGGCAGATAATCTAACTAACGCTTGGAAGTTCTCACCTTATCATTTCGCAGAACTGTATCGTTCCTGCTGTCGGTATTTATCCGAACTAATTTCCTGGAACTTTTGTCAATCAGTGTCCAATAAAGATTGCTTATTCACGGAACACATACTTATGTATCGATGAAAATTCTTCAAAACCTCAAAGGAAGTGCTGGAATAAATTTCAAACTGATGGAGTAGAAATTTTTAAACTTTATATCCTCTTTCATGCTGTTGCTTTGTCTAAATACTTTTAATGAATGATTTTTGAATCAATCAGTACACATTACTTGGCATAATTTGATTTACAGCACATGAAATCTATATAAAATTATAAGTTGGATAATATTTCTTTTCTACTTCCACAAATCGGATATTATTCTCTGAAATCCGTTTAACTTATGAAGGTATACAGCAAAAACAGAGTTAGTTGTATTCGCTATATCTGTTCATGCCAATCAGAGGTATCCAATTTCCAGTACTTTTTCAATTCACAAAACCATATCAAAATTTGATTGAATTTTATCGCTGAAAATTAACAAATAACTTCTCATTGTATTTTGATTACCAGTGTTGATCTAACTAAAATTTCAATAAAACCATGAATTGATCATTGTCACATCCTCATTAGAAACCTGAAATCACCTGGAAAGGTCGTTTCGTCCTAGTATGGCCATTGTGCATCCTATTCAGAACCTTCGATCTCTCTCGCCAATGCTTATACTCTAGATTACTGATCACCAAGCAGGCATCCGACGATTTTAATGTCTGATTTCAATCAATCCACCGTACTGCACAACCTCATCTATCGTTTATGGTGAGTAACTGTTTCATACTCAACACGGTTGATCGCCACTTGTCACTAACTCTGATTAGAAGTCTAATAATTTCCTAAAGAAGCTAGTCATTAGAAATCACAATACAATCATGATTATAAGGTCTTGAAGACTATTGCATTTCATTGAAATCATGAGTTCAACCATGTTAGGTGTGACACAGCTACCCACCAAAGACAATAGATAAGGTTTTCCAACATCGTGGATTGATGAAGCTGGACATTACCATCGTTGGATACTTGCTCAGTGATCAGTAATCGAGAGATTCTGAGATTCCGATTCGTGGACGCTCATTGGCTATGCTAATACGAAACGACTGTCCACTGCTTCCCAGCTTCGAATGGTGGTCTAACAATGATCAGTTCATGATTCCAAAAATAAACAAGAACAATCTCGACAACTCTATCATGAAAAATGCTTACTTAAATTATTTTCTGTTGGGGAGGTTAGAACCCCAGAACTCGCTTGATAAATGTCTTTATTTTGGATTTCACGTTTGCGAGCATGGGATGATCAGTTGACATTAAGGTTTCATTTCGCACCAGGAAAATCCATGGCTGTGATCGGCTGCCGTGTATTTTAGAGTCCTATTTTCGTAACTGTTCCGAAGGACGTTTCTATGATGTATAAATAAACGAGAGTTGTGTGCTTGATTGTATTTTGATTGCTGGGTGTTTGTAGAATATACTTTCTACGCTTACCAAGACTTCTGTTTTACGGCTTGGGATTCAAGGTAGCCTACCTGGACGCTGGTAATTGTCTCGTTCGCGTTTATCGACTAAGGTGAACTCGTAATAGCTTCAAGTGTACCTAGTGACGAACCCTACATTTTCTCATCTCTCTAACATAAAAAACAATTCCCACTAACCTGAATCCTGTTTAAAAATAGATCACATTATTGATTGATTGATTGATTGTTAAATGTATTGTCTATGTAAATTATGAAATTTTCAATTTATTAGTTCCTTCTAAATACCACCGTAATGAATAGTGCATTAAAAATTTCCGTTTACTCATTTGTTTATGTACACATTGATTGATATAGTGAATCCTTGAATTTGGACAAAAATAATAATTCAATGTTCATTTTGTGCACATTTTCAATCATCTGTATAATAATAGTCAAGTTGTGGTGTGTGCTACTTATAGGAAAAAATATAAGTAGTATAAGAAGGGACGTGAAAGAAGAAGATTTAAATTCACACTTATCTTATCTAATTATTTTTCATTTTGTTTTCTAAAAATACTGATATCACTTGATAGATTAGAAAAAGGTTATCGATAAAAAATCAAGAAGTAGTTTGTATACAAAGCTTATTCTGTCAGACATGAAATAAATAAACGTTTACACATTGAAATAAACAAAAAAAGTATGTCGGATTATCAGTATTTATTTAGAAGATATTGTGAAGTAAAGAGAGTGCTAAGATAGTCCACAATGATATCTCGGCATCATTGATTTACCAAGGTTATTTTGCAAAAAATAATTTCAGATAATTTAGCGAGTACTTTCGGTGTTAAACAGCTGTTTCATTTTATCGGCATTAGGGACACGTAATCGTACAGGTTTTAGTCAGTTGTCTGGAAGTTTCCTGATAAGCAAACTTTTTAAATTTTTCTTACTACAGTCAATGCGTATTAAATTTAAGATTGAAAATCAATGAATTTTTTATTACAACATTGGAAAATCTGTCTAAAGTCTTGTTTTTCGAATTAACGCAAACGAAAAAAAAACGATTAGTCGATGATTTAACAATTGTATGAAGTTAGATAGTGTATGCTGTGTCTAAATGTTTGAAGATTTTTATTTATTACTGAACTCGTGAATCGGACATTTTTAGACCTCCATTAGAAACCTGGAGGCACTGGATAGTCGTTTCGTCCTGGTATCAGACTTGTCAGCATTGCGGATCCATGACTCCTCTTACTCGTGAAATTTGAACTCAGAAACTTCGATCTTGCGGGGTAACGTCTAACATCTGGACCACTGAGATAGCTGGCATCCTGCGGTGTTCATTTCTAATTCCGATCATTCTACAGATTCGCTCAATCTGGGTCCTGCGTTCGAATCCTGCGAGTAGCAGGAGTGATGGATGCGCATCTCTGATGAATTCGATACGAGGACTTGACGGTCATTCAGTGCCTCCAGGTTTTTAATGATGGTTTATGAATTTAGTGATAAACAAAGTGCTATATTTCAGATTTGATCAATCTCAATCCTACTGAATGAAAAACACTTCTCTGAATACCTTGTTTTAAATAGGAATAATTTCTTTTCAGCTAATTTAAAAATACCCTAAATGAAAGATCTAATTCTCAGTGAATTGAATTTAAAAACAGGAACCGAAAAATAGTTGGATTCCTTCTAGTTCGAAGTGATTGAATGGTTTATTATTGATAGTGTTTTGTAAGCAATACATTTTCGAAAAGTGGACATAATGTACACCACGTACAATAGGTAATTACTTCAGAGTAAAAGTCAATGAAGTAAAATTCTAGCATCAACTTAATGGACAAGCGAAATCTAAGATTGCAGGGAATTCATAGCTTGAACTCACAGTGAATTTCTTGAACTCTTATTTTCCTGTCTGAATCAAGAACATGGCAGTAGGGAATTATGCAGGCTGTGGACAAGTATCAACAGGTTTTAGGGTAGAGATTTTTCCAACTAAAAGACGTCTAAGATGAACTGAAAAAACAAGAAGATGAATGTGTACGTAGTAGTTGGTTCAGTCGTACTTACGTTAAGAACATACTTTATAAGCTGATATGTACTTGCTCTGCTTTGAGGCTATATTTACGGGTGGCCGATATTTGAACTGACATAGAGTACAGGAGTATTTACATGTTACTAGTACTTTTAGCCGATTATAATCGTAGCTGATTAGTTATTTTCATCTATTGGGACAGTTAGCTAATTTTTTATATTAATCAACATTGAAAGAAAGCATTTGAAATGAGTGCCACTTGACAAACCAATGCAATAACGATGAATATGAAAACTTAGGTATAAAATACAATAGTCAGGATAACAATCCTTACAGACTGCGTAATTTAAAGTCTTGCTAACCAAATTATATCACCAACGTAAGTGATTCATGTTGAAGGTTGCGGCTTTTGACGAGAATGGTGTGACCTCCTAACATACGTCGAAGTCGCGCCTCGTGGTTATTGCTTAACCTGGTTTATATCATCATAATCAGGTGACTTGTTAGAATAGATATTCTTATTCGGTAACAGCATATATTAGTATCAATAGTTAACATGGCGGAATCACTGTCACAATAGCCTGTCCATGAAATTGCAATCGTTTGGTGCGCGTTACTTTTTGTTGACCTTGACGATGGTCGGTAAACGGTTTGACATTAATCGACTGGCCTTAGGATGATTTGGCTTAAGTAAGCTTAAGTTAACCACCATTGTGATGATTTATAGTGAATATACTATAAAGGATAAGTGTAACGACAGCAAGATAAACGTTGATAAAAAACACTGCTATCAAGGATAACATAAAGATTAGACACAACAATGCCATGAAATTTGATCATAGTACAAGTAGTATTCATTGAATTGAAATACATGCAAAATCAAAATAATCTTGATAAATAAACAGTGTAACTACATGATGGTTAGATTCCCAGAACTCAATTGATATAGGCCTTAATTTTGGATTTTATTCATGGACCGATCAGTTGACCTTGAGATCACAGTTCCCACCATGAAAATCTTTGGCTATGATTGGTTAATGTGTTCTTTTAGTACGCTATTTTTGTGACTCTCCCAAGGACATTTCTACGATGTATAAATCGACGCGATGTGTGTGCTTCAGATCATCATTGTGTTTGCTGGGTGTTTGTAGAATACACTTTCTACGCCATATCAAGACTTCTTTCTTCAGTTCCTTTGAGTCAACAGATCAGAGTAGCCTATCATGTCACTAGTTCATTGTCTCATTCTCGTTTATCGACTAAAGTGAACAACTCGTAATAATTTCAAGCATATCAATTGATAAGCATAACAATCACACAAAATTACTGTTAATATCATGCTTTGTTTTCTTCTACGCATGAATAATGAATGCTTTCCTGATAAAATGATTAATTCTTTTTTTTTGTGATTATAAACAAATAATATAAAATGTGAAATCCATATCATGTGTAACTGTTTTTTCTTTTTTTTATCAAGCAACTGATGTCATTTATAAAATTGGTTGGTTAAAAATCATAAACGTATCATTAAAATGATTGATACGGTAAAACAAAAATAAACTAGCAGCCAGACATAAATCACATTGAATTTAGTTTGATCGACAGTTTGTATGTGCATTAATTTATAATAAATTTGTCAACATTTATAGTGGAAAAGATGAAATGAATATTCATGATTCTAACGTGAATCAACAATCTGGATAAGTTTAACTAAAATGAAAAAAAGAAATTCTAAAATGTACTCAACTAGTGACATTGTACGTGAGGAGATTCTCAGTATTCTAGTGAGAATCTATGATCAAAGGACTGCAATCGTGTCAGGTTGTAGGCAGTAACTGTCGAAGACAACGGGTGAGGTTGTTCATAGTCCTTGGATTGATTAAAGTTAGACATTGAGATGCCGGCTCAGTTGTCTAGAGTTTAAACGAGACCGATGGACCTGGGTTCGATTTCTGCGAGCCGGGCACGTGGATACTCACTGTTGTGCAGTCCTATACTAGGACGAAAGTGCCGTCTAGTATTTCCAGGTTTCTTATAATGGTCTAACAATCGTTGATTCATGATCTCAATGTAAAACAACAATCTCCATAATTCTCTATAACTCTATTCTATTGAGTATTTAGCATCGAATTTTACCATTGATCATATTGATTGTCTTTTGTTTGTAGACATACAAAAAGTTAGTTTTGATAATAATGTATACGTTAAACTAAATAAATAAGTTCATTAACATCTGTCTGGAATGGAATTCAACTATTTCAAGCAATTATATCATTCACTGTGAATCAACCATTTCTATTCGATGACAAAATTAACTTGACTTGAACTGGGATTTCCTATTTCTGTCAAGTTTCTCACTGATTATGCAATGAATTGACCTTTGGATTATTCAATACGATGAGTGATTGACCTTTATTATATGAATTGATAGATTGTTACGACTTGAATGACTGAAGGCATGTTTTTCATCGATTGTGTATCGTTTGTGAATTTAAGTATGTCCTCTCTATTTTGTTTGTTTTTATAATGTTTTGTTATACAGCTGTTAGATATCAGATTTCTCTGTGTGTATTTAGAATACAACGATTCAGGAATTATTTTTTTTATTCGATTGTTATTGGTAATGTTAGAAGTACTAGTAAATTAGATTAAATACAAATGTAAATTTACCTGCAAGTAAATTTTATACACTTATACGATTTATACAATAAGTGAGCTAAAATAAACTTTCTTGATATAACAATGGTTTACACATTTTGAAACCGTGAATTGATCAATGTTAGACCTGGAAGCACTGAAAGACGGCCGTTTCGTCATGGTATGGGACCCATCAGTGGCAGTGCGCATCCACGATTTCTGCACCTCGCAGGATTTGAACACAAGACCTTCAGTCTTGTGCTGATGAGTCCCAGACCGGCAGTCTTTCAGTGCTTCCAGGTTTCTAATGGTGGTCTAACATTGATCGATTCATGATTGGGTAACTTAACAATCTTCACAACCCCGTAAAACAATGGTTTACACAAGTGAATTTTTTATTAGTTATACTATGACGAAAATTAATTTAATTGAGTGCACTATACTTTTCGGTTTACACACAATTTAGTTTATTGAATGTTGACAGTGTAGTTCATTTCGAGAACAAGATGATCAACTCAAACAATTGTTAAACATTCTTAAAAATCTATTCGGAATGATATACAAGTTTGATTTTTTCACTGTGGTCTTTGTATAACGTAACTGAGAATCCTTAGTCTTGCTGCTATAGATTGAGTTTTCGAAAGGCTTTCGACACCAGCTTTTTACATCTCACGTGGTCAGAAACCATCTACTTGCTTGGTTTAGTTCTTTACTCAGTCGCCTACACCAAACAGTGAAAATAAGCTCCTCCTTACTGGATGCTGTTCAGGTTAATAGTGGAATAATACAAGATAGTGTCTTAAGCTTTGTTGTTTAGCCTACATAAATGTTGTTTAAGAATACTTTTGCGCAGATAAGCCTCTTCAGTATGCACGTATTCTTAAAGTAATGTATTTATTCTCCCGTCATCAGCTGAAAACTAAGCAAAACTGTATCAGTCTTCAGGTACTTAAAACGGAAGTTGGAGGTTTGGACGACCAAATGTAGATGGTTCTGATTTATTCAACCTAGACAAAACCATAAATAGCAAGCTGTTATCGATATTTCATAAAGTAGTGGACTCAGGATTCAAGTACCCTCATAATTTCCTTCTTAGACTAGATATCTAAACAGACCTCCAAGTCTCAACGTCTTCTGGGTTGCATAGCTCGTCATCTCTATAACAAGAAATCACGTATTTCGATATAAAATTACGTGTTTAACTACTTCTAGAATACTGCACATTTATTCTCAGTAGTGTTCTCATAAAGGATAAGTTAAGGCTGGAATCCGTTCAGAGACGATTTACACTACGCGTTCTCGGAACTCATTGTATTTTAAATCATAAATCCAGATGTAATAATCTTGAACTAGGTGCTTTATGAAAGAGGACACTTAAACTTAATCTGGTCCTTTTTCTTCAGAACACTCAATAAACTATGCTTTACATCTAATTAAGCAATTCAATATTCCGAAACTACTAGTTATGACTTCTGTAACTGTTTGTCATTAGTAACACAATCTCATTGTAAATCTTCGCTCTATATAAATTAGCGACTCTGAAATAATTTATCCGTGAAATAAAATCACTCCTATCCTTTATTCTCTGCATCGCTACCTATAGCTCTTCAGAGAATGACTAAAATGAGCTTGCAGCAGTCAATGTATCATATTTCGCATGTGAGTTTACAGGAATCCTAAATGCTCAATCGTTTCCATTATTCATCTGGCTAACTGACCTCCTTACATTGCACCAACACTGTCTTCTGTAAGTTTAATTCATTTGAATAGTATCTCATGTGAACATTAGGACGTAAAATAATCTTGTTTCTGAATCCTGGCAAAGTTGTTAGACCTATAATTGTGATTACTATTTTCGTTATTGTCTCTTCTGTCTACTTCCGTTTTATTTTCTCAAATTGTAGATGACTACATACAATCTAATATGGCTCTGAAAACGATAATTAATGCATCTTCCATTCGGCAGCAGGATGTCTAGTTAAAAAGAATTATTAGTTCATTAGTTCAATTTTTGAACTAGAATACTTCAAAAATGAGGTGGTTGGGATATGTGTTACGAATGCCTAATCAGCGACTGCCTCCTCGAGGTATGTTTTTTGTGGTGTGGGAGTAGGTTGGAGGAAAGTTATGGGTGGCCAAACCAAAACATGGCAGAAATCCATGAATTCACTGACAAGTGGACTGAGTCATGTTGGTAGATGTAAGCTACCTGGTTGGGGTCCGCGAGACGATAGTAACCGATGGTTAGAGACCTTGAATGACATGGCTCAAAATCATTTGCAATGGCTCACGTGCATCCATTCCTTGTGTTCTCTAAAATTCTAACCTTCTAAACTCCTCATCATCTATGTCTTTACCTTTCTAAATTTATCTCACTGAACTATACTTCTCGAATCATATCTTTGGACTCTGTGGTCTCTGTGGTGATGTAGTATAGCAACCCGAACTGATATACGTACGTATGAAGTTCTGTGTTGTATCTGTCTCTCTCTCACTTCAAAGAATGTAACATGACGTATCTATTCCCTACATTAGACATTTCTATCTATTGCAAGCTGACCATGCTTGTAAACCGGTATGAATTCTGTAATTACTTTTTTCAGAATATATGATCATTATTACTATTATTACGAATTTGTTATTAAAACAAAACTGATAAAAAATTTTGTTTCACTAACTCAGATGCTATTCAGTATGTCTCTTCCCCGCACTCAAATCCATAGGACTTGGAAGCGTGCCACAATTAAGCCGATACTCAAGTCAGGTAATAGACTAAGCGTGTCTGTCTACCGACCTGTCAGTCAATATGTCACTACTACGCGTGCAGAAACACAAAGACACAGGAGAATTCATAACTCATAACTTGAAAACAACTGCGCATTTTAATGCAGTAGCTTCCAAAGGTTTCCAAGTATTATGATCATGTCGCTGAGTGTTTAACTGTTTTGGTGAGGATATATTTTGAGCATTATACCCCTTCTATGTGAGATCTTCCGTAGACCAATTGCAGCCAAGCAATTTGATCATGTCTGGCTAAGGATACTATTGCACTTGAGTGTTTTCATCTCTCCTTATCTACTGGTCAAACGCTTAGTGATCTTTTTTATCATCCTGCACCCCGGGTTTTAATATCTCTTATCTTTTCGCTGTCTGCATGAAGAATCATCTACGAGGTTATTGCAAGAAGTTTCAAAAACCACGGTCAAATAGACGCATAGTGAGACCCAGTGTTTTACATTGAGTGGTGATTTACTGGAACCCCTCAACTCAACGAACTAAATAGGTCCCATTCGTTAATACTTTCAGAGAAAACAACCTGCAAGGATTAACACAGTGTGATTCCCTAACAATCCTTATTACTGAAACTAAACATAGTAGTCTGAATAAATTGCTGTAACATCTATTATTCTCTTTTGATACATATGAAATTAAAAAAAGAGGAAATAACACCGCGAATTTCAACTTTAAAAAACAGTATCATTACTGTTTGCTCGTTAAGCATGCAAAATATCAATGTAATTTTCTTTTTTTTTTTTGATGTTAACATGAAGCAGAAAAGAAAAGTTTTATGCTAGACAAAACACATTTATAAAAGATTGACATAAAATTTCATAACCGACATTAAAATACCACCAATTTTTTTGCAACCTTGATGAAATCGACAGAATTTCGTCTAAAGTTTCATTTTTTTTGTGTGTGGAAAAATTTATAACATAGACTACGTCTTCTGCTTTTTGGGTTTGACTATAAAAGTATGACAAAAACATGAGTGATAATGAATGAAAACTAATTAGTTATTAATTACAAATTTATTTTATGTTGTTATTAAAAATGGAAATTTTTTTTAATTATCAAGAAAATAGATTGTTATTTGTGGTAAATTTAGTTTTTTCGAAAAGATTCTGCCGAACAAATATTTTAGGAATCAAAGTGAGGTTTGGATTGAAGGAATAAATGTCTAGGTGG